>VDFB02105785.1:422133011-422409654 GCA_007258455.2 Sequoia sempervirens
TAAGTCCATTTTAAAAAGGAGGGCCCAAACAAGTGTGAACATGTAAAGAGGTACATTTTTCTACACTACAGTGGCCTCAAGCTTTTGGGAGACCGGTAGTTGGTCTAGTTTCCCACCAATTTTACCCTATGCTCTGTGTTTTTTTTCTTGTTGGTCTATTAGTTGTTGTTTCTTTTTTTCTTTCTAGGTGTCTCACTTTTCATGAGCTCCCTCATTGGGCCTCTATGGTTGTTTTGTAATGGGTATGGTCATTCTCGTCTTTAATCTAATCAAAACATTTATTTATTTATCTCAATTTGACCAAATAAAAAATAATTACACTTTATTGTATACACATTAAAAGAATACATTTTTTTATTTTAAATGGATATTATGTGATGTATGCACCTAATGACATGTTTTTCAAAATGCATCCACTTTGAAAAATCATAAAATATTTATACTCAATAGAAATATATAGATATATTTAACTTCCAGTACTATATGCTAGCCATATTTTCACCAATTGAAATTACAAACTCCTAACACAACAACAAAAAATTAGGGGTGCACACAAAACACTATTTTTTATTTTAGTTATAAAATAGGATCATTTTATGCATTCTCTATATTGGACCATCTTAAACTTAAGAATTCTTAAAAGCCCTAATATTCAAAAACTAGACTCAACTTGTTCTTATAAAATCATAAAATTTAGTGTAGTGTAGGCATCTCAAATGACTAATTAAAGTTTCAACTTTTTTAATTTTATGGAAGAAGTGATCAATTTGGACCATATTTTTCTATCCCATATTGATTCATTCACCTTGTATTTAGAAACATTTTTTGTGAGGAAAATAATGATCATAGAAGTTAATAATTAAAGTACTCTTCAATTTGAAAATAATAGTAGTGGAACCAAATATAATCATATATGTCATTTGCATGTTTACATGTGATGACTTTAATATTTATCATTGCTATTAAATTTATTGTACCAAGGAGTTTAACCTAGGAGAGCCCACTATCAGTAGTGTCTCTAGACACCACCTTGGCTTATCAAATATAATAGGTGAAGGGAAATACATTCTAGGAAGTACCTTTTTTAAAATTAATTTTGTGTGTGCTATATCATGTCCATGTGTTAGATTAGGTTTGTATCCATTAGGATCAATCACAAAATCCTTGATATTGATCTATAACTTTTTCTACATGTCAATTTAAATTATAACATATTCATTAGATTATGGTAGTTAATTTTATGATAAAGGTATATAAATCTCAAATATATTAAAATAAGTTTATCTATAATCAATCCTCATGATTGGTATACCTATCCTCTTATTTAACCTTTAAATGAATTTTACTTCTATTATCTAGAACAAATTTAAATTTGGGTGACCCCACAATAGTATGTCCCATATTTTAGCCAAAGTGTAACATTGAAATCAATATTTTTCACCAAATTTTCACTTTTTGACACCTATAACAACTAAAGTGTTAAATTTTTTGAAATGGTGTGAACTAGTAAATTTTGTGATTTTGTCTCTAGATTGTAAATATATATTTCAATAAATAGTTTATGATTTTTTTTATGTAACTTTAATAACTTATTTTTTCTAGTTAATAGTATTTTTAAAAAGTGACGTTACTTTGGTAAAGCATAACTTTATTTTTGGAAAGGATAAAATTATAAACTTTTAAACATAGATTTGTAACACCAATAAATATTGCATAGATATTTTTCATAACTTTTTGAAGTAATATTAACTATAATTTAAACATAGGTTACTTCAATTTAACACAATTTTTTTCTACACATCTAAATTAAATTATTTTTTTCTTGTTGAAATAAGAATATCAATACCTAGTGCAAAAATATTTCTCAAATATTTAATCTATTTTACTATTATTTCATGTGTGTGGAATAAAGACCTTGACAATTACTAAAAAAACCTATCTTCACAAGAAAATTTAAAATAATTATAATAATCAAATTTAATATATTTAAAATTATATTTGTTTAAAAGATATTTTGAGTGATAGAATCCACAAAAATATATTGTCTAGTTGATTCCATTTGAAGGTACAACTAGAGTTTTGAAACGAAAAACTCAAAGGAAAATTTGAGGCCTAAGGTCAAATGGTCATTTCTAGGACCTTTGTTTGAAGGACCTTTGAAAGAAGGTATGCCCTTTGCAAATGAATGGAAATATTTTTTTTGAAGGTATACACATCCAGACAAAGAACCATGTTCAATTCATGGTGATTTATGACTCACCTTTGAGGAAAGTATTATGATATTTTTTACTTCATTCAACTTAAAAATCTAATTTCCCAAGTTTGGAACTCCCTATTGTTGTTTTACCCATAAAACCACAACCCATACCAAGAAAATAATGTTGTAAACTAAACAAAAACATAATTAAAACATTAATAAATGATTGAATGTTCTATGTAGTAGGAGATGAAGGAGTATAAAGAGAAAGTAGAAAAACATGAGTAGTATTTGAAGGATGTCAAGGAGGATCTTAATTGAGATGTGTAGGCTAGTAAAAGAACCATATGAAATAGTTATTTGGGGCTTCAAGTCTTAAAGAAGAAGTTGAATGAGGTGACAAATGAAGACAATAAAAATACTAGATCAAGTCAAGTAATTTTGGACCAATCTCTAAGACACACAAATGGGAGGAAATCTAGAGAGGAGGAAATTCAAGAACTAAAATAAATATGGATTTGCATGAAAAAATTATCACAAGGAGTTTAAGGCTACCTATACTCTCTAGAACATGTACTTGTCTTATTTTTGTTGGGTTTTTTTGGTTTATCTAGTCAGATACTTATTGGGATGTGTTTTTGTTATTGTTTAGTCAATTGCAAAGGATTTTGGTGCCTTCAAAAACTATTCTTACCCATATATCAAAAATAATAATAGAATATTGATAGAAATAAAGTTTCCATAGGGAGAAAACAAAAAAAATAATTCATACATCTAAAATTGGTATGCTCCAAGAAGAGAAATAATGCCTCTTCAAGACACCAAGTGAAGTCCTATTCTAAAATAGAAAAAAAGTCACAAATTAAAAGAATGAAAGAAAAAATATAGAAAACTTAAGAAAATTAGAAAGAAAAAAAAAATAGCCTCTAAAGATCCCAAATGCTAATGAAGAAGGAAATATTTTTCCATAAACAAAGTCTCTAATCATTATCCACATAGCCATGACTTGTGCTAGAAAAAAAATGTAAACCTAGCTAATTCCATAAGAAAAACTAGGATTACATAGAAAACAATCCATGCATCTAAAATTCATACATTTTTTAGTACAGATGAAGGGTATTAGGAAAATTCACCGCCAACAATTCACCACAAATCACCATGGAAAAATTCATCGCCATGAGAAATTTACCTCAAGGAAAACTCACCACCAACAATTCATTGCCACAAAAAATTAATCGTATTAACATTTTCCTTGAGGTGAATTTGTCATGGAGGTGAATTTTCCTATGGTGAATTATTGGCATTGAATTTTCCTAGAGCCCAGATGAAGATGTCTCTTAAAAACCTTAACTAGAGTCTTGTTTTGAAATAGAGAAAAATTCACAAATTGGGAGAGTCATAATTTAGAAAATCTAAAAGATTTACTCATATAAGAGAAAAAAATCATCACCTCTAAATATCCTAGATCTCAACAATGAAATGAATATTTTTCAATATATCAACCAAAATAACCCAAAAAAATGAAGAAAAAAAATAGTAAACACAACAATATACAACAAATAGATAAATTTATAACAAATTAATCAATCTTACCCTACTAAAAAATGACACAATCCAAAATGAGATTCCAAAAAGATAAACATCTATGAGTTGACTATGGGTTTTCTAGAAGCATAACTCAAATTATCATTATCATTGTAGAAAACATCAACTTTCAAAAAATACATTCTATCAGGAGGAGAAAAAAAATACATTTTACTACATTTATAAAAAAGAAAAATATAATAATCTTAATTGAAAGATCCATCTCCCTCTAATTCTCTAAAATATTTTTAATCCAGATAAAATCAAGTAGACATATATTTTTGAAATATCATAAAATCATATTATTATAAAAATCATCCTTTATAAAGGTAGGAAACAAACTCAAGTCTTTATCAATGAATTAGTGAAGTTCCTAAAAAAACATAGGAAAGAACTCAAATCATTAGGATTCAGAGGCCATTAATATTTCTTTAGAAAAATATAGCAATCTTAATTGAGTGATCCATCTCCCTCTAATTATCTAAAATATTCTTAATCCAGATAAAATCAATTAGACATATTTTTTAAATTTGATAAAATCAAATCTTATTAAAAAGATCATCCTTTATAAAGGCATGAAACTAACTCGAGTCCTTATCAATGAATTAGTCAAATTCCAAAAAAAAAAAAGGGAAATAACTCAAATCATTAGGATTCAGAGGCCATTAATATTTTAAGAAAAGTT
Organism: Sequoia sempervirens; assembly: GCA_007258455.2. Lineage (NCBI taxonomy): Eukaryota > Viridiplantae > Streptophyta > Pinopsida > Cupressales > Cupressaceae > Sequoia > Sequoia sempervirens. Next base: position 422,137,478 of record VDFB02105785.1, read on the forward strand.
TTGTACAAATTGATTTCCTTTGAGCTCAAGAGTTTCTTGGAAAAAACTATAAAACTATTTGACATGTCAAACTCTTAATAATCAATTTGTACAAATTTTTTCTTAAAATATGTCATACATTACTACTCCGTGTACATGGTGGATGCAATGATCTTTTCAACAGAAAAATAATTAGCTACACATTTCGTTTGAAATGAAATTCTTATTTGACTTGAAATTTCAACTTGAAATAAATATGTTTTAATCTTCTTCTTGGCCAAAAAATAGTGAAAAGGGATTCCAATAACCAACGTGTCGACATGGACCATCGAACACTTGTACATGGAAATCATGCTACTGCAGAGATTTTATGGAGGCACAAAGTTCATGGTAGGGAAGGAAAACTTCTGACAATGGAACATCCCTTCAAAGGCATAAGTAACTATACATAGTGTGGGACTTCCGTCACAAGGTAAGGGTCTCATTTCCTCACTAATTGTATTGTTCCATTAGTAATAGCCTTGAAGATCATAAGAAGAATCCTAAGAAGTACCCAATTTTGCATACTGGCCTTATTAGGCTTATTTATGAACATTTTCAAAATATGTTGGCCTTATCCAACCCTGTTTCGGATTTTTCCTTTGAAGATGATGACATGGAAAATAGTGTGTCGAAGGATAAAAATAAGCCTGACACTAAGTGAATTGAAGAAGATCCTCCTTCCCCTAACAATTCTGGAAAGAAAACCCTGCAGTGTAAACCCCCGCTTAAGAAAACAAGCACTATAAAAAACCCCAGTAGCTCTATTTTGAAAGAGAAGTCCATTCAAAAGGGTTCCCCTGCTAATAAATTGGTCTCTTACTCTGAAGATAACCCGTAGGATAATTCTGAGGTCCCTGATACCAGCAAGGATTCTTTCTCGTCCTATCCTGCCATGGATAAAGAAAACATACCTAAATTCCCTAGAGACTTTAACCTTGAAGATCATTATTTTAAGTAGGACCGTGAGTTTCCTGGGGATATCCTGTCCATCACTAGAAATGGTGTTGTTGATTACTTCAAAATTATGAAGTGGGCCTTCCATGAAATTAAGGACCTTAACCTCAGAAATAGGCCCCTCAACTACAAGCTAGAGGATTTGGAAGTTAAAGTTAGCTCCCTTAATACTGCGGAGGGCAGGAGGAATGAGGATAAAATGAGGATGGAGGTTGAGGATAATGAAGGTAAGGTTAAGTGCTTGGAAGTAGAAATTGGTAAAATAAAAGACACCATGAAAACTATTATGGAGCACAACTACAGAATGGTGAAACATAACACCATCATCACCAAGGCTATGACTAAGAAATTGGAAAACACACAATAAGGATCTCTGATCGTGGATTTGGAAGCTGAAAAGGTCAAAAACAGGACTAAGGACACTAGAATTTCAAAGAGGACGAGAGCTAATTTGAAGAGGAAGGTTCCTCCTATGCCTCAGATGGTTCAAGCCTTGAAAAAGTGTACCTAGGACATGCACAATCTTGAATCTGAGGATGTCGATGCTCTAAACTCCTTATGATAGCTATGGGTTGTTTCTGTTGCTGGTTTTTTGGTTATGCTTTTTTGGTGGCCCTTGCTGGCCTTGGGTTGGGGGCTTTTGTGCTTTCTTGGCTTTTTTCTTTTAGCAACCTTCTTGTTTTAGATTTATTAATGGTTAATCTTTTTATTCTTTGTATTCTCTATGGTTTCGGGTCCCTGTAAAACCCGTTTTTTCCTTTATCAAAAGCTATACATAGTGTGGGAAAAAATATATGTACTTCTATTATCGAGAAGTTTCTTGGTATGTTGGAACCTGACAGTGACATGGAGTAGATGCAAGAAATAAAAAGTATTGTGACTCAGTCTAGAGAAGAGGAAGAGGTAGAAGAAACATTTTATTTTGCTGATAATAAAGTTTCTCTTTTCAAGTTACATTAGGAGGTCACAAATTTAGACACAACATATTCAACGAATGATTTTAGTACTTTGTTTGTAGGGAAAAAGGTAATTTTTGATTTGCCAATGGAAATAGATGATGCTAGCTATTATAGATTTGAAGTTCATGTAGACAGTATTAAGAGTGAGATGGTTTCCCTTGGCAACATGGTCCCAAGGAAGTTGTCACCTATTATGGATCATACTAAAAGTAAAAATGGTAACAGTCACCTCAATGAGAGAGTTGTGATTGCTGAAAATAGTTTTCAAAACTCTAGAGCATCTACAGACAAAGGAATTGAGAAAATTTGTGGCAAGGGAACAAAGAAGAGTGAGCATCTTCAAAACAGAGATGCCAATGCTCTTCTTTTCATACATACATTCTTGAAAAAATAGAGTATTCTTTTTACAAAACAAATCCCCCTTTTTTCTTCTATGGGAAGCTTCTAGATGCATACATACAATAATAAGAAGTGTCTAGATGAAATGAAGAAGAAGGTAGAAGAAGGAAGAAGTATTTAATGCGGTAGATGGAATATACTTGAATAGATGTGTCAGGGGAGATTAAATATGCACAACTAGAAGTCCAAATCACCAACACTCCCCCTTAGTCTTCACTCCCATATATGTCTGCTATTCTGATTCCTTCCCAGAGATATTCAAAAACATTCTTTGCAAGTGGCTTTGTGAAGATGTCTGTTAGTTGTTCATTGGACCTACAAAACTCAAGATATATGTCACCAATTTTCACCAATTCTCGAATAAAATGATATATTGTATCAATATGCTTGCTCCTATTATGAAAAGCATGATTTTTAGATAAAGCAATTGCTGAATTATTATCACGATAAATTTTTGTAGGTTCTTCTTGTGGATTCCTCAAATATGAAATTACTCTTCTCATCCATACTACTTGACAAGTTGTTGATGTGGCTCCAACATATTCCACTTCAGCTAACGAGAATGTCACAATTGGAACTTGTTTCTTTGATTCCCAAGAGATAGCACCCAATCCTAGATGAAAGATATATCCTGAAGTTCTTTTTATATCATCCATGCTACCTGCCCAATCACTATCCATATATCCAATCAATTTGTATTCATTTGAAGATGTATACAAGATCCCAAAGTTCTTTGTTCTAGCTATGTACCTTAAAACTCTTTTTCTAGCTTTTCAATGTGATTCATTTGGTTTGTCCATGAATCTAGAAATGAGACTAACCCCATACATGATATCCAGTCTTATGGCAGCTAGATACATAAGGATTCCAACTAATCTTTTGAATAAGGTTGCATCAACACTAGGACTTTTGTCATCCTTACTAAGTTTTAATCCCAATGCAATGGGTGTAGGAGATGGATTCACATTTTTCATTTTAAATCTCTTCAACAAATCATTAGCATACTTGCTTTGACATATAAAAATGCCTTGATTATTTTGACTTACTTCTATTCCAAGAAAATATCTCATAAGCCCCAAATCAATCATATCATATTCTTTTTCCATGGCTTCCTTGAATGAGTCAATTGACATGTTATCGGTGAATATCAAATCATCTACATACAAGCAAACTATCAAGATTTCTCCTTTGTCATTCACTTTGACATATAAAGTTGGTTCATTGCCACACTTGTAAAACCCATTGTTCACAAAAACAGAATCTATCCTATTGTACCAAGCTTTAGGAGCTTGTTTCAAACCATATAGTGCCTTTTTCAATTTGTATACTTTATGTTCTTCTCCCAAAACTTCATAACAGGGTGGTTGTCTTATATACACTTCTTCTTCTAAAATTTCATTCAAGAATGTTGATTTAACGTCCATTTGGCAAACCTTCCAATTGTTTTGAGCTGCTATAGATAAGACCATTCTAATGGTATCCAATCTTGCCATAGGTGCAAAATGTTTCATTGTAGTCTATGCTTGGCTATTGTTTGAAGCCTTTAGCTACTAGTCTTTCCTTGTGTTTCTCTACTTTTCCATTAGCCTTATACTTTTTCTTGTAAACCCATTTAATTCCAATCACATCCTTTCCTTTAGGAAGCTCTACTAGATCCCAAGTTTGATTCTTTTCTATTGACTAGACTTCTTCATTCATGGCTGCAATCCAATTGTCATCTTTATTGGCATTTAAAAAGAAAATGGATCAGCTTGTGTTAAGAATGAAAAATTAGAGCATAAATCATCATTTTCAGCCTCTTGTATTTCATCATAAATGTCTCTTAGACTATGTGTCTTCTTTGAATTGTTTATTGACCTTGATCTTAGTGATGCAAGTGTTGGATTAAAGGACTCGCTACTATTATTACTTGTTGGAGTAGTTGGATTTGGACTAGTAGGTGCCCTAGAAGGTGTTGTAGGAACATTTATTTGTGTAGTAGGATTCACAACTTGAGTCTCATTCTTTTCATTCTCTTGTGGAACACTAGCTACAATTGTAGTTTCTTTCTCTATGATGCCATCCCATGCTTCTTCTTCAACAAACTCAACATCATGGCTTATTATTACCTTCTTTGTGACAGGATTGTATAATTCATATGCCTTGGATTGTTCACTATATCCCACAAATATGCACTTCTCTCTTCTATCATCTAGTTTCTTTCTCAACTCTTGAGGTATCAAGGAGTGTGCCACACATCCAAAGACTCTCAAGTGTTCTATATTATGCTTCCTTTTTCTCTAAGCTTCTAGTGTTTTATTTATCACTACTTTTGTTGGACATCTGGGTGATCCCACAATAGTGGTTTACACTTTTTGGCCTAACTGGACACTGATATATTTTTTTTTAACACAATCTCCACATTCGGGCACCTATAGCGATTAAACCGTAAGGAATTTGAAGATGATGTAAACTAGAGTCTTGTCACATTTTGTCTCTAGATTCTAAAAATATTTTTTCCAATTTTTGGAATCAGATTGCACTTCTTTTCCATCTCCCACAAAAATTGGTTTTTTCAAAACAACATTTTTAAAAAGTGACAACGTGATAATGCATAACTTTTTTTCCATGAAGGATAAAATTCAAATTCTTTCAAATTTAGATTTATAACTCCGATATCTAGTGCTTCCACTTGGTTAGATAGTTTTTATTGAATATTTTTCTTTTTAATCAAGTTTTGAAGTCAATCAAATGACAATTCGTACATAATGTGATAACGCATAACTTTTATGTATGTATCAAAAATTCTTCTCTTTTTTGTTGGATCAAGGACTTCAATATCTGGTGCACTCATATTTTTAAATTTTTTTTATAATCTTCTATTTTTCCACTTGTGCAGAACAAAGATTTTTGTTTTCGATGAAAAACCTATATTTAATAAAACTTAAAAAAAAGATAGATAATAAAACCAAAACATACTAAAATTATATTCATTGGATAGCTCATTCTGAAGGCTACTTGATTCCAAGTTTGGTTTCTAAATATTCCCCCATTTTCATCCCCAACCGGAGCTTGAAAGCATAAAATTTTAGGTTTTTTGTGTGAACAAATTAAAAAATTAGGGAAAAAGGGGGTTCGCTAGAACCAGGGGGGTTCTAGCGAACCCATTCGAACACTAATATGCATTTTTCCTTTGTTTTTTGGGCGGGAAATGTGGGCCCAATAGTTAATGGGTTCGCTCGAACCCTAGTTCGGTCGAACCCCTTTATGGTTCGGTCGAACATGTAGGTTCATGCGAACCCTAAAACCAATTTTTTTGCCATGGGGTCATTTTTTCTCAATTTTCCTTCCTCCATCAAAGTGTAAACCACTATTATGGCTTCACCCATCTATTTAATATGTATACCGAACATAGAACCACTTCAACCCAATACTCATTTGGTAGATGTTTTAATTTTATCATACTTTGAGCCATTTCCATAATTGTTCTATTATTTCTCTCAGCTACTCCACTTTGTTGAGGAGTATACCTAGTTGTAAATTGTTTCCTTATGCCATTTTCTTTGCATATTTTTTGAAAATCATTTGGTATGTACTCACCACCTTGATCGGTTCTCAATGTTTTAATATTGTATCCACTTTCTTTCTCAACTTTTTCTTTGAACTCCATAAAAACAAAAAATACATTTGATTTGTATTTAAAGAAATAAACCCATACTTTTCTACTGAAACCATCAATAAATATCAATAAATAAATTCTTCCACTTATGGATGGTGTTTGCATAGGTCCAAAAAAGTCTGAATGCACTATCTCAAGTGGATGCTTTTCCCTATAAGACTCTCCAAATGGAAATGTTTTTCTATGTTTCTTTGTCAATATGAAACTCTCACATGTTGTCTTATGTGGCTCTATTGGTGGCAATCCATATACCATTATTTTCTTATATAATAGTTGTAACCCTTTGAAGTTTAAATGCCCAAGTCTTAAATGCCATAGCCAAGATTCATTTTTGTATGAAGATTTGAAGGCTAAATCAAGAACCTTTTGCAATCTTTGAGCCTCTAAGAATAGTTCACTTTGGATTCTATGTTGAAACATCCTATTTTTTGTCATTTCAACTTTTGCAATTAGCCTATTGCTTGGTTTCTTGTCTAGAATCACACATTCTCCATTTTCAAAGTATATTATATATCCTTTTTGCACTAGAACTTGTCCAATGCTTATGAGATTGTGTGGAAATATAGGAACATAGTATACACTAGAAATATGATTCTCCTCACCTTGCTTAGTTCTTATCTTAATTGACCCTTTTCCCATGATTGAAACTCGGTGATCATTCCCCAATTTTACTTCTAATTTTACCAAATCATCTATTGTTGCAAACATCTCCTTAATCCCACTCATTTGATTACTACAACCACTATCTAAGAACCATACTTCTTTGGAACTCTCTTGTGCAACATTGCATGTTATCAATATGGTGTTTTGTTCACTAGTGTTAGGATGGTTTTCATTTGTAAAATGTGCCTTTTGCTTATTCATGTCATATTTCCTTTTCCTACATTCTGATGCAAATTGCCCAAATTTATTGCAATAATGACATTGGATGTTGGGTTTATCATACCTTTCTCCTTGATGATGGTTGTGTGAATGGTTGCTTCCCCTTCCTCTTGTTGGTGTAGAATGAGCATGTGGGCTTGATGTTGGTCTTCTTCTTTCAAATTGTGTATTTTCTCTTCCTCCGCTTGGTGTAAAACGTCCTCTACCTCTACTATAATTTGATCTCCCTCTTGTTCTTCCAAATGAAAGTTGAGTCTTGAATGCATTCTCAAATGATGGTCCCTGATCAATTTAAACTTTGCTCATGTGCTAAGAGTGATCCCATTAATTCATCTCTGATAGTTGAGTGAAATATTTGGATTCCTCAATGACTAATACAACTAAATCAAACTTTGTAGGTAAACTTCTATGTATTTTTTCTAAAACCTTTTGATCTCCAATAGTTTCTCCATAGGATCTAATCTAATTTACTATTTCCATTGCATAAGTGAAGAATGAATCTATTGAATCCTTCATTTGCAAGTTTTCAAAATCTGTTCTAAGAATTTTTAATTTTGCTATTTTTACCTTGCCTATGCCTTGGTATGTTGTTTGAAAACTTTACCATGCCTATTTTGATCTTGTGGCAGATGCTACTTTTTGAAAAATTGATTCCTCCATTGCCTGCTGAATTGAAAACAATGCTTTGGAATCCTTCTTATTTTCTTTCAACAAATCCTTCTTAACTTGTGAAAGAGCTTGATATGCTTGCTCATCTGCTCGTTCAAGGAACCCATTTTCAACCAAGTACCAAACATCTTGGGAGAAAAATAGGGTTTTCATTTTTATGCTCCAAAATTCATAATATTTTCCATTAAACATTGGAATCTGGGGCTAAGTAATACTTCCACTTGTCATTATTTATTTATTTTTAATATTTTACTCTACTCACTCTTAATTCCTTCAATCTGTAGCTTCTCCTTTTGGCTAAATCTTTAAACTACACTTTGATTTCTTTTAACTTTTCAAAACAATCTTCCCTTCATTTTTTAGAAGAACTGAACCAATTTCTTGATAGCAACTCAATAAATAAGAAAAATTGGTGACTTCTTGGTGACAACAATACCTTTGCTAGTATGAATCCATTGCTACAACTTAACCCTTCTAATTTCTTTACACTAATCTCCTCCAACAACTAGTGATCTTTTCCCTCTATGCTTTGATACCAATTTGTTAGTAGAAAGCAAACAAAAAACACAACATATAAAATATTAAAGTAGAATTTTATTGCACATAATAGAGTAAAGCTTTTTATTCATGCCTTCTTTAAAATAGAGTTGCAAGTGCACTTCTTTTCATACACACATTCCTCAAAAAATAGAGTATTCTTTTTACAAAACAAAGCTAGAAGGAGGTAGAAGAAGGAAGGAAAAAGTGTCTAGATGCAACGAAGAATAAGAAGGTAGAAGGAAGGAAAAATTATTTAATGTGGTAGATAAAATTTAGTTGAATAAATGTGACAGGGGAGATTAAATATGCATAGCTGGAAGTCCACGTCACCAACACTATCACTTCCCCGAGCTTTTCCTACTCTTGTAGTGGTTCTTGGATAGGATTTGGTGGATAATGAGTATTTTTTCCCTAATAAAGGTCTATTATTTAGATTTGGCCATTTGTGGTCTTCTCTCTTGGACTTGCATTGCTATAATTGAGAATACCAGTTGGCTTCCTATTTTGGAGGTCAGGGTGTAGATTTACCTTTGTTCCAAGAAGTTCTTTTGGTGGCTTTCAAACTCTTCTAAGGACAAGGGTGCTATTTTAGATGAAAGAGTTTGAATGTAGAGATACCATTCTATATCGGTTAGATCCTAGACTCTATTATCTAATCCTCTAACTGAATCTACAATCATGTTGCTTTGGGTCATATTACCTTATCTACTCCTTCAGTTTTGGCATAAACTAGAGATATCAATAATGCTCTTGGTCACTTTTAAAGGTTGAAATTGCCACTTGAAAATATTCTCATATATTTTTTTCCCACATCATGGTGGACATTGACCTTTCAAATGCTCTCCCTATAGAGATTATCATAAGTTCAAGAATGACCTTGGCATTAGTTAATCGACCATGAGGGTATCCCATTTGGTTGTAGACACTACATTGCCATGGACAATTTGGCTTTTGATTGTCCTCATGGTATATCTCCTATGTGGTATTAGAACACCCTCTCCCAACACCTTACAATGATTTCTAAGAGGTTTGACTTTGGATTGAAGGATTTAACTCATTTGAAGTCTCTCTCGATAATTCTAACTCCTCTGGGGATTCCTACTAGATCTAGTATGGATCCTCTAGCTCCCTCAGTTTTTATTGGTAGTCCTTCCATAATTCTCAACCCAATTGATCCAATATTTTTCAAATTTATCCTTATCCTCCTTCAATGCTAGAGTAACAACCATTTGTTCCAACTAAGGGTATTTTATGATCAACATCTCCATTTAGGAATTCTTCACCTTGCTTGGCACCCAAGGTCATGCTAGCTATGGTGGTTTTTCTCCCCTTCATTTCAATCTAAGAACCTAGAAAAATATGTTAATGGACTATTGTTCAGAGGAAATATTACAAATGTGGGACATAAATTGCTTTATTATTTTAGATGTTTTCTCTTCATATTATTTCCAATAGAATTGTAAATCTATAGAGAGAAAAGGAGAAGATATTACATAAAAATAAAACAAAACTACTAGAGGATTTAGTAAGAGAGTTATTACTAAAGTAGTTTGCATAGATCTTATTTATCTTAAAAAGAACAATTCCATGAGGAAAGGACATTCAATCATGCATAATTCTAATATTGAAAAATTCAAAAATTCAAAAAATAAGAAGAAAATATTAAACTGATTGTCCAACTAATATATAATACTTGAAAAGAACACATGAAAATGGGCACAACCAAGAGAGATATTCATAGATATTTTAGTTTCCTCTTACTACAAGTATGTAGGACCCATTAGGTAGGTGATAAAGATTTGGTTCACTAAATAAAAAATATACTATCTATTAATTTGAAGGCATGTAAATTTATAAAATAAAGCATTTCCTTAAATAGAAGAATAACATGCTCAAATTCAAGCTATTCTAAAATAATCCTTTCCAAGAAATAGCTATAAATTTTTGACATGATGATCATTTATGGAAAGATAACATACAAGAGATGTAGTGATCTCATGAAAACCACATTTTTTGCTTCTTGGAATAGGGTGAATTAACTTAGGTAACTAAAACTTTGCATTGCATTGATAACAAAATAAGTTATAGAGCTGATTTTAGTGTGAACTACATGTGACCTAAATTATTCAAACAAGGGATGGTCATGGTTAATCATTTGGTATTTTTTTCATATCCTTTGGTTAAGAGTATTAAGTTTATGATTTTCAAAAAAATTATATGATTTGAGATCATTCAAGTCTTCACCTTTTTTTAACTATCATCCCCTCAATGTTTTTATTCGAGTTCCTACAGTTATTTGATATTTTCAAACAAACCAAATCTTTTATATACTCATTAGGAACTCCTATATCAAAGTTTCATAGTCCTCTAGGAACTCCTGTATCAAAGGTTTTGACCTTATTGAGAACTCCTATCTCTTAGTCCTTCATAATTTCTCAACATTTATATCTCATCAAGAGCAAAAGTGGTTCCAAGCACCACCAAAGCCTTCTATCGGTTCCCATTCTACCAAAGTTCTAGACATTATAAAAAATGGTAAATTGCAAATAGAAAAATTGAATGTTTTATGAGTTCCAAGAACCACTAGAACTTTTGATAAGTTCTTAAGGAACTTATAGTTCTTGATGAAGTCACAAGCTCCAACAAAGAGATTCAACAAGGAAAAATACTTCAAGTTCCTAGTTCCCAAATAACCTTAAACAATGGACAAATGGTTCAAACGTCCACTAAAGGAAGAGAAGAATAATTCAAAAGGTTCTTTAGTTATAGGAATCAAGTGAACCTCTAAAAATTTGGTTCCTAATTACTACCCAACCTTCGATAATACAACTAAAAGGGTCAATCATCTCAAAAAGAAGAAAAACTTAGGAACCTCCACTAAGTTTCCAACTAATATCTGATCCCTAATGGTTCAAAAAAATTAGAAGAAGCTTAAAGGATTCTTATGAAGAGGAAAATAAAGAAAATAAAAAGTCAGAAGCAACCTCTAATAGGTTCCTAATGATCACTTAAGCTTCACTCAAAAGAAAAATGAAGTGAAAGGAAAGACTTTTCTATTGGATCTTAATGATCGAGTGTCTCCCAACAAAAAAACATGTGGAAAGTTTGTAAGACTATAAATATATTCCCTTACCACTTGAATAACCACAAAATATTCAAACAAGGAGTCAATATTCACATTGAAGTGAAACCTATGAATTGAATGTACTTGTTCCAAATCTCTTGATTATTTTGAAGGCCCACTACCAATTATGTAACATGTTTTTTCTTGATTTAAAGTTTTCTTTCAATTTCCTTAAATTACTCTATTACCTCAAAACTATAGTTTTTATGAAAATTCCTCATTTTTTAATTCTCTCTCAAACACAATTGATCTTATCTCTTCATTTTTTTGGGAAAATTTTTAAATGCCAAAATTAAATATCCTTACTAGGGTTTTGAAAGGGAGTCAGTTATAGATAATTCTCTATCAAAAGTGGGAGATAACCAGCTAGGGCATGTTGACTTGGAAGAATCCTAGTCATATGTGGTAAAGAACCCCAAATCAAGAATGGTTGGAGCCACTCTCCAAGGAGGAATCACTCATTTTAGGTGTTTTCTAACTATTATTCAATGAACTATCCCTTGTCAAATATTATAAACCTAAGGAGAGGGAAATAAGGAGTACAAACAACAAAGTGATATATAGACTAGATGGTCCATCAATAAGCACTATGTTAAGACTCCCTAAGAGTGAGGAATATGAAAATATATCTATAGAAAATTACCAAAAATGACTTCATTGATAGGACAAAAACTGGTTTGAACAACACCACTAGACACTAGTTTAAGAAACCAAGAAAAGGGAAGTCTAAGCTACCAAAAAACCCTTATTATAACAGATTTTAAAGAGGATATATTTGATGGGGAAGTGGGCCTAGCTCAATTGGCTAAAGCATCCTATTGTAGAAAAGAGGTCACGAGGTCTAGTCCCCTCATTATCCTCGTGGTACTGGAGGGTTTGTCATGCTAACATCACCGGTCATGTGAAAAAAGTTTACTAGGCACACTATAGTTTATAGGGGGTAGCTACTCGATTCCAATTCCTATAGTCTAAAAAAAAAGAGAGGATATATTTGATATTATTACTCAACTGTAACATTGGTTCAATGGGGATAAACAGACCAACTCATTTGAGTATTCTATTTCCTATATTATTTTTATGATAAATTATACATCTTACTATGTTGATTCGAGAAAACTAAAAAGTGACAACCTACATAAGAAACTTATTAATTTTTAGAATATGCATGAAATTTATATGCCTTAATATTTGTTCTATTTCATTTCTATTATGCACCCATGGAATGAATTATATAAAATTAGAATATTTGAAACTACCCAAATATATGAATTTTACCCTTAGTTACAACTAGATGTTAGAAATAGGAATTTAGAAGGGTAAATGATGCATTTACCATGCTCACTATCAGGGATCTTGATGCTAATTGTTGGATCAGGACAAGGGATCTAGGGTATAAACCACACTCTTCCCAATTTTTTACGAGGATTAGAAATGGTCTCAAATCCACTTGACTTGAACCTTACTAGGAAGAGTTAGAATGGTGGATCAAGGTTCTAATCTTTGTATTTTTAAGGTGTGAATGTGTTGATGTGATGTGGATTAGTAAATTGACTAAATTTAAATAGTGCAATGATCTAACTATGTAAACTATACAAATGTAGTAGTTTGTTATGATTTCTTAGAATTTGAAGGCAACAAGATAAAAATAGAGACCAAAAATATAGAAGGTATACATAGAGGAACCTGGTGTATAAATATGAAGTTGAACTTACTAGTCTAGGACATGATGCATCCTAGATTGTCATCCTCCTTTGAAAGATCTAAAAACACAATCCTGATGTCCATGGCTTGTAGCTTCCATTCTCTTAGGGTCATCATCAAGACTTTGTTTGTTGATGAGGAAATCTAGTTTTCATGTCTTGAAAACTTGTAGGCTTGAATGCACGAATGATATATTAGTCCTTTATATCTTTAAATCTAAATTTAGCTACACATATGATGGAGGGGAAAGGGTTGTGTCATATAGGGGCTTGCCTAATTTAGACCTCATTTTGGTATTTCTACCTCCACAATGGCTATGATGATGTAAAAGAGATCTTTCCCATGGTTGAGTAGAGGCTAAATGATAAAAAAGTAATGAATTGAATAATGTTGCAACTCACCATTCAAATCTTCCTTCCTTGATGGACTGAAGTCATGTACTCATCACCTTCAAGGAGAATTTGATAACTTGATTGAAGTCCTACAAGTGTTAGTGCTTTCAAATAAATGATCACAAAACATGAAAAGACTTACATAAACACATGATTGAAACTTGACATGATGCTCGACATGAATGAATTCTACTAAAATGCTAATAATTCTTCTCTTGAATTCTCTTGAATTATTTTTAGGATATTCGCATTTAGGTCATATTCAAAATTAGTTATGTTTAATTAGAATAATTTAAATTTATTTATTTTATGTGTTTCATGTCATATAATTGTGACACTTGTCGTAATCCTATTTTATCCTCTATCTTTTACTTTCCTATATAAGTAAGGTCTCTTTTATACATTATGTATACATTGTATATTATTGCACTATATAAGATATATTTCCTACTACTCTCCCATCGAAGGATTTTTAGGTTTTATAAGTGATCCTAGTTACTTGATTCTCTTTTTTCTCTCTTACATGATACAAAAGATCTTACAAATACATGACTACTTTTTTCACATGTAAATGTATTAAATGTTGGATTTTGTGGTTGTGTTGTTGATATGTGGTTGTCATTGATGTCAACACTATTAGCATTATTGCATTAGAAGCTGTATATGTCGAGGATATTGAGAAAATTATAATAAGAAGTGCTACAGGTTGTCAGTGGTGAAGTGAAGTTCTTTCTGTTGATGAACTCAATACATTGTTGTTCAGAGGTTGTGGACTAAAGGGTTTCTTGTTAAGTATATCTAGTTTATCCACGTCAAGTTTCAGAGATCCGCGTGAAGATTTGATGAAGTTATGAAGATTTGTATTTTGATAATTTTTCTATTACTTTTTTTGTGTTCTTGAATGAAGATCATGCGATTTCAGTAAGTTAAGTTGTTGTGGATGCTTCTCTAGTGTTTCATGGTGCTTGTGGATGTTTCTAGTTTGTGCCCTATCTATGTTGCATGTCTGCATTGATCGTTGTGCTCGCGATCCTAGATTTTCTCTTGCGTGTTCATGCTTTTCATGTTCTTGGCCGACAAGGTGTTGAAGCGTGTTGTGGATCTTTGAGGAGTAATTAAATGAAGTGGTTTGTGTTTGAGGATGTTGTTTTCGGTCTTCACTATGTTGTGGCCAACCTTGGTTGATTCGCATGAATAATCTTTATTGATCTCAGCCGACTGTTTGTATTCATTTTATTCTTTTGTTGAAGCCTGACTTATAGCAATATAATTTCTTGTTGCGGATATATAAGAGTGATTGTTTTATCATTTGGAAGTGTGTAAGTGTGAAGTGTTCAAGTCTTGTGTGTGAATATTGTCTAGATCATTTTAAGGCAGCAGAGAGTGAAGAAGAGTGAAGTAGAGTGAAGAAGTGTTCATGTGCTTAACCAGAATTGTAATTAGGCATTAGTAGATGCTATTTTGTCAGTTCAAAATCTGATGGATATAATCAGAAAATTTCTGTAAGACAGTGTGTCTTCCTTTGTAATTGAGCAGTGAGCTCTAGGCAGTGTGCCTGAATGCATGTGCATTCCCCATTCATATTTCCTTATACTTTTAATAGGGTATAATCTTGTGGAATGACCTCCATTGTGGTTTTTCCCCTAACAGGGTTTCCACGTAAAAATCTTGGTGTTATGTGTGCTTCTGATGTGCTATTCATTTATGCTTTCATGATTAATGATCAGATATGAGAATAAGGTTAATAAGTTGAATAAGTTTGAAATTTTGTGACAACTAATTCACCCCCCCTCTCAGTTGTCTGCCCTTGAGTTGCCAACATTAAATAGATGACTATTTTTTTGATAAAATGTTTATTAATTTAAAAAATCTAATGATCTTGAATGCTAGTCAAAATCAAAACTAGTTAAATATAGAAATAGTCACTTTAATTAACATAATTAAAGTTTCTATTTATTTAATTCTATTCAAAATAAAAACTATTAAATCTATAAAAAGTCACTTTATTTAACACAGTAACTTTTGCTATTTACTAAAATATTGTTGAATACATGTTGAGTTTAATAGCTATTTTTTAATTTAAAATATACATTATTATTTGACATGTAAACTACTATAAAATTTAAGTGAAGGGGTGTTTATTTATGTTGAAGTTGGCTTCCACGAATGCCTATAGACCAAAACAACACCTTCACAAAATAGAGAAGCAACACAACTTAGAAGCTATTTCACCAGAAGTGAAAAAATAATGAATTGAGATAAATAATTGTACAAAGAATTCCTTATAAAGGAATGAGAAGGTTGGTGCGAGAAAGATAACTGACATAAAAATAATTAAAATTGCAGTTATAGTTTATTAAATGCATAACCATCGTTAATTAATATTGGTCTGCCCAAGTTAACTTAAGAGATTGTGAATGGTAAACATCCATTCACATTAACACCCCCCTTAAGTGCAACTTAGGGAAACAAAAAATAGAAAATGAGATGCAAGATGGGTCCTAGAAACAAGGCCATGTTAGGTACCCATGCACAACTACAATGCAAAAAATAAATCTCACAACCGGAGAAAAGGAGAAAAACCCTATGGGATAAAACTCCTCTCCAAAAGGAACAAAATAGAAAAAAGAAAAAGAAGGAAGGACTCATTAAGAGCCCCCAAGGATGACATCCTTCACCCCAAGCATCGATCTCAACAAAAGATAGTGAGGAGATTCAAAAGGTTTAGTGAACATCTCTGCAACCTACTACTTCATAGGAAAATACTCCAAACTTAGAACACCCTCCTGAATGAGCTACTGAATGAAGTGCATGTGGATCTCAATATGCTCAGTATGCTAATGTTCCATTGGGTTGTGATAAATATGTATAGCACTCTAATTATCATACCAAAGAGCATTGGGATGATTAGCAAGAAAGCCTTGAAACTCAACCATTAACTGTCAAAGCCACAAAACCTCCTGACTAGCCGAAACAACACCTCGATACTCAACCTCAATCGATGATAATGCAATAGGAGTTTTCTTCTTGCAGGACCATGCAATCAGACTATAATCAAGACAAAATACAAAGCCATAAGTAGACTTTTGATCATTAACATCACCAGTACAATTTGAGTTAGTGAATCCCACAATTTGAGTAGCACTTGATGTGTAATGAATGCCAAATTGAGTAGTGCCCTGAATGTACCACATGATACGTTTGGCTTCCTTCCAATGACTCTCATGAGGATCTTGAGAGAGAGAAATGGGAGACAAGACCAAATACAAAGGAAATATTAGGACGACTATGTGTCAATTACAAAAGGTTGCCAACCAACTACCAATAAAATATAGCATCCACTAACGGAGTACTACAACTAGAAGACAACACAACACCTAACTAAAAAGGAGTAGGGGTTGGCTTACAATTAGCCATCCCAAATCTTTGAAGCAAATCAAGGGCATACATCTGGTAGAAAATAAAAATACCTTCAAAAGATTGATGAATTTGAAGACCAAGAAAGAAATGCAAACGACCAAGGTCAATCATGTCAAACCACTCCATCAAAGGGTATGTGTAGGATCATCATGGAAAAAATAGGCCCTTAAGTGGCAAAAATTCAAAAAAATCAGAGTTACACAACTTGACATAAAAATTTGTATAAGTTATCTATATTATCTCAAAAATATGTAAGAATTGAATATGTAGAAAATTGAATGTAGTTTCTAAACTACTAGGTTTATTTAAAAATAAATAAATCTATTTGGTGAAAATTTGAAATTTCAATGCAGTAGTACTTAAATTTCAGGGAAAAATAAGTAGGTGTCTGACCACCTAACCACAATAAAATCTTAATATTTTTTATAATATTTTAGATATAAGTAGAGGACTCATGTCCCAATGTGATGCATATTTTTTGTATTTTTTTCCAAGCAAATAATTAATTATATGATTTTTATTACAACTTAAAAAAAAAACTCTGATGTCTAACCACCTTAACTTGGTCAAAAATTCATGAAATTCATTTTTTTTTAATCCTATATTATGTGAAGCATGAATGCATGTTTGGATTCAAAAAATGTGATATCATTTGAAAGCTATAGATGTTTTTCAATTAGCCTATCAATCAATACTTTAATCATAATTCAAATAGAAAATGAATAATAATTATATATTAAATTCAAAGTAAAGCATAATTTATATTGGTGGAAAGCTGAGAATCTTCTTTAAAAACCCTTTTCGTTTCATCAATTTTGGGTAAAAAGAAAGTTGTCAGCCACATGGACCATCATATCACTTACATAACGCCACTTTTTGGCCCACCATGATCCTGCACATACCCCAAAGCTCTTTGAGTATCCTCAATCATGGCAGGATAACTCCTGGTGAGAATCGAGTCATCCATATATAGAGAACAAGAATGAGAAGATCCACTCCATGCCTTTGAATGTAAATTCTAGGGTTAGAGTGACATCTAGTGAATCCAAAAGCAAGTAGAAAACTATCCATATTCTCATACCATGTTCGAGGGTCTTGTTTGACACCATGCAATGAATGTTGAAGCCTACAAACAAGTGAAGGGTCTTACAAAATTGATACACTGACCGACCCTGAGATGCAACAATAGAAAGTACAAGACGAATGTCCAATCCATCTTGGTGAAAAGAGAAAAGGTCTCAAAATAGTGGATGCCCTCATCTTGATAAAATCCATTAGCCACAAGATGAGCCTTGTACTTGCCAATAGAACCATCAGCTACAAACTTGGTACAATACACCTTCTTGCATCGAACCAATTTTCTTCCATTAGGAAGAGGAACAAGATCCCAAGTATGATTCTTCATCAAAGAAGAATATTCCTCAACCATAGCACTATCCCACTTTGGAACACCTAAAGCATCTGAAAAACCTTTGAGGATCAATAGAAACTGAATGACTCAAAAGACTGATACCTGAAGTCTGAGAATGAGTGTGGTGAGAAGTTGTGGGATCACTTGCATGAGAGAACTAGCCTCCTTAAGAAGAGTGTGAGCCCAAAGAGGTTGTGTTGGTGTAGGCTATGGAGAATATGGAGTTATGTCAACAACAATACTAATACCATCATCAAGAGCATCAAGAGCATCATCATCATCATCACTGTTAGGAAACAAAACATCCTCTAAAGAAGAACTAGGAAGAAGGGAGATAGAGGCCTCTAATGGAGAATCCTTCAAAATGAAAGACTTGTCAAAGTTAACATCACGATAAAAATGTACCTCTCAAGTGACGGGATCAAACAATCGATAACCCTTCACATCCTCACAGTAGCCACAGAGTTGAACTGCTAATTATTCTTCTCCATTGCTTTGCGCCTGCCTGCTAGAATGAATGTCCATGCATTACTATGAAATAATCTGAAGTAGGAGACCTTAGGCTTGACATGAGACCAAGCCTCCTCAAGAGTCATATTTTTTACTACCTTGTGGGGCATATGGTTCTAAATGTAGTAGGTACAATTGAAAACCTCTACCCAAAAAGCTAGAGTCATGGACCTAGACTGAATTATACAATTTTCCATCTCACATAAAGTTCTATTTTTTTTCTAAGTCACACCATTCTACTGAGGAGAGTATGGAACTATGTGTTGATGAAGAATACCTTGAACACTACAAAAGACTTGAATCACATGATTGACGTACTCCCCCATTATCTGTGCGAATCTTCTAAATGAATGTATTAATTGCTTCTCCAAAAATGCAAGGAAGTTCATGAAGAAATGAAGAAAGGAGGTCATCAATGAAGGTGATCACATAGTTAGCCTCTAAAAATAAAGGAGTGGGAAATGACATAAGATTGATCACTATGCACCAATTCAAGGGGCACAAAAGCACATGTAGCCATACCTTTTGGAAATGGATCTCAATGATGTTTCCCAAATACACAACTTGGGAAAACTTCATTAGAAAAAGAGATCTGAGGAAGACCAATCACCAAGTTTTGTGTGCTCATCTATTGAAGATATCTATAATTCAGGTGCCCAAATAATTCATGTCAAAGCTTACTCAATAAATCTACATGAGCAATAAAGGATGACCCTGATGAAGGCTCAAATCCATCAAACTTATACAAATGGGCTATATGATCAATTGTACCAGCAATACGAACCTTCTTAGGATTCTCTAACTTTTGAATAGTCACATCACTAGGAGAGAAATCAGCAAGCCTTCCATCACCATGCTCAAAAATCTGATAAATGGAGAGAATTTTTTTTGAAATATCAGGAACAAGAAGAACATCATCAATGCAACCATCCTACATCTGAACTGAGCATATCACTAAAACTAGAAGATGAGAAGAGTTCCCAACTACAATGTGAGTAGTATGACTATCGAAGAGAGAATCAAGAAGATTCATGTCATGATTCATGCGATGTGAAGCACCAAAACAAGAATACAACTATCATGGGTAGAGGACAAACCTATTACTACAAGGGCTTAACCTTTTCCCAAGGAAGAAGATTTAAACATGACAATGTTATGCTTCCTCATAGCTTCATCCAATGTTGCGAGCCTCACAAAAAAATGAGAATCATTATACCTTGAATTTCCACAAAAGGAACAATTATTCTTCTTCTTTATAGACTTGGGAGATGATTATCCTAAGTTAGAAGAAGGATGAAGTGTAGTATTTTGATCATTATTCTACTTAGTCTTGGAGGGATGCTCACCACCTAGAGGAGAATTTGTATTAGGCTTCTTCTTATTCTTACCCTTTCCCTTGAAAGATTGAGCCATCAAAGCATGACTCATAGGAAGAGCATCCATCTAGATCAACTTGGCTTGTTGCCTAGTTAGTTGATCACAAAACACCTCAAAAAAGGTATCTGATGAGCCTCTCCCATAACATCCATGGTAGAATAGAAAGTGGAAGAAAATACTTGAAATGCACCATGTAGCTTAGATAGAATCAATAAGATACACTCTTTATCAATTTTGTCATGACCGCATCCTTTCAACTACAATAAAATCAACTTGAACTATGCAAGGAAGTCTTGAATAGTGAGAAAGTCATCTAGAGACAGAGAAGTGAGATTGGCCTCAAGATGCAAGATCATAAACTGATTGACCTTTTGATAAAACTCAAAAAGCTTATCCTACACCTCTTTAGTTGTTGTACACTCTACAATATGAAACAACAAGTTATTAGAAACATGGAGGCCTATGACTCCTTTCACCTCATCCATTTTGTTTCAATAAACAAACTACTCAAACTCCTTAGTGAACTCAGGTTGGTCGGCATCCAACATTTTCCAAAGACACCCGATTGCAACAATTGTGTCATCTTGAGCTTCCATGTGTGATAGTTGTGTGGAGTGAGTAATTCAATCTTCAATTCTGACATGATGAAGAAATGAACACAAAGAGACCAATATGTTACTTATACCCCCCAAAATGGATAAAACTAACAATTACAATCCCCAAAAAACAAATTTTACCAAATAAATATTAGATTGAAGCAAGAAAACTACATGCAACTTCAAGCTACAAAAATTGGCAAAAAATGACAAAATTTTGCAAAGTTTTTCAAAAAAAACATGGACCAAGCTCTTGATCCCACCATGCAACCATGAAAATTTTTCTCACAAGACTATATGTGAAGAGTTGTATATAAACACCAAAGGAAACCTACACCTTGAGAATGTAGGATAATTTTTCCCGTTTGAGGCAAAATACTGTCCAAAAAAAATTGCAGGCCACCACCTTTGCAAATCTCTCCACGCCACCTCTGGGTACAATCCACACAGGTAGAGAAAGTCACCTTTGATACAATGAAAGATAACCAAAATCACTACATGAGCCTTAGCTCATGCAACAATGAGGGCATAGGGGAATAAAAGGATTGTTTTTGACCGATTTCTCACCATTGTGGGATAATTTTTCATAGCAAGGTTAAAAACACTAAATTTTTTTACACGCCCAGCTTGAATAATCATTCCCTACAAGAATAAAATCATGCCCAACAAGATTAATCACACCCAACAAGAATAAAATCACACCTTGCAAGAATAATAATGCCCAACAAGAATAAAATCACACCCAACAAGAATAATCATGCCCAGCAAAGAATAATCATGCCCAACAAGAATAAAATCACACCCAACAAGAATAATCATGCCCAACAAAGAATAATCATGCCCAACAAGAATAAAATCACACCCAACAAAGAAATTTTGAAGAATAATCAGAAATAATGGTGATTTTAAAATTTAATACATTTTAGAGTAGCTAAAGAATTGGAAATTTGGATGGTGTGTGGGTTCAGAGGTTTGTAATGGTCAGATGCAGGGAAAAGGTCAGAGTGTGGATAGGATGGTAGTAGGGAGCATCGTCAGGAGAACATTAAGGGTATTTTGTAGTCAGATAGATGGGAAAGGTCGTACATGAATAATTGTCATTTCCCTGGCGAGATGAGTAGAGCTTTTGGAGTTCATGGTCAACAACGGGGTGTGTCTAGACCTAGGGTTCATCATGGAAGAGTTGTGTATAGAAATGAAGAGTTTTGTAGGCCAAGACAACAAGATAAAGGTCATAGAGGTAATGGTGGTTTTGCAAGATTAGAGGACTAGGATGGTTGGGGTTGAAACCCTAATCGAAGACCAAGCAACACCAAGGTTGTTTGGAAATGGAAGTAGCCACACATGGAATGAGAGGAGGCGAGGGAAGAATCTAAGTTGGGGAAAACATAAGCAGCTGCTCCAATGGGTGGAAGAATGATTTTGAGTGGTCAGGATTCTCTGGTGGTTAGCCCAGTCAAGCTTCAAGCGGAGGTTTTGCATTTGGAAAATTTAGGGCTAATTGCAAAATGGTATGGTGCCTCTCTAAACTATGATTACTTAGTTAAATGGTGGAAGGAGCACTGGGGCTCAAACCTTCAATTTAAAACCCTCTAAAATGGTTTTTTTATGGTTGTATGTCTGACTCAAGAGTTGAGGGATAAAATTATTGAAGGTGTTTGGGTTCTTGATGACTATGGCTTCTATCTTCACTATTGGGTAGTGGGTTTTAATCCCTCAAACCATGAAATGGAGATAGTCCGGGATTGGTATAGACTCCCCAATCTTCCATCGGAATATTGGGAGCCAAGTATTTTAGAAGAGATCAGGAACTATTTGGGAACCTTTGTTTGTGCTCAACAGAAGAAAGATGTGAAGGATGCTTCTACCTATGTGAGGATATGTATAGAGAACAACTTAGTGCGACATATTTGGGATGAAATTGAATTAATATCTAATTATGGGAGCTGGGTTCAGAAGCTCAAGGTATATTCTCTTACTAGAAATTGTTTGGTGCATCCCTTAGGATGTAGATCCTCACTTAAAAAAGCTAGTGAAGCGAAGGAGGTAGAGGTTTCATCGATACACTATGATAAGGAGGCCAAAGATCAAGCTTTGACCAAGCCAAAGGAAACAAAGGATGTTAGAGGGTTAGGGCTAGTGGTGATCAAAAGTCCTCTCTCGTCTAAACACAGTCATGGTCGGGCCTTGTAAGTTCCCCCTATAGAGCCTTTGGCTCACAGAACCACTCTCCCTATTGCAGATCCAATGGTAGAAGACAAGGTAGAGCAGAACATCAGTGAAAGCATAGCTTTGGATGATAAGATTAACCAGATTCTGGAAATTTTGGGGGAACACTGCCAGAATGTGGAGTTGAACTCTTTGGTTGTTGTCGGAAAAGAATTGGTAGAACTAGTTGAAGTGGCCAAGAGTAAATCTTGGGATTTAGAAGCTGGGGATATGTTGGAAGATGCACACAATGTTCAAGAGTGTGAAGATGTGGCTGATTGCATAGAAGGTATCTGCTCCCAATTAGGGAAGAAAAGGAAACCAACCCTAGGTTTTGAATTAGCTTGGATCAAGCTAGGTATTTTTCAGAAGGACATGTTTAAAACTACCCCAGATTGTGGTGAGAACAAGAAACATGGTAGAATTCCAAATCAAGAGAAACTCAAATGGGATGGTGAAGCAAATGGCCAAAAGAAAATTGACTCCATAGTGAAAGTAGGGAAGAGCGAGACTCTTCCCGAACAACAATGAGGCTTCTTACTTGGAATGTTAGGGGACTCAATACCCTTAACGAATGGATCCTAATTAGGCACCATATCAAAGCTTTTCAAGTGGAAATATTTCTTCTTCAAGAAACAAAACTTGGGGGTTAGGATTTGTTGAATCAAGTTTAGAAAAATGTTGAAGTATTGGAAATGGTTAAGGGTTGGAGCTGATGGTGCATCAGGTGGTTTGTTAACTATTTGGAAGCCCCAAATGGTATTAGTGGAAGAAGTTGACTCTAATTAGAACTTGTTGGCATGTCTGGTAAGGAGTTTAATTTCAAATCTTCAGTTTTTACTTATCAATGTTTCTGGTCCATCTTCTTGCATGCAAAAAAGGAAAGTGTGGAAAGAGTTAGATCAAATTCTTAGCTACCCAAGATTGGATTTATGTTTCATAGGGGGAGATTTCAATGGCATTCTAAGGCCTACAAATAAAAATGGGGGGGTGGGTAAATTTTTTCAATCCCAAATATATTTTCAACAATTTGTGGAGAGAAATTTGTTGGTAGAGATGCAAACTGGGAATGGCAGCTATATGTGGAAAAACATAAGGAAAGGCTTTTGTAGCATCACAAAGAAGCTTGATAGATTCTTCTTCAAAGGAAATCTGGGAACTTTCCATTTCACCATGGATTGTAGAATCAATGTGGAGGTGGATTCTGATAATTTTCTAGTTAAATTGCAAATTGAAGACGAGAAGGGACCAGTTCGGTGTCCGTTCAAGTTCAAAATGATGTGGTTTAAGGACATGAATATTTTGGGCCTGATTAAACAATGGTGGTTAGAATGTAACCTAGGTGGAACTAAGATGTTCAATATTGTTTCAAAATTGAAACATGTCAAGCAACAAATAAGACAGTGGAATAAGGACCGCTTTAAAAACATTTTTGAGGAGAGGATTAAGATTGAGGTTGAATCAGAAGCTCTAATTGAGGTTGTTATCAGCCAAGGGATGGAAAATGAAAGGTATGAACAAGAGAAGGATTTTATTATGAAATTGAATGATCTTTTGGCTAAGGAGGAATTATTCTAGAGGCAAAAATCGAGGGAGATTTGGCTCAAAGCGGGAGATAGGAACACTAAGTATTTTCACAATTCAACAAAGGTTCGCCATGAAATCAATAGAATTGCAAGCATTAAAGCAGTTGATGGACATCTATTGGAGGATCCTCATGATAGTAAAGATTCAATAGTTGAGTACTTTAGCAATCTTCTTAATTATTTGGAAGGTTCCAATATGGGGGAACAACAAGCAATTTTAGCTAACATTCCTGTTTTGGTTTCTGTCTCACAAATGGAGGCTTTAAATGATAAATTCTCAGAAGATGAAGTTAAAGCCACAGTTTTTGGTCTTCATCCTAAAAAGGCTCCTGGGCCAGATGGGCTCCTGACGGCTTTTTCCTAAAAGTGTTGGGATTTTGTGGGATTGGAAATAACTGAGGCAATTGAGGACTCAAGAAGCTCAGGGAAAATACTTAGGGAGGTGAATAACTCTTTCATTGTGCTCATTCCAAAGAAAGAGAACCCAAAGTCCTAGGATGAATTTTGTCCCATTTCCATTTGCAACACATTATACAGGATTCTTTCCATTTATCATCTCTAAAGAGAAAACAAGGTTTGTGCCTGGGAGGTCAATCCTTGATGGGGTTATAATTGCTTAACAAGTAATCCATTTAGTTCAGAAGACAAAGAAACCAAAAATGTTGGTAAAATTGGATATAAAGAAAGCGTATGAAAGGGTGAATTGGAATTTTTTGTTTAAAGTTTTAGAGGCTTTTGGGTTTCAAAAAGAATGGCTTGATTGGCTTTTTGGTTGGGTGGCTAGCCCGCGGTACTCGAGCTTAGTGAATGGTTATCCTAAAGGTTTTTTCACTACCTCAAGGGGTTTAAGGAAGGGAGATCCACTTTCCCCTTTCTTGTTTATAGTCATGGAAGAAGCTCTGGGTCAATGGATAGATAAGGTAAGATGTAATGGTTAGGTGGAAGGACTTTAGGTCACAAGTAGTCTTCCTTCTATTACACATCAACAATTTGTAGATGATACTATGTTGTTTTGGGTTGCCTCTCTTAGAGAAGCACAAAGGTTAAAGGTTATTTTGGACAAGTATACTTTTCCCTCAGATCGGGAGTTAAATTTGGTTAAGTCATAAGCTTTCTTCTTCAATACGAGCAGTGTTATGGAAGTTCAAATTTTGAGGTATCTTGGGTTCAGAAAGGGGAAACTTTCATGTAAATATTTTGGCCTCTCCTTAGCTAATGGAATTTAACATGGAGGTACTTCTAATGCTCTGTTCAAAAAGGTAAACTAAAAACTTTCTTCATGGAAGAGTAGTTAGCTATCTTGGGCTAGAAGGCTAGCAATGTTAAAATCTGTCATTGCTGCTCTTCCCATATACATGATTTCTTGCTTGCCAATTTCAGTGGGCATGAGTAATTCCTTAAATAGATCAATGAAGGATTTATTTTGGAAAGGGAGTGTGGATCAGAAGATGTTTCCATTAATTAAGTGGCAAAAGGTGTGCGAAAGAAGGGAAGAAGATGGAGTGGGGTTGAAAAATCTACTTTTGCAAAAGAAGGCTCTTGGGGAAAAATTGGCATGGACTATTCATACTCATCTGGAACTAAAGTGGGTTAAAATTGTGAGGGCCAAATACCTGGATAATGAAGATAATTTTTTTCTAGAGGCCAGATCTCTTCCTTGTGGTTCTCACATTTGGAATTTAATTAAAAGTTCTATAGATCTCATCCTAGATTACTTAACCTAGGAGGTTAAAGATGGCAGGAGGCATTATTCTGGGAGGATTCTTGGGAAGGCTTACCCATCCTAGCAAAGGATCCTTCCCTTCCTCGTGTAATGGAAAAACTAAACAGGCTTGGGGTGATAGGGTAAGGGACTTCATCGATGACCCCTCTTTGCTTAAGGATGGTTGTTACCATTGGAAATCTACTAGATAGTTGGGCTTGGAAGATCAAGATGTGGAAGCCTTTGAGTTTGTTCTGAAGGGGAGATGTGTGTGGGGGAGACAAGGAATGGATAGAATTTTCTAGAATGATTCGGCAAAGGGGAATATTCAGTAAAAGTTGGTTATTCTATCCTTGCTTCTTCAGGTGTTGTTGAGCCAAGCTTACCATCTCAATTATGTTGAAATAGTGCTTTCTTTCCCAAGGCTGATATATTCACTTGGGCAATGGCCCAAGGTAGGGTGTTGACTAGGGATAGGTTTGCAAAGGTAGGTTTCCATGGACCTTCTAGGTGCCCTTTATGTAAAGGAGCAGAGGAAATGGTGGATCATTTATTTTTAAATTGCTAGTTTTTGCAATTCATTTGGGAATGGTTGTGCTCAAAACTACAGTGGAAAATAACCTTCCCCAAGAATTTGTTAGAATTGCTAAATTATTGGCCATCCCCCTTGAAGCAATCTTTTTTTGGAGATCTATGGTTGATGAGCCTTTCAATTGTCTTATGGGAAGTTTGGAAGGAGCAGAATAGGAGGATTTTTAAGAATAAGGAAATGTCAATTCCTAGATTGCAAAGTAAAATTGAGGCTTGCATAGTGGAATGTTTCAATGCAAGGTTGGAAGAGATGAATTCTAATGGGCGTAACTTCTTGTTTTGGGATTCATTGATGCTGAATAATTGGTTTGGTCTAAAGGCTCCTACTTTCATGGGATCGAGGGGTGTGACGACGGTAGAAGAGTGTAGTAAGGTGGCCTGGTTCCCTCCTAATCGAGTTGGGTGAAATTAAATTTTGATGGAGCTTCAAAGGGAAATCCTGGTCCTTCTGGTGCAGGTTGCATTGTGAGAGATAGAAATGGGGCAGTCTTGGGGACATTAGTGATTGCTCTTCCTAAGGGGACAAATAATGCAACCAAATTTCAATATTTACTTCTTGGCCTAAAATTATGCAGAGAATTGAAAGTGAGCAAGGTAGTAACTGAGGGTGATTACACTTTAGTTATCAATACTTTGAGGAAAAACAAATTTTGAATTGGAAGCTGGGAGAGAAGTTAGAGGTTGCTCTGGGATGGATGGAGTGTTTTGAAAAAGTAATGATCAATCATATCCTCAGGGAAGGGAATGTTGATGTTGATCTCCTATCTAACATGGGTGTTGTTGGTCTCGATAGAAAAGTTATTGGAAATCTTATGGTGTGAAGTTAGTGGGTGGTTGGGGGTATGGCCCTCCAAGCTAGCAGAGGGCTTTTGAATGACTGAGGTGAGTGGCACCCATGTAGGGGAGAATAGTGTTGAGGTTGAAGCTGAAGGATTCATCAAGCAAAAGGTAGATGATGTCATTCAAGGTGAGTACAAGCATTGAAGGCTGATATATTAAGCACATTTTTTAATGAAGGTCTCGCATACGAAGTAGGGATTGCAAGATAGAATCCTTGTCGCAAGGACAACTTTCCTTGCTTAGAAATGATTTCTCATTTGCGTTGTTAACATTGCTTGGTGAGCATGAGCTTTATTAATGAGTGGTGGCGAAGGTATGCACAATGTAGTAATACATTCTTGATGTTGTTTTTTTGTTAATGGTGGTGAGTCGGTTGGCAGAATTTTCTTAGCTTTTGGATTTGTCTGTGAGTGCCAATGGCCAGGTGCTCAAAGTTTATCATAGAAGTTTTGGTGGAGAGTTTGTCGTAGTTTGGAGTGGACACCCCAATTTCTTTGAATGTGACGTTGAGGAAGGCAACGTTTCGTGAGATAACAGATTAGAGGTTGAAGTAATTTTTTCTCAACAAGGATTCTCTCAAAGTTGTGGCGGTCAAAATGATTCTAGGTACTAGTCACCTCGAGTGTAAGGAGTATGGGAGAGATAATACGCATGTTTCCTTGCGGATCTTGGCCTCTTTACTTGACAGATGAGTTCCTAAGATGGAGGCAAAGGAGCTATTGGTGAGACTGTTCAGGAAGGATTTGATAGGTGGTGTAGAGGAGCTTCTAAAAGCAGCAATTTTAGGCATTGAGATCCTACGTCTAGATGATTTGGAGCTCTTGTCAAAGACTGACGGGGTTGTTAAGTTTTATGCTTTCCTCTTGGACCTGAGAGGGACATCTCTCATGCACCACCGTATGATTTTTGTTGTTGCAATGGAGTATCTAAATAAAATGCTTGGGTTAATGGTGGTCGAAGGCTTAAAATGGATTAGGGACTTTGATTCCTTTGCGAAGGTTAATGGGTTTTTGTAAATTATTTGGTTTCTAGTATTTTCCAGTATTTGTGAAGGTTTGGATGTGGCTAGTTTGTGTTTGGGGTTTTTTGGGTTTTGATAGTGGCAGTGTTAATTTTGAAATCTATTTCACCATGATCGAATTAACTGTGCAGGTTGAATATAGTCTTGTAGTCTTAGGGTTGTGTTGGAGTGCTTGATATTTCTTGCTTAGCAGATGGAGTTATGCTTTCCTCTTCTAAATTAATAAAATACTCTTACGTATATAAAAAAATAAATTAATTCATTTCAAATGCCAACAAAAGCTATTATCTCACACATGTTTAGCAAACACTCTTAGTGGAAGGGGGTTGCAGATGGATGCTCTGATACCATGTTGAAGTAGGCTTCCAAGAACTTCTATAGACCAAAACAACACCTTCACAAAAAAGAGAAGCAACACAAAGAATCTATTTCACTAGAAGTTAAAAAAAAACAATGAATTATGATGATAAATAATTGTAAAAAGTATGCCTTATAAAGGCACGAGAAGGTTGGTGGGGGAAATATAACTGACATAAAAAATTTAAAATACAATTACAGTTTATTAAATGCATAACCACTAATAACTAATATTGGTGTGCCTAAGTTAACTTAAGAGAATGTGAATGGTAAAGTTTCATTCACACTAACAATTTATATCAACATGAGAACCCTTAATTACATGTATAATTCCCCTACATGAATATAATTTATTAATTTGATTATGTGACTACTTTATAAATGACAATGTTACCTTTTCGAACTAGCATACCTATCTTTAAAATAAGCAGAAAGAGATATAATTCTACTAAAATTAGATATCTTCATAATGATATATCTTTATTTATTTTACATAAAAAATTACTAGTATTAGTTCCAATATATAAGATGTTATTTTACTTTCCAAACTTATTTTAAAAATAAGTACAATGTTATTAATGTAATCTAGATGTTTTACACAATGATATATCTTATTTAAATCAATCTATTCACTTAAAAAAAGATAAATTATTACTAAGCCTAATTAAATAACTATAAAATTTTATTTTATAATAATATCATTTATTGTAGCCTTTTGTAAGCCACTATATCCTATATAGTATTATTATTGATATTGTCCATATTGTTTGATTATTGTTTTTTGGGTAAGCCACCTTTCTATATATGACAACCTTTTATTAAAAATGATCATTATGTCTACACATATTAAAGTGTTATTGTCACATACAATTTAAACAATAAAAAGAAAAAACATTAATATATAATTTGTCATAGTTTTTTGGATTTAATTATGTGAATTTTTTGTTATATCAAACTTCATGATCCATCATTGGGATAAGGTGGCCAAAGAAAAGAGAAATGATGAGATATTAGTAGACCATGAAATCTAAATGGTTGAAGTGAGAGGGTGTTAGATTAAATGTGCTAGAGAGGATAGGGAGATGGTATTATGTATAAAAAATAAATTTGAAATATATATTTGATACAAATTAATCTCTTAAGATTTATTTTTTACCTTTTACAATACATTTATATATTATCTTTTAATATACAAACACCCCTTAATCTCATCCTTCCTTTCATATAACTTATCCACCTTTTATATTATCAATCATAATAAATAACATTATAATATACTATAATGAATATAATATGATTTTTCTTATTTACTTAAGAATTATTTAAAAATAAATATTAATTCTATTATATGATAATTTTATATGTTATTGTGTAATACCAGTTCACCTAATAATTTTTACTTATAAATATTATAAATTATATGTTTATTTATAGTTTACATGCTTTAATTTAGTTATATTTTATTTTTATCAGATTAATTTATTGATATAAATAATCTTTGAAAAAATATCAATTTACCTCACCCTTCACCTTAATTAAATAATTATTATTCAACATTTTCTTTCATAATTATAATATTATTTAATAACTATTGTTCAATAATTTCTTCAATAAATTATAATTTTTTTTTAAAGCAAACAACATATAGCTCATATATTAATTTTATATATAAAATAAGATTTACAAATTATAGTCTAACAACATCAGCATTAGAGGCTCTTCAAAGCCATATTTTTACATTTCATACAATTTGACAAAATGTCTGAAATTGTAAACCCATATGACAACTTTGAATCACTAAATTCAGACCCCCATAGACAAAATTTCATCCCAAAACCTAACTAAGCATATGGCATGAGATACCAAAAAATAGAGCAGATATTGAATTTTCACAAAATCAACCCCAACCATACATATGAGATAGAAATCAAAAAATAAATGAAAGATATGATCACTCCTCCATTTGATCTGCATGTATGTTATCATCTTGGTGCTCTTGCATTTCATCTTCTTCTATTTGTGCTAGAGGAATTGCATTCAAAGTTGGAAAAACAAAAAAATGACACTTGCATTGTCTTCAGCAACAACCCTTGGAGGTCCTATACACCCCTACATGGTCCCTAAACTGAATTCTCCCCTTGGTCTTCCTACAATGCTATATTCATGAATGGAACTTGTCCCTGCACCCTTTGTGCTCTATGATTTGTTACTAGCTCCCTTCGATCCGATCTTTGATGGCATACATGTGACCTCAGGTATGAAATGGTATGGAATTTCTTTTTAAATTTATTCACTATCTCCTCACCTACTTCAAACTAATATCGATAGAGAGACCCATAGAGATAACTCGACGAATCATTCAAAATAGATTTCTTGAAGTTCTCATACATGTTTGCATAACACTGCTTATAGAGATAGTGTTCGGGAATGACCCACCTACATAACCCTCAACCTGACTAAATTCATACTGCTTGAAAACTTTTTGTAGTTGTTCTTTTATACACCCTGAAAATAGCTTCTTGCATGGGTGAAATGCAAACTTGACCCTATAATTCCATACATAGTGCTCCATTTTGATGCACCCACCGTCACACCCTGCTTCCAAATGTTTGAAGAATGAAGAAGAACATCTTATTTTTTTGTTTTTTGTTTGTCATTGATGTCACCATGATATATGAGTTGTAATTGCAAGATTAAGTCTTAGTTGATCTGGTATTCTGAATTGGTATGCAGTTATCATCCTCCAGTATTTTGGTCTACAATCCTTTGCTATTGATTATTGTTGCTTGTAGTTTTGGAAATGGTTTATGGATTTTGGAAGCATGTATATTCATAATCTCATGTATTCAGATGCTCGTATGGTGTATTGACATTGCTCTATTATTGCATTTTTGTTATTAGGTCTATCTTTGGCTGACCTAATGGATAGATGATGTAATAGTAAATTAATTTTGTCTTGTGAATGTATGTGTGATCTATATTAGGTCCATGCTGACATGATGTAGCGTGTTGAGCATTTGAATTGTCTTTGGAAATATTTTGTGAATGCTTGAAGCCAATAGTTGGTATTTTTGATGAATAAGGGTTGCATCTAATTAGGCCAACCTAATTGATGCTTGCAGATGTATCTAGTATATATATTGGACATTTTTGACATTGTAGATGAAGAAGTTGATGATGATTTGAATGTGAAGAAGTGTGAATATGATGAATTGTGTCAAGTTAGTTTACTGAGCTTCATAGGAACTAATTCAACACTTGTTAGGTGTACATTATCAGTTTATTTTCTAGTTGTAAGCCATTTTTCATTGTAATTCTATAGGCAGTGAGCCTCTCATTTTGGACATTGAGTCCTAGCAGTGAGCCACCCCATTTTGTAATATTTTATAGCCAATTATATTATATTATGAGCTAACACTCATCGTGTTTTTCCCATTTTGGGTTTTCCATGTAAAAAATTTGATGTTCATGTGTTGAGTGATTTCATGTTTTGTTAATGCTCTCACTTATCTTTACTGTTATATGCATCAGAGTAATTTGATGGTATTTGTTGAACAGTAAGTTTAAGAAGATACTGATTCACCCCCCCTCTCAATATCTTGGATATTCAATAATTTGTATCAGAGCTTGGTTCCTATAGAGAAGCCTAACAACTTGAGGAAGATCCTGAAGATGGAACAAATGAATGATAAAGAAGAGCTCTAGGCTGCACTTGAAGAACTTGACAAAGTTGAAAGTGAAAATAGAGATTTGAAAGAAAATCTTGATGAATAAAATGAATGTGTCCAGAAATTAAAAGAGAAATTGAAGAAGTTCAAAGAAAGAAATTGGGAAGTAAGTGAGTAGTTGAAGTAGGCTAATGAAGAGATTACTAGTTTGAAGGTGCAAGTAGAGGAAAATAAAAGAATTAAAGAATGTCTGAATAAAATGGTGCAAAGCAAGTCTGATGAATGCACTAAGCTTGAACAAGAAGTGGTTAATCTGAAAATAGATATGGAGAAAGCGAAACTCTATGAAAATAATTTCAAATCTAGCTCAGACAAGCTTGATGGGTTAATTTTAGGGAAAAAACCAAGTAAAGACAAAGGTGGCTTGGAATGGAAGGAGGTGAAAACTCTAAGGATAATAAAAAGACCCAGAATAAAGGAAAGCAAAAAGGAAATTCAAGGAACTTTTCTAGGAGATCGCTTGTGAGGTAGCCTAATGCACAAAGGTATCCATCTTTCAGTGGTGTTTTATTTTCATGTAACAAATTTGGTCATAGGGAAATAGAGTGTAGGAGTAGGATGAATCAGTTTCCTAGTTCCTTCTTTGGTCAATTTTTTGCATGCAAGAGAATTGGACATAGAGCTAGTGAATGTAGAACTCATATGGTGAATTGGTCTAATGGAGGAAGAATGAATCAATCCTTTAATGGTTACTGCTATACATGTAACAAATTTGAACACAAATCTAATCAGTACAGGTCAAGGGTCAATGGAGGAAAATCTAATAAAAAAAATGTTGTCTACTACAATCGCAACAAACCAAGACATATCTCAAGAGTTTACTGAAGTAAAAAGGGAAAGAAGACTGGTTTGGTAGAAAAGAATGAAATAGTGAAGAAAGCTGACAAGAATGAGATTGAGCATGATATGAATAAGATTTGGGGGAAGAAAGAAGAGCCTGAAACAACAGATGCATTTGTGCCTTCATCTAGTATAGGCAATTCCTGTAGGAATTAGACCTAGTAGGGTCTTAGGGGGAGCTTTAATAGAAAATTGCTTCAACCCCTTGATGTTTAGCTTGTCAGTCTTTGGCATGAGGATATGTTGTAATAAATTGTTAGTTAGAGGTTATGCAAGTGGAACTGGAAGAAAATATGAAGGAATGATCATTTGCGGAGCAAATTAGGGTTTTTCTAAGCAGAAAAGAAGCTCTTTTAGTAACTTTTTGAAATATGCCGCATTTAATGCAAATTAGGGTAGATTGTTGTTTTATAAAGTGAATGTGTAAGGAATTGTAATCACTTGTGCATGTGAAGAAATTGTAGAGAATTTTGGAGCATTCTTGAGTCGATTTGGAGTTAGAGTTGTACAAACCCTAGTTCTATTTTTTTGTGAAAAAAGGGTATTCTACTTTTCTGTGTAGTTGTGGGTTTGTGTGAATCATCTTTTTGAATTGTTTGGGCTTGAAATTGTGAAGAATGGCAACCCGTGTAGTTATTAAAGTTTTGGAAAGATGTAGAAAATTATATAGGAAATATTGTATGAAGGTTTTCGAAGACGACCCTATGGGAACCTTCTCATCAATCCTTCATAGGGTTATGCCGACCAAGGATACAAGAATGTACATCCGAGTAAAAATAGATGAATTCAATCATAGTAAATTCATAGATATTTGGAAGAATGAGCTCACTGGAGATAATTTCTTGGTGAAACCTAAATACTCAAACATTGTTGTGAAGAGATTAGAAAGATGGAACTACTTTCCTAATTTCAGATCCATAGTTGATGATAAATGTGTGAAACCTATTCTTAGCAGAATACATGATAAATTCTTGTGGGATGACTAGGGTCATTTGCCAACTAAGGAAGCAATTAAGGTTGTTACTGAACTCTGTGATACCAGACCATTACCCGAGCTAAAAGATGTAAAGAATGAAGTGGTGATGGATCTCACCGGTGCCGAGTATGACAAGAGAGCTCTTACAACAAAGTTTATCATTAATCCTGCAGTGAAGTATGTCACTATAATGATTGGTCATAAAATTTACTTCACCAATAGAGAGAACTTTGTTTCTGCCACAACTATTTATACTAGTTTCGATATGGTAGTTAATGGTGTAGACTATGACTTGTGTGAAATTCTCAAACAATAGTTGCTTGATAATTTAAGGATGACCAAAGAAAGGAAGTATGCATTTAAGTTTGGTTATTTGATTATGTGTCTATTATTTTGTTTTTTGAAGAGACTTACTGGAAGGGATGATATGGTATTCTGGGATACATCCATACTAGTGGCACATCAGATCTCTAATCACCTACATAACCTGGGTGATTTGAAGAACAAAGATAATGCTCTAACAACATTCTTTACTGGATTCAAGAGCAACATGAATGAGAGAAAGGATTTTGAGGAAAGTTGTTGAGAAATATAGAAATGATATCATATTTCATGTCTCTTCTGATGAATGTATGATTGAAGTTGTTGAACCCCAAACCATATGGATTTAACCATTGGGTTATGAAATTACAAAAGATGAAGTTGAGGGTTATGTATAGATGTTGCTGAAAAGTTTGAAAGATGCCAATGAACCTAGAATTGGTACTTACGCTAAAAAATCTATGGAGGTTCACTTGGAGCACAAGAAGCGGATAATAAGAAAGAATATGGAAAAGAAGCTTAGAGAAGATAGTTACACTCATGAGGAGATTGCGCTAGGAAGGGATAAGAGAGAGAAGATGGAGGGAGAATCATTAGGTCTAAGGAGATCTGATAGGACTACTCCTTCTAAATCCTCTGCAGCCCTTGCAGTGAAATTTGAACCCAGTACTGTTGATAAAGGTAAAGGCTCAGCTTATTCTGGACCTATTAAAAGGTCTGGGAAAAGGAAAGAAACACCTTTGGTGGTGCTTGGGAAAAGAGGAAAGAAAGCAAAAGCTACAAGGGAGAAAAACCTTAGTGTCACTGATGATCAAGATGAAGAGGAGGAGGACCCTGAAGAAAAATTGGTAAGGAAAAGAAGATGAAGCCTACCCTATGGTGAAGGTGCTTCTTAGGAAGCTGGTATTGGATCTAAGAGATTGCATATTGCATTTTCTTTTGACGAAGATGAAGAATAAGAATTTAGTGTTCACGTGCACACCAAACTAGAGTTGAAGAAAACTAAGGTGTATGAAGAAGCCTCCCCGGACCAAGAAGAAAAAAAGGACATTCTGGTAAGACCTGGCCCCCATTTCAATTTAGAGGCAGTACTCAATTCTTTGTTACATTTTGAAAACATGGTGAAGCCTATAGCAAAATAGTATGATTAAGTTGGAAAAGAGGATAGAAAAACATTAATTTTAGCTATTATTCAATATGTTATCACATTGGATGTTAAGTGGGATGATGTGAAGAAAAATGTTCCTGAGAAAATTTGGGTAGCCCTGATGAAAAGGAGATCAGATGCTATTGAATTTGAAGATAAAATTAGGAATGATGCATTTGATAAAATTGGTCTTCTTTGACCCCAAATAATTTGGAAACCCTAAAAAATATATGTGTAGATATGTTTTGGATGATGAAAAGAGTGAATATTTTGATGAAAAGGGATAAAAATAAAGAAGATAAGGAAGGAAACTATAAAAGTGATTAGGGATACAGCTGAGAAATATGTCATGCTTGGTTCTACACTTAAGTCTAGTGAAGAAGATTTTGTTGAAGATGTTGAGAAAGATATTCCTCCTCTTACAGGTGATGTTGATATTTCTGTGGAAATAAACGATGTAGATATCCTTCTAGATATAGGTGTTGAAACTGATCCTCTCGAAATGGAGATGAAAAACGAGGGTGAAGTTGAGCCTGAAAAATATGATGATGCCCCTTCAGACCACACTGAAGGTGAAAAAGATAATGTTTAAAAGGAAAAGGATAATTATGAAAAAGATAATGCTGAAGAAGAGAAAGATGAAGGTGAAAGTGAAGGAAATGATAAAGAAGGCAACAAGGATGAAGACAAAGATGAAGATGAAAAGGGTAAACAAGAAAAAGAAAAGGAGAAAGAAGAAGAAGAAGAGAAAGTGCAAGATAAGGAAAAGGAAGAAGAGAAAAATGAGGAATCTGCTGGGAAGAATGAAGAAAATCTAAATAAGGTTGTAGAATCTCAAAGATCTCCTGAAGAATCCTCTTCCGGTGATGATGTGTTGAAAGGCTTGGTATCCAAGAAGATCAGATTCTAGTCGGTGATTCCTCCAGAGCTCTTACAACTTCCTATGATTCAAGGTAGTTTGGATCTAGATGAAATTTCTCTTGTTCATAAGTTGGTATTGGGCGATGCATTGCATGCATCCAACATAAGAGAGATTCTGGAGACACACAAGAAAGGAAAATAACTGATTGAAAATGATCTTAAGGTATTGTTGAAGACAACACAGTCTGATACATCAATTGATACATCTCTCACTCCAGTAGAAAATATGAGATTCTTATTGGACTCCTTCAAGGAGTATTCCTCTGAACTTGGTGACAAGACTAAGCAAGAGGTTGAGGAGAAGCTAGAAGAGAAAAGGTTGTTGGCATTGCATGACAAGTGTGCTTTCGCACACACTAATGTTGAGAAAAATATAGAAGTTGTGCAAATCTGTGACACTGAAGAAAATGTTTTCTTTGATTTTTGTTTGAAGTGGTTGGATGCCACTCAGAGTATTAAAAATATTATGGACTCCATTGAGTCCTAGTTGACTACTATCTCAAGTACCTACAACACATCCAAGGACAAAGACAGATCAACCTGGAATGCCATCTCTACTCATAGAGATAAATTCTTTATTTTACAGAAGCAAAAGGAAGAAATCATCAAAAAAATTAGTTAGTTAGGTGACCTTGTGAGAATGGAGTACAACCTGGTTGCCAATGCTTTGGAAAGTATAGAGAAACTTGGAAAGATAAATCTAACTCCTGGTACTTTAGATGAAGTAGAGGAAAGTCTGATGGATTTGGAATACCTAAACAAGATGTTGATTGGTGCAAAGACAAGTTGGAGAATTGTAAATCTGCGTGGAAAGGTATTCTTAAGGAGCTTTAAGGCTCACCATCCTCTGGTTAATGTTTTTTTTTCTTTTTTTCATATTTTCTATTGAGATGTCCTTTGTCCTTGATGTCAAAGGGGGAGTGAAAAGTGATAGAGAAATAAAATAGTGGTGATAGGGGGAGAAGTGTTGTACATAAGAGGTCTTGTAAATTTTTGGCACATGTTGCCATCAATGACAAAGGGGGAGATTGTTGGAAGAATGAAGAAGAACATCTCATTTTTCTGTTTTGTGTTGTCATTGATGTCACCATGATATATGAGTTGCGACTACAAGATTAAGTCTTAGTTGATCTAGTATTCTAAATTGGTATGTAATTACCATCCTTCGATATTTTGGTCTGCAATCCTTTGTTGTTGATTATTGTTGCTTGCAGTTTTGGGAAATGGTTTATGGATGTTGGAAGCATGTATATTCAAAATCTCACATATTCAGATGCTCATATGGTGTATTGACATTTATGTGTTGTTGCATATTTTCTCTTAAGTCTATCTTTGGCTGACCTAATGGATAGATGATGTAATAGTATATTAATTTTGTCTTGTGTATGTATGTGTGACCTATCTTAGGTCCATGCCAACATGATGTAGCGTGCTGATCATTTGAATTGTCTTTGGAAAGATTTTGTGAATGCTTGAAGCCGACAGTTGGTATTTTTGATAAATAAGGGTTGCATCTAATTAGGTCAACCTAATTGATGCTTGTGGATGTATCAACTATATATATTAGACATTTTTGAGATTGTAGATGAATAATTTGATGATGAAGCGAATGTGAAGAAGTGTGAATATGATGTTCAGTGTGTCAAGTCAATTTACTGAGCTTCATAGGAACTGAATCAACACTTGTTAGGTTTACATTGACAGTTCATTTTCTGGCTATAAGCCATTTTTTTTGTAATTTTTGTTAGAAACCAAGATTTGAAATGAAAACAAAGATGTCGTCCATTCACAATCTTAAAATTGATGGCCTAGAGGTCGTTGGGGCAAAAAAATGCCCCCCCTGTCGGAAAATTTTTGCGCCGACGGAATATGCTACAGGGTTGTCGGTATATTCTTTCCAGCCGGAATATTCTGTTTGGGAGGTCGAGCTAGGCGTAGGCTCTCGGTCCTCCATATGACTGGGGCTAACGGAGGAGGAGCCCATGGGGGCTCTGTGCAAAGACTAGTCGATGGTGGAGGAGGTGGCGCCATCGGGCTGAGCGGCGGGTGGGTGGCCGCCCGGCGGCGGAGCCTTTTAGAACTAGAGGCACGGGCCTGAATCCCAAGAAGGCCCTTTTTTTGAATTTTTTATTTTTTTCGTGCCTCAGAGTGCATGTTGGCAGGCCATATGACCCCCCAGGAAATTTTTTTTTGCCTCAGAAACAACTTTCTCCAAAATCAACCAAACGAAAGGCAATCTTAGGGTTTTTGGCCACTACGAACATGATGGTGACCTCTGTTTGTGCCCAAAATGCTCTAAAAATTGGCTACCTCCAGAGCTTGCAAAAATTCTCCCAGCTTGAAACCCTCATAGATTTGGAAAAAAATTACCAAAATCTACAAAATAAAAGCCAATCCTAAATTTTTCCAGCGCTCTGAATCCAATGGTGAAGCTCGGTCTAATCCAAAATGCCTCATGAATAAACTCAAGGCATGATACCCTTGAGGAATCTCGAACGAACTCTGCAATGATTTTCTCAAAAAATATGAGAAGGGGTTACAAATCGAGGCTCTGATACCATGTTAGAAACCAAGATCTGAAATGCAAATCAGAAAATCACCTTCCACAGAAGAGAAAAACAAAAAATCAGAGACATTGCAAAAGGATATGCAACATAATATTATTCAAGAATTCTTAATTAGAAGATATGTTTTTCTTTATAAAAGAAAAGATGCATAACCCTAATCTTATCTTGAGCAACAAGATAGCTCAATAAGATAATGATGAGAATTAATAAACCTAGGAATTAAATATTACCTAAGTAAAGTTATGCAAGTGTAATTAAATATTAATTACACTAACACCCCCCCATAAGTGCAACTTAGGGAGACTAACAAAGCATGCACCTAAAACTAAGATGAATGCAAGAAAGCATGAATGAATGGGTCCCAGAAACAAGGCCTAATCAGGTACCCAAGTGCAAATGCAATAATGAGGTAGAGAAGGAAAACCTAGTGGGACAAAACATTTTTTTTTTTTTGCAATTTTTTTAGGTAGCAAGCCTCTCATTTTGGAAAGTGAGTCCTGGAAGTGAGCCACCCCATTTTATAATATTTTATAACTAGTTATACTATATTGTGAGCTAACACTCACTGTGGTTTTTCCCATTTTGGGTTTTCCACATAAAAAATTTTGGTGTTCATGTGTTGTGTGATTTCATCTTCTGTTAATGCTCTTATTTATCTTTACTATTATATACATCAGAGTAATTGGATGGTATTTGTTCAGTAAGTTTAAGAAGATACTGATTCAACCCCCCCTCTCAGTATCTTTGATATTCAACACCAAAAGAAGATAATACTAACTGCAATTGTCTATCCGCAAAACACTAGCTAACTACATACTCATATTTTGTTTTGCAGAGACCCTTGTCATTACCAAAGTAGTGAGGAAAATGATTGAGAAACATCTTTAAATTCCTCAGTTCACACATTTGAAACTGGGAAGCCTTAATGCAGAATAATCACCCAGTACTTCATACACATGTCTTTCCAATTTTGATCCCACTTGACACACTGTGCAAGGGTATCAATGCTTCCCAATATATTTGGCAGGATAGTTTCCCACTAACCAAAGAAATTTTTACTAAATTAGTAATTTAATAATTAGAATTCCTAGTCACTACTACCATGAGGATGGTATGCTTCCAAATATAGGTGACCACCTCTTTGAAAAATTACAAGACACAAATTAAATTTCGCACATGAGAAGAGGATAGAATTCATACCAATCCCTAAGCAAAAATGATGAGAAATATGGCATTGTACCTACAGAAGAAAACACAATATATTACAATAAAACCCACCCTCTGCTGACAACGACACCATTGCTTGACTGTCGAGCCTGTCCTGCCTTGTACCAATTTCACCATGTTTTCCTTCAATCGCTAACTAACTGCTTATCTTTACATATTATTCAAACTTTAAAATCACGTTCTAGCTTCCCCTTCCCCAAGAATTTTAATTATTTACCTCATCCATGTTCAATTTATTTGCTTCAAGCTTAGCTATTTCAAATGTTTCCAGGTGTGCTTGCATTTGAATATCATCAAATACAAAAATTTCCTTTCCCTCGCATCCCATGTTTTCCAAATTTTCCACCATTCTATTTCCCTCTCGATAGGTATGTGAAATGATGAATGACTAAAATTTATCCAACAATCCCCAAACTCTTTGCAAAATATATTTTAGGCTCCAATGTTAAACCTTCTTTTCCTTGCAAGCATTTACAATTATGAAGGAATTTCCTTCAACATTTATTTTCAAAATTCTCAATTTCAAAGCAATTTCCAACCCTAGAAAAAGTGCCTGAGCTTCAACTACATTGTTAGTGCCTACTGAAAGTTGGTATGAACAAGCTACGATTACATTTACCAATGAGTCTCAAATGCAAATACTTGCCCCTGAAGCTACTGAATTGCCTCTTGACACACCATCAAAATTGAGCTTTAAAAAATCAAAACATGGACGTTTCCATTTGATTTCTTTTCTATTCACCTTAATTTTGTTGATTCGATGCAAAGTCCCTACAAAAGGAAACACTATGTTTCTCTAGTCTTTTCTAAACGAAGTCATCCCAACTTGTGTAAGGAGAAGTATTCTTGTACTTCAAAACATATGTGTTAACTACTTCTAAGACTACTTTTTTAATTTTAACTTTGGTTAGGTACCTCTACTGAAGAAGATGTTTTCACGAAGATATGCAAATTGCATTACGACCATATATTCCATATTATAAGGGATGGAATGACTTGCCAAATAGAAGCAAAAAAAGTGATTTAAACAAGAGTGTCCAACTTTGAAACATGTCCCAAATTGTATTTGGCAAAGGATTATATAGATTTAATTTTCCTTTTATAAACATCCAACACTCTTGTGCAAAGATGCAATGTATAAGCAAATGATCTACATTCTCCAACTCTTCATCACACAAAGGACATTTAAAAGGGTAAGCTATCTTATGTTTTTCTAATTAGTCACTTGTTAAAATCCTCTTTCTCAATGGTAACCATGCAAAACCCCCAACTTTTGGAAGGATTTTATTATTCCAACAAAAAGAGTAATCCCTCAGTGCTACCATTTGACTACTTCATTGACTTAACACTTTATAGCCTTCCTTCACTGAATAAGAACCCACTTTTGATGGAGCCCAAAAAATTCTATTTGAATTCCCTGAAAGGAACACAACTCTGCTACTTTGTACATCTTCAAGTAATGAAAATTGATGAGTTGAAAGCGATGAACCAAAATACTGCTGCCATATTACTCTCCCCATTAGGCCTTTTGTTGCATGTACATAGTCCAATTTTTTTTTACCCCATTCTAATGTCAAGAAATCCATTATTAGCTGTAATTCTAGATTATTAATAAATTATAATATTATTTAATTATAAATAATAAATTATATTTTAAAAGGTAAAG
Organism: Sequoia sempervirens; assembly: GCA_007258455.2. Classification (NCBI taxonomy): domain Eukaryota; kingdom Viridiplantae; phylum Streptophyta; class Pinopsida; order Cupressales; family Cupressaceae; genus Sequoia; species Sequoia sempervirens. The sequence continues at coordinate 422,179,789 of VDFB02105785.1, forward strand.
ATAGTAGAGGTAGGAACACTTACAAACATTGTTTCAGGTTTCATAATATTCCCTGCATACTCTAACCATTTTTCTCATTGACACCACTGACAACATGACACAATTTGTGCACAATCTTGAGTAGGTGCAGCGATTTGGGCCTCTATGTGGGTAGCTTCATAAAATATTAAATGCATTCTTGTCAAAATACCATGGCATTATTCTATAAAGTTAGAAACCCACATTGTTTTTTTCATTATAAATTCTAAAGAACATACAATGCTCAGAAAATGTCTCTGTATTGTATCACTCACAAAACTGACACCATTTTGACTAAGATCTTGTAATATGGTGATGAAATTATCATATATGGACTAGAACTTTGTGGTAGAAACTTGGCATTCACTAGAATTCTTTTAATTTCACTTAATATTATTGTGAGGAGTGCAATGACTTATATATATATATATATATATTAAAATTTATTATATTATTTAGAAAGGAATTCTTAAAATAATAATAATAAAATAAATTTCTTATAAATTTCCAATTATTTTAATATTATAGTTGATTGAATTTATATTTTAACACATAAGTTACTCAAGTGTCACCTAGCAACTAGTCCCCATTGAAATAGTTGAAAGAGAATAGAACATGAGAGATTTATATTTTTAAATAGTCGACAAACAAGTTTATCAAATCTTACTAAGCAATCAAAGCATGCATAAAATTCCCCAATCAACCCTAAAAGGCCTAAAAATTAAGTAATATGTACATAGTTATGTAATCATAAGAAAAAGAGGATATTAACACTGACAGACTAGATTGACAACCTAGAGGGGAGGGTTAACAAATGGAATAAAATAATGAAACTGACATACTAAAATAAAAAATGGAGGAGTTTGGGAGTGCAATGAGTTGTATTATATCCATCACCCATGGGATTATGAACCGGGCTATTTTGGAATTGTTACTGGGTAATTATCTAAAGTTAGGAAATTGAAACTTAAGAGGTAGAAAAGACAGGAAGAAGATGCCTTGAGGAAGAATGTACTACATATGATTCTAAGAACACCTAGAAGAATGACCTAGAGTTGTTCAAGAAAGAACAAAATCTCATTAATAGTCCTAAGGATTAGTTCTTTGTTGGATGGTTTTCCCTTTTTTTATTTCTTGGGTTGTTAGGGGCTTGCATGCCTATGTCTTTGAGACCTATGTGTCATTTGGTTTTACTCTTTATGTATGGTTTACTCTAGGTTTGGTTTTTTTTTTGGTTAGCCTATAGGCCTTTGTTTCTACTTGAAATAGTGGGCTTGTAGGCCTTAGTGTTTTTTTTTTCTATTTTGATTGGGATCAGGGCTCTTACCCTACTTTTCTAATAAAAACAATGAGAAAGAAAAAGAAACCATTGACACCATATTTCACATGGTTAAGTATAGTAGTGAGATTCAAGCACAGTGTGTCATACAACCAATGAATAATTTCAAATTTGACATGTTCACATTTTCCAATCTAATATGGGTTATTGATAACATATTTTAATGCCAACTATTATACATGCATATTATTATATGTGGAATATCAAAATAATGCAGAGCAACAAAAAAAGAATGAGTGATTAAAAAATTGGGAGAAACCACCCATCTTTACATTTCCATCTAATTTTTCTTTTGGTTAATTTTGTATCACAAATATGTGATGGATTCACAAGAGATGAAAAGTCCTAGAAAATATATATATTTTTAGTAGGTGTTGTTAGACATCATTCCATGAGATGAAATATACTTATAAAGTTTCTAGGCGATTATGGAAATTATTTATAATTGTGTTCTCAATATGTAATATTTATGTAAACTTTGGTTAAAGAAATAATATAATTTTAATTTTCAACTAATTTAAAATTCTAGATGATGTCCAGTTATTGTTTGTTAGTTAATTGATAAATATATATTTTTTATATTGAGTATGTGCAGGATCATGATGGGTATGTGGCTGACAACTATTTTTTTACCCAAAATTAATAAAATGAAAAGGGTTTTTAAAGGAGATTCTCATATTTCCATCGATATAAATTATGCTTTACTTTGAATTTGATAAGTAATTATTATTCATTTTCTATTCAAATTATGACTAAAGTCCTGATTGATAGGCTGAATGAAAAACATCTATATCTTTCAAACAGTATCACATTTTTTGAATCCAAAACATGTGTCACATTCTATGCTTCACATACTATAAGATTAAAAAAAAAAAATGAATTTCATGAATTTTTTACCAAGTTAAGGTGGTCAGACATACGCGTTTTTTATATTTTTTAAAAAGTTGTAATAAAAAATTCATAATTAATTATTTACTTGGAAAAAATTTACAAAAAAATATGCATCACATTGGGGCATGAGTCCTCTACTTATGTCTAAAATATTATCATTTTATTGTGGTTAGGTTGGTCAGATAGACACCTACTTCTTATTTTTTCTCTGAAGTTTAAGTACCACTGTATTGAAATTTCAAATTTTCACCAAATAGATTTTTTTTTTTTAAAAACCTAGTAGTTTAGAAACTACATTCAATTTTCTACATATTCTATTCTTACATATTTTTGAAATAATATAGATAACTTATTCAAATTTTTACGTCAAGTTTCCTAACTCTGATTTTTCTGAATTTTTTGCCACTTAAAGGCATGTTTTTTGCATGATGATCCTACACATACCCTATTATAAAAATTTATGTCAATGTTTGTAGGGAAACACATGTCAACAAGCATCATTTTATTATTGTTTAAAATAATAGGTACATTTAAATATGATAATAATATTAGATTTTTGTTGAAAATACAAAGATGATGGAATCAGGTGATTTGAATGGAAAAGGAGTAGGAAGTTGTAGAAATCTATGGACAATGAGGAGGGTGATGATGGAGGATACGGAGACAACAATGACAACATAAAGGATGAATGGAATTCTCTCTAAGGTGAGGAGGATAAGGCTGAAAGTCTATAAGACATTTGGATACAGGAAAAAATAATTATGAAAGAATGATGTGATTCTCTTCCTTCTTGGAATGAGATTGCATGTGATTCTAAATCAATGACCGATTCATTATATAATTACATGGTGTCCTCTTCCTCTAGCTCTATTGGCATTCTTCATATAGGTTTTATCCTTTTACCTATTGAGTTCAGTGGCTTGATGACTTATTTTTCATCAATGATTCCTCCTATGGTGAAGTATATTTCAAAGGGTTGTATGAGCATTGGGGTATGTGCAGGATCATCATGGAAAAAACAGGGCCTTAAGTGGCAAAAAATTTAGAAAAATTAGAGTTAGGCAACTTCACCTAAAAATTTGAATAATTTATCTAAATTATTTCAAAAATATGTAACAATAGAATTTGTAGGAAATTGAATGTAGTTTCTAAACTACTAGGTTTATTTTTTTTTTTTTTAAATCTATTTGGTGAAAATTTGAAATTTCAATGCAGTAGTACTTAAATTTCAGGGAAAAAATAAGTAGGTGTCTGTCTGACCACCCTAACCACAATAAAATGATAATCTTTTTTTATAATATTTTAGATATAAGCAAAGGACTCATGTTCGCATGTGATGCATATTTTTTTGTAATTTTTTTCCAAGTAAATAATTAATTATGAATTTTTTATTACAACTTTTAAAAAATATAAAAACTCATCTGTCTACCCACCTTAACTTGGTCAAAAATTCATGGAATTCAATTTTATTTTATTTAAACCTATAGTATGCAAAGCATAAAATGTGACGCATGTTTTTTATTCAAAAAATGTGATACCGTTTGAAAGCTATAGATGTTTTTCAATCAGCCTATCAATCAGGACTTTATTCGTAATTCAAATAGAAAATGAATAATAATTATTTATTAAATTCAAAGTAAAGAATAATTTATATTGGTGGAAAGTTGAGAATATCCTTTAAAAACCCTTTTCATTTCATCAATTTTGGGTGAAAAAAAGGTCGCCAGCCACATACCCTACAAATACCCATCATATCGCCACTTTTTGGCCCTTCATGATCCTGCACATATCCATTGACTTTTGAGACATGTTGATTAGGCTATGGATAAGGAGGGAATTGTTGGTGTACAAAAATATATTGGTTTGTGTTCTAATATTGTAGAGGCATCTTTGATGCAATCTAATTTTATGCTTGTCACTAATTCCTTTGATATGTTTGTGGCACCCTTATCTTTTTCTTTTGGTCTCTAACATAAGAAGTTTTGGCCATGTTTATTGTAGATTGGTTTTAAATTCTTGTCCAAGACTTTCCCATTTTTACTTCATGACTAAAAAATTTACTATTATTTCAACTCCTTCCAAATTTTTCTTCTTCTTTTCTTTGCCACCAACTAACACCTTCACTTATGTGTTGTTCCTTCCTTCTCTCTTTATCTCCCTCCTTAGAGTCTTAACCAATTGATTGTCAACTTTGGTGATTAATTCTCCCTAACCTCTCATTCACTCCTTGATCCTTTCTTTCTATGTAATTCAACCTCAAATCTCACCCAAATACATGGAGATTCAAAACCACCTATCTTCCATTGACATCTACTATTCCCAAATCTCCTTTGGATATTATGTGATCATTATTCTATATGATTAGGCTTCCCTTAAATATTGAGAGGATACAATTTTCCTCTCAATAGCTCCTTCAAACTCAATCAACACTTTCTCATTTTCCTTTCCATGTATTATTAGATATTAGTATTAATTACTAATCTTTCACATGTTATGCATCATATCTTGTTTCCAACTCATCCAATATTCCTCCACTAGCATCACTTTGTAGTGTAGAAAATTGTACGCTCTTGAAAATGGTACAATTTCACACTTAATTTGGACCTATTTTAGCACCCTTGCATTAGATACCCTTTTAATTATCATTAATAGGCCCTTAAGACCCTTTATTTCAGATATCAAGGATTATTTCAACTAAAATCTTAACAAAATCATCAAAAATATTTAAATTTCGAACAACCCATCCCGAAAAACTAGGGTGGGACTCATTGGCCACCTTGGACGTATGAGTCCCCCTAGGTAGGACCCATATGCCAGAAGTGGTGTATGAGTCCCATTTGGCCCCTTTTTAGGGTTTGAGTGGGAAATTCAAGTTTTTAATTCAAATTTTTGGTTAATGTCAACTTCTGAGATCTAAATAATGGTAAATTAGGTGTATTGCCTATATAAACAAGCTTCTAAGTCACTATTTTCAATCTAGAAGAGAAATATCAAGATCTAAGCATTCAAGAGCATTCAAGAATTCTTGACAAGAGCATTCAAGATCAAATAAAAAAAAAATTGAAGCCTTGGAGCAACATTATTGTGGTTTTGTAGGTCTTCAAGATCACTTTCATTCAAGATCTAGTATTGTCGAGGATTGGCTATGGTTGCCTATGGTGAATCATGATGGATTATAGGTTGGGGAGATGCAACTAGCCATCAAGCCAAGCCTAATGACTTATTTCCTAAGTGATTCTATCCTCCATTATCATTCTACACTCACCCTTAGGAAGGTACATGCATTATTAGGCCTCATTTGGGTGATTGGGGATCTCTCAAACTGAGTCATACATCTTCATGTTTCATTCTTGCATCTCATTCTAGAGCATTAGAATAGGGTTGCATTGTATCTCAGATTTCCTAATCTTAGATACACTTAAAGTTAGGGTTTATGTTTGAACATTTACATAAAAGATTCATTGTTTCTATCATGGTTTAATTACTGAACTAGGGGTTTGACTGAGGCAAACCCCCCATAAGAAAATCAACACTATATTCTGTTTTGCAGATCTTTTTACAGGTTCTAAACCAAAAATCAGTTTGGGAAGGAAGAGCAGAGATTGGAGCCCAAATCTAGACTTTGAATTTCTAAAAAAGAAGAATGGGACTTATACACCAAAAGTGGCGTATGAGTCCCACTACAAGCAAATTTCCAAAATTTTGAAGATCCTGAATCTGCACTGTCAAAAACATGTTCCAGTCTAGAACCCTAGACTGGGACTGATATGCCAGAAGTAGCGTATGAGTCCTAGTGTTCCCTAAAACCAACATTTTCATCATTTCAAAGTTGATTTTGAGCTCCTTCAGGTTTTCAGGTGCACTTCTATATTTTTCAAGTTCGTTGTTCAGATTTGCAATCTTTTCTAGGTCCTTTAGTGAAGTCTTGCATATCATTAAGTCTTGTTGCTAGATCTTGCATGTCATTAGTCTTTCCAAGCTCTAGCTTGGCGATGAACCCCTCTTTAGTCATTAATCATACCCTAGGACACCCTATTGCAACATCTCTTTCTCCTACTTCATCCTTGGATTGAAATCTCTTGGGTTTCCTTGAGTGAGAGTGAAGAAGATTGTTGTTCTATGTCCTAAACCATAAGCAACAAAAAAATTCCACCTTTCACACTCATCAGGTTTGTGCATTAAATATTAACCATCCATCATATATGACTTTTTTGTTTCCAATATAAACTTTTTCCTTCATTTTTTATCATCAAACATTTTTCAATGGACCTATTTGACATTGTCACTATGTTTATTCTACTTCCATGAAATAATTGTCATTGATTAGCTTATCAAACATCTTTTCCACTACTACATTACTTTCATTTTTCTTCATCCATCATGGGTCCTGATTTGAATCATTCTACTATTCCACCACAACCTTCTGACTCCTTGGGTGCTCTCTTAACCCCTTGTGTACCACATGATCATATAGAAAAATCCATACTTTTTTCTCCTCATCCATATATCTAATGCATATTAATATCCACAAACACTCTCCATGTCCACATCAACAACAACACTTCTACCATAAACTCTTTATCTTCAAATCCCTTTGTCATTTAGTTAGCTCTACTTTATAAATTAATTCCTATTATCCATTATATGTTACCAACCCTCCTATGACCATGTATCTATCCAATCAAACACACAATCACAAATCATTGCATGCTTACTTGTTGTATGTGAAATTTTAGCATCCTTGCTCACTTTCATGTCCTATTTGTCACATTGGAAACCTCTTTATTGTTGAAAAACATTGAATCTCAAGTTCCTCACCACTTTTTTTAATAATTTCTTATCACTCTTGAAGAAATATATAGTTGCTACATGTAGACACTCTTTCTATTGTAGCTCTCAATTATTACATGTGAACAAATGCTCACTTTATCTTTGATATAAGTCTTGTGGCTATAACTATCAAAATTTTCTACAAAGAACCTCTACACTATGTAAATTGTTTCACCAATATATACAAGTGAAAATTTTTAATGGCCATAAGTGCATAATCTCGTCTAAATTAATAGTTCCTTGTTTATTTTTGATGGAAATTATTAATAATCAAGATGCTACTACATCATACTCACCATGCATATGAAAATAAATGATCTCTTTCTCACATGGTGGGACTATTTAGAGGTCTCTTATTTTTATTCCTCCTATTATATCATTTCATTAGAAGCTTCTTCATCTACTAATACAAGTTTTTTCCTCATTCTTGTTGCACTCTAACAAACCTACAACTATTCCGACATAATCTCTTCTTTAAGTGCTCCTCCTTTTATTTACTCTTTTAAAAAAAATAAAAATTGATCCATAATCCACTAACCATATACACTTGCACAACCCTTCTTATGCCATATTATTTTCTTCACCCACATCTCCACCCAAAATTCTACCCCATAGCTATTCCTCAAATATGAGCTTCTTCTCTTTTGGTCTCAAATTTATATTCATGGTGGACTCTATTCTCTTATGTTCTTCATACCCCTTTTTCTATTTATATCACTTTTCATATAGCATTGCACATGTTCTCTTCCTATGCCTCACCATGAGGTTCCTTGCAATCTACTACTTCTACTTGAAACATCTCATCAAAAAAATCCTATATTAATATTAGGTGGTACCATCCTACAATTTCTCTATTACATGTAGTTGCACTTGGAACATAGATTTTTGGGACCCTATGGACTACTCTTGCACTTCTAGGGTTTTTCACCTAAAAGGAAAGAGATAGGGCCAAAAATGCTAATGATTCATTCAAATTAGGATGTGTGTGATTTGATGTGATGTAAATGAAGTTAACTAAATGCAATTGACTAATCTAAGTGATTACAAATGAATGAAAAAGTGTAATTACAACTATGCATGAAAACACATTGTGATATGCAAACAACTATGTAAATGAAGAAACTATGTAGAGCAAAAAGAGATGGGATGAAATAGAGTGCACCTGGGAAAAGTGTGATGATTCTAGAATGTTCTGGATACTAATGAAATTTAGTGATTTTTCACAGTGGGACTCATTTGCCCAGGGTGGCGAATTAGTCCACCTACTAGTGAAAAATTGTCAGGAGCTGGTTTCTGTCTGTCAGGATTTGAAATCTGACAAAAATCAAGTTTTAAAACCTAAGGTGGGACTCATTAGCCACATATGGTGAATCAGTCCTCCCCCAAATTCCTGAAAAACTGGGAGACAATTCTGCAACACCAGATCTGAGAATGTTTGCTTGTTGGGTTGTTGAAGTCAAATCTACAAAAAATGAACAAATAACTCTCTCCAAGCTTGATTTTGACTCAAGTTGACTTGAAGCACCTAGTTGACTTGAAAATCACTCTTCAACACCTAATAACCTATCAAATATATAAACAAAGGGCTGCAAACAAACAAGAAAAAATGGAAAATGATTAGGGGTTAGTGAATAGGGGTTTGCCTTGGTCAAACCCCACTTTTGGTAATCAAACCCTTGAAAAGATAATGAAATGAAAGAGAAAGATAAACTAATAACATGCAAGTGTTATCAACTCACCTAACTCTTGATAATGCAAATCTGAAGTAATGTCAATGGATGCTTCAAAGTGCTTGAAAAGATGTTGTAGAATGCTTGAATGCTTGAATAAGTGAGAAGATTGTAGGAGATTGCTTGAATGAATTAGGAGATGTAAAATGAAGTGAAAATTTACTATTTATACAATTATTGTGCCTTAGTATCTATTCATACCTCATCATAGGCCGACATCAAGTGATTTTTAATAAAATCCCAAAAGGAAATTTGAAATATTTTGAATTTGGTGCCAAGGGGGACTCATTCGCCACCCATGGCGAATGGGTCCTACCTAGGACTTAAAAACATGTGTCAGGAAAAATGTTGTGTTTAATGTTATTTGTCAGGATAATATGCAAAAATCCACTTAATTAAGTCATATGAGGGAATAAAGAGAAAAAATAAAGCATGAGATGGGTGTAAATAGTGAAGATGTGCCTAGAAAAGTGTGAAATCTTGTTACAAGAATTTACAACACTTCAAAATAGTAATTGTTGATGAGTGAAAAGGTGTTTTTTAGGTAAATTGCATTAAATAGAGTCTAGAAGAATGTAGAAATGTCTTACAACACTTCACAACACCTTCACAAGACATCACTTTTTTATTTTTAATACCTAAATAAGCATGTTCAAGCCATGATACAACATAAAATTAAAGAAACATAGTTCCAACACCATGAAACAAGACCTAAAAGGCCGTGAAAATGACAAGGGACCATTTATCTATGTCACATTTAGCCCCCACTTTAGTGAGAGGATGAACTTGCTTCAAACTCACACTAAAGTAGCCATGAACATCAAGTGGAGGGTTCAAATTCACTTACGTTAGCAAGATGGAATGAGAATGATCAAGAGGGATGATAAAGCCCCCAGAATGAAGATCCCATTCCAAACTACACATAAGAACAAAGGAACACACAATTGTTGAGATGAATCAGATGAAGCTTCGATCGTCAATCCAACTATTTGTGAAAATATCGATCTAGGCTGATTATTTGAAAAAGAGAATGTGTACTCACTCTAGGGCCATGGAACTTCAGGTTGTTTGTAGGGTGAGAAGGCCCAACTGTATACTCACTCTGGGTCCATGGAACTAGTTGTCTGCAGGGTGAGAAAGCCCAAAAGGTAAGAAACATACGCTAGTTGGTATGCACTCACAAAACATAATGGTGGCTATGGGGAAAAGTCATGCCACTAGGTGGGCTTCCCACTCTACCATGTCAAAGTTATGCCCATTGATAACTTTAACAAGGTTCCACAAAGCAAAAGGAATGTTCATGAATAAAAAAGCAAGGGTACCACAATCATGCAAAAATGTAAAAGTGTAAAGTGTAAAAAATGTAGAGGAATTTCAAAGGAGTCTCGTTTAGTTCATGCAAGGTCAGTCACTTAGGGAACATTGTGTCTAATGTCTCCAAGAGAGGACCAATCAAAGAATAGTATATTCACAACTTAAGGGATGCAGTGTGTTGCATCAAGCCACCAAAAGGAATGTAATATGCTAAGAAAGATCACAATTATGAAGGACATCATACCCTATGTCATCCACAAAGTGACGAATGCATCACACAAATGACAAGGCTACACTAGGAACCAAGAATGCAAATGAATTAATGGTAATGTATTCCCCCCACTTTAAAGGAATTGCTACAAATTGTTCTATGAAAAATTACTTTAAAGTAGCAAAGAGAAGAAAAGGATAAAAGAAAACAAGACATGAGAGCCAACGTGGAAGCCCTATGCCAAGACATATGTTTTGAAGTTAGGCTGTCATGTCAAAGAAAATGAAAAATAAAGAAAAAGAAAAAGGGAGTTTCCCCCCAGAAAAGAAAGCACACCAAACACATAAAGGATCTATGGATTTTGGGTCAGTATGTTCCTTGCTACAATTTTTTTGTATGATAGAGCTCAAAACTATCATCATTCCCTAAATACATAGAACAAGAAGAATGACACAAAAAGATCGAAAACAAAGGAAAAAGAAAATCCATTTTGGGTCAACATGGAAGAGACATTGCGGTCTTGACACTTTGCAACATCCCCAAAAGGAAAACACAAGCAAAAAGAAAGAAAACGAAAATGAAAAAGAAAATGAAAAAGCTTTTGGGTCAACATGAAGGAGACATTTTGGTCTCAATGCCTTGCATCATCCCCAAAAGTAGAAGACAAAAAAATAAATAGAAAAAGACAAGGATTGTTTGGGTCAACATGGAAGAGACATAGGGTATCTCTATGCTTGCATCATCCCCAAAAGGAAAAAAAAAAAAGAAGAGACAAAGACAAAGCATAACGAATAGAAGAATAGAGATACAAATAGAAGAAGTGTACAAAGAGAGAATATCGAACGTGCGATATAGGGGAACATTGTAATACACACATGAAAAAGGAAATAAAAAGAGGCTAGTTAGGTGAATGCAAGTCAACCATCTAACATGTCATCCGCCTCCCAATCATGTTCAGTGTAATGCGAGGGTGGTTGACTATCCAAAGGAAGAATTGTAAGCGCCAAACCAAGAATCGTACAAGGTTCTTCACTTGATGTTGAGGATGTGTCATTTAAGCTCATTGTAGATGAAAATAAAGAATTTAAATCGTTATGTGCTTCTTCATCAATTTTGGAAATTTTTGCATCATCATCACCAACATCATCATCATTAATATTAATGACAATAGGAGGACAAAGGGATATTTCTAAGAATGGATGTATCAAAAGTTGAGGTTGTTGGATTGGTTCAATTTGTTGTGATTGTTGCACTGGATTGTCTTGTGGTAGGTCAAGAGAAGGAGGGTGGTCATCTATTACTTCTATTAAAGGTACAAATTGATTTTCTTTATCTTCTTCTATGCTAGATTGACGAGCAAGGATACGACGATGACACCTACGTTCTTTAGCACCGTGGTTCCATTTAATTTTGTTTTGGAGTTGTTGAGGTGTAAGAGCGGATTGAGTCATTATATGTTCATCTACTTCCAAAGAGGGAAGAAGAGAAGAAACCGAAGAGGAGTGATCAACCACTTTCTCTTTTCTTTGTAAAATTGTTTAAGGCAAGGAGACTGAGCGGGGATTGTTTCATATTCCCTTGGTCATTTAAACAATGGCGGGGAAATATCAAGTGGTGATTTTTCAGGAGGTTGTATGGGTTGCACAATTTTAGACTCAGATTGAAGCATGGTTTTGTCTATGATAGGGGGTGTGGAAGTGGATGCAAATGAATTATGAAGAGATAATTTGGCTTGTTTAAGGCAAGGAGACTGAGCAGGGATTGTTTCATATTCCCTTGGTCATTTAAACAATGGTGGGGAAATATCAAGTGGTGATTTTTCAGGAGGTTGTATGGGTTGCACAATTTTAGACTCAGGTTGAAGCATGGTTTCGTCTATGATAGGGGGTGTGGAAGTGGATGTGAATGAGTTATGAAGAGATAATTTGGCTATCTTTTTGGCTTTAAACTTTTCATAAGCTATGAAAAATAAATATTTGTGAGGGGTGATGGGTTCCATAGGTGTAGGCAAAAAGGATTCTAATGAGAAGTTACCTTTGGAAGATAGAGGATTAAAACCACTATGGTGTATGGTGACTATCTCGTTGTCATGTGGAAAGTTAAAGCACTTATGAACAACTGATGGGACCACTTTCATTGAACGAAGCCATGGGAGACCTAGCCGCAAACGAAATTGGTCAGATTGTGGAATAATTGAGAATGTTACTTCCAAAGTTTTAGGTCCTATTTGTAAGGGTAGCACAATCGATCCAATCGTAGGGCATGCAAAACCATTATGTGTTTTAATCCATGTAGTGGGTTTATTGTAATCATCTTGATATAATTCGTGTAATACCAAAATATCTTATGTGATCACATTGTCACCACAAGCGGGATCTATTAATATCCCATTAGTGGGCTTATCATAGATTCGACCTGCTATGTAGAGAGGACCATCAGGAAGCTTTTGGAGTATGTCTTTAGTAGAAAAAGTAATATCAAGGGATTTTGTGGTTTGGCCCTTACGAGGGATAATGTCTATCATAGCCACAAGATTATCCATAGGACTAACTTGGGTAATGTAAAGTTTTTTTTGCCTCAGTCATTTTATTTTTAGGTTTGCATAAACCTCTTTAGTGTTGGGTGCACCTACGCTCAAATGAAATATCAAAAAGGTGCACAATGTGCCACATGGTGGTTGCACAACTTTTCCCTTTTATTTTCCTTTTGGGAGGAGTTTTGGGACACGTGTATGCTTGTTAGACATTTCCCTAAGAACTATAATTACAAGCCCAAGAGTTCCCACCCTGCTGACACGTCATCTCCTTGTCACGATTTATCTACAATTCCTATGAAGATATCTAATTGGGGAGTTTGTCTGAGTTGGCTGGCTTTTCTTTTCTTCTTTCACTTTTTGGGATGAAAGTTTTGAGACGACACCTCACAGTAATGTAATCAATCAATTGTGTCTATTGTCAGGAAAGTTGTTCCTAGGATCTGATCATATTTAGGTCTCATCTTTGCTAAAATATCTAGAGAACATTAATCTAGTAGCTAAGGAGTTAATACAAAGATCTTTTGAGGCCTAACCAAGAGTCTGTCATCAGATCATGTGCTATCAACCATCAACACCTGGCAGTCATTACTTCTAGTTTGAGGCGGTGTTTTTTTTCTTTAGTGGCTATAGAAGGAAGGCGAGGACACTGGAAAAAAAATGGATTTTTTGGATTAAGATTTAGAATTTTGATCTTTTCAGAAAAGGATTTTTCTAGGAGGAAACAGTTTTCTCCGAAAAGAGGAATTATTTTCTTTTTTAATTTTCTTAAAGTTTATGAACTATATTTCAAAAGAAAGTTATAGAACTACTTTATTCTTGAAAATTATATCCATTAAGGTTTAAACTATTTTCAGATTGGCATCTGACCTTTGTTTCAAAGTTCAGTTTTAATTAAAGCACGAACTATTGAGGGGATTTTTTGAGACTGTGCATGTATGGCCTTTTTCAAGCTTTCTTTCTTTATATTATCATTTTTGAATGAAACACTGTGTCTTGCAAGGTATATTCTGATAGTTTAAATAGCCGATTTCTATGCTTTATGCTTGTGCTATGGAAGAGCGATTTTGGGAAAAATCAGACTATGTCATTAGACTTTTCCATTATCTTTGAAGTTGTTATTTTTCTATGCTATGTTGTATTAGGAGACAAAGTTCTTATAATTTCTAAAATATTATTCTTTTACTTTAAGGATTTTTTATGTTTGATCAGACCTCAATGAACACTGCCTACAAAAAGATTTGAAAGTCTACACTGTGCTTGAAGTTAGCCTTTGATGTTCATTCACTTTCCAATAATGAATGGTTGTGGTGTTTTGTGTCCTTTATATCAATCATAGGAATAATTTGAGTTTGAAATGTTGTAAAAGCTTTGGCGTATTGCCTTTTGTGTTTAATATTTACATTTATCTTTCTCTCTTATCTCAAAACCCCAAAAGAAGAGCCGACTTTCTATAAAAAACCCAGAGGTATTCATCAAGACACAAATTCTCCCCCACTCACTAAATTTCCCATAAGACTGTCGGAGAGGCATAAGCTTCGATGATCAACAGTTATTTTTCTAGCACGCTCGGTGGGACCGAAGTTTTTCCAAATGCTTGATTTGGAAGTCAGATATATTTCTGAAATCAGGCTAAGGAAGGAAACTTGAAATTCCATGCCCAAAGTCCAAATGAGAGCATCCTTCAGAGGTCATTTCTAGTACTCCCAGTTACCTACCTCAAATCCTAGAAGGAGAATAACTAAAGTTTTTGTATCACCTATAAGGAGTAATAGAGAAAGAAGTCAGAACCCCTTATCAAGAGCCTTATCTACTCTGCCTGGAGGTTTAAATTTCTAGATAAGATTACCAATATACCCAATTCATAGAAATATTTTCCTCATGGCTCAAGTACCTCCTTCTGCTCCTAGAAACTTTGTAACATTGGATAGTGGTAGTCCATTACAACCACCCACACCCCCAAATGTATGGCCTTCCATACCGGCTAATGCCCTTAAAGCTATCCCAAGATTCTCCAGGGAGGATTTCAAAACCGCTTCCGAACACCTTCAAGAAATAGCAGAGGTATGGAGGGTACACAACATATCAAAGGAGAACATCACTTTAGGACTATTAGCTATCTCTTTTTAGGGAAAGGCTCAAGATTGGTATCGATCTCTAGCCTCAGGTTCCATTCTTTCTTAGGACCGGCTTGGGCAACATCTATTCAAATGATTCTCTAAAAAGGGAGATTGTTCTTCACTACTGCAACAACTAATCACCATCAAGAAGACCCCCAATGAAGCTAAGAGGGATTTCAATACCAGGTTCCATAAGACCTGGCAAAGGATTCTCGTGACTACTCGACCTCAGGCCATTATGGCATTCATGTTCTACCTAAAGGCCATCAATTTGGATATCGCACTTATGGTAACCTCCATTAGAGGGAGAACCTTGCCTAACGCATACGATATGGAGGTGTGTGTAGAGAATAACCTGATCGATGCTGGGAAATTTTCACCTCAGCCACCAATGCCAGTATTCATAGAAATATCTGACATCTACCAAGAGGAATCTAGCCCAAGCACTCCCGCCACGCAATTGAAGTTGGTTGCCACGTAGCCTATGAACAAATACCCTACCACTCAATCCATCACATTGAGTCTTTTTTCAATAGGGGTGGATGTCATTGATATAAAATACCTGATGCAAACTTTTGCTAATGAATTGCTCATTATCAAACAACAAAAAGTGACACCTCCAAAAACAACCACTCAGGTCTATGGCAGAGGAAAACTGCCTTTCCAACAAAATTCATACCAAGGATCTTACGGAGGAGGAGGTCAATAGGCATCGTTGATAAATTAGATAGTTCTGGTTGCTACACCATTACAGTTAGTCAAGGGCAGTCTGAATAAGGAGATAGTCCTAGGCCAGAACAAGTTGGCGGAGGACGAAAATGTCTAGTGCTTCCCGTGCAATGATAGCCATATGCCCCAAAATTTTCCAAGGGGAAATATGTAGCAAAATATGGCCGAACAAAGGAGTAAGGGTATGTTCCCGAATGCGGGCAAATACGAGTCACTCGAAATGGAGAATGCTCATCTTAGGACATAGATGCAAGGGATGTCCCTTGAACAAGAGTTGGACATTGGACCCGACCAAGCTCTTTTCTCATGGTTGGAGGAAGACGAGGCTATATTTGCAAATGAGGCTTTGACAACTGGAATTCCACAAGTATAGTAAAATTACAATATAAGATCAAAAAGAAGGCTCATAGGAGAATATGTAGAACAAGCTCTGCCATTTCTACAAACACGTCAACTATCTCCCCAGGAGAAGTAAGCCTCGCCGCCCATTGTTCGACCTAGTTTATGGCCACATAATTAGCCTTCAGAAGAAAAGGAGGTGAATAAAGTACAATGTCTAGCCCCGATGGAATGTTTTCTCCCAAAGAAAAAAGAAATACCACCATTTAAACTGAAGACCCAAACTATCGGGACGCTTAATGTGGTGGAGCAATTGAAGAAGGCACCTGCCAATATTTCATTGTGGGATGTTATATCAATTCCCAAGCAACAAACCCTGCTTTAGGAAGGATTGAAGGTTGAAGGAAAAATTATGCAGGAGAGTGTGACTCGGTTAAGTAATCAGAGTAGAAATGACAGATCTGCATTTCCCCCTCAAGCTCTGAAATCAATGGCTTATACAAATAATGTGGATAGCGTTAAAGAAAAAGAGGTACGTGAAATAAAACCCACACCTTTATTTTTGACGCTTATATTAGGAGATAAATTATTGTACAATAATATGATTGATTCGGGAGCTAGCACAACCGTTATGCCCAAACAAGTGGCAGATGCCCTAAAACTACAGTACAAGCCCCTTGAAAAGAGAATTATGCAACTTGACAGAAAGAAAGTCCTGACCATTGTTTAAATAAGGGATTTGTCCCTGACCCTCTTCTCCTGTATGAGCCAGACATTCGCTCATGAAGTAGTAGTAATTAACATTCCACTAGTTTTCAGAATGTGCTTATCAAGAGATTTCACCACCAAACTTGGTGGATACCTAGCACTTGACTGGTCCCACTTGGTATTGCGAACCAAAAATGGAGAAAAGATGAAGATTCTATCTGAATCCTTGCATCTCAAACATTTTGTGAACGACGCAAATCTATGTTTCAGATCTGATGATACCCCAGCTTTCCACTAGGAGAGGTACCATGTCAAAATTTCTATAGAAGAAGAAGGTACAAATGAGCGGATTTCAGAAGAAGAGATGTTAAATTAGTTCACTAATTCTGATCCATTTGGTAACTTCCATGCAACAGGGCTAAGTGCCTATGTGATTTTCGATGGAGATCAGGCTTTTCTGAAACTAATGAAGAGCCTAAAAGAGCTTGATGATCTATCTTATAATCATGTGTGGATCATACCCTTTGATGGTGTCAAGTGTAATGTTGACCCCAAAATAAGTGCTCGATTGATATTTTTGATGGGATTAAAGTACCTCAGAATTTTTTTTTCCATCTCCATGCTCTACTAGTGGGATTGTATATGAAGTATTGGTCCACGGATTGGATTGAGTAGAACAAATAGGTGCAGGTGTGAAGTAAGCTACCAGAAATTCAGAATTAATAGAAAACCATATCTGCGAGCAAGTAACCACAACAAATACAAGGCTAAGATGCCAAGTACTAGATATAAGGGACCTCATCAAAAGTGTTGAAGGTTTCAGTATGCAAGGAAATCACCGACCTCAAGATGGCATCATCTATCATACGTTTCTTATCGGAACACATTCAAAATCAATTTCTAATTTGACAAAGAAAAAATTATCCACTGTTTCAAGGGATTATAGCAAGATTAGTGTCAGAAAAGGAAAAAAATTAGCAGTTAGCATAAAGAAATCTCACAGGAATAAAAGAAAGTTGAAAGAATTATGTTGCAGATAGGATCTCAATGGGTATGACCCGAGTATAATCCAGCCAATGTTTTCCTTAGACAAAGGGCCTAGGTCAGCCCAGCAGAAACAAAGGATAATCTACTTGAGGGAAATCTTCTTGGCAATATAGGTCTCCATCAAACGGGGAAGAATTTTGTTGGATAATCATTATTCCCTAACATTGATGTGGCAGTTCTCCTAGGGTTTAACCAGGGCATAAATCTTGTCATTGATACATAAGTTAGGTTAAGGGACAATAAATTCTTTATAATGGGATCTGACCGACTAGGGATGACGTCTAGCACCAAGTGGAGAATGTTCGTACACTCAAAAACATAAAGTTTTGAGATAGTCCAAAGCTCAAAATTAAACATAAGTTTTCTTTCAGGTAAATCTAGCCTTACCCAAGGATTCGTACTTGATTTCATGAGCATTTCAACCTCATTTTCCCTGATGAGAAAATAGAAGGTTTCTTTCAAGAAAACTCCCAAGGGCATAGTGGTTATCAATCGACAAGAGAAGAAAGAAGGGAAAAGTGAAGAGCGTCTCATTACACTCCCCTTAGCAAAGCGAAGGAGGAACAATGTGCAAAAATATATCACAAAAAGAAAAATTGATAATCTTTTAAGGAAAATAAGAGCCATGCTAGTTCTACCTGAAAACATCACACCTTCCTATGCCCAAGAGCCAGTAGAATCACAAGGGTCAAATTTTGTTATCAAATACAAGGTTTTTCTGAAGACTTCATCATATTATGATGTGAAAGGGGGTAGTTCAACTAAATTAACCCTTAAGAACCTAATTGTGTCAATCTAATGTGTTGGATTGGCCCCTCAAAGGGATGGGCATAGTTATAGATGAGTTCTCCCTGTTGATGAATCAAATTACCCCCAAATCAGCCCCAAAGTTTTTTGAGTACAAATTGGTGTACAAAAACTCTGCAGAAACCCTGAGGCCAAAAAGAGATAGGGAAATCACCCATGGAGCTACAATTTATCATCGTCAAACAATCAGATGATGTTTGATGAGGAAAATTCTTACCCAAAAGAAGGTTCAGTGCAAGAGTACCATAGACTTGTTACAAAGCTAGGACGACCGATTAATTCCAAAGTGCTGCAGAAGGGACCTTTCAAAAACAACACATGCTGAAAGGTGAAGCTATATAGACTCAAAGAGATGTCTTTAGATGTACTGGTGAATGGTATTTATCTAAGAACTTTCTAGTAAAAAATGCATAGCTCTTTTAAAAACTTTAATGTTGAAGCTATGTACCATATGTAAATATTTTGTAATTATTTCAAAGATTTTAGAATAAGGCCCAGAATAACACAAGGGAAAATAAGAGTTATACTATATTATGTTTATGGAAAAAATTTACAATACAGTATGTAGCCTGAGGCTCATAAATATCATTGAAATCCCTCTACAGCAAAACCCAAAAAGTGAAGCAAAGCAAAAGTTGTCAAAATGGAGGTGCCGATTAGATAGTCAATTTTTTTTTCTTCACCTCTAACAACAAAGAAAAAATGGATTGATGCTCAGCTTCTACTTCTCCTTGTTTTTCTTCTTCTTATTCAATCGTCAGACAGGATGCAAGCAGGGGAAAAAAAACACAATGCACGCAGGCCACATAGTGCAAACCTAGGGTCTACTCACTGTGAAGTTGCACTAGGTAACCAAAATTCTTTTTCTAGGAAATCCCCAGAACTTTCTCCACGCCGTACTCCCACAAAAAGAAGGTGGTCGATAGCTGAGAAGAGTAATGGTGCACCTCCATGTCCATGATGTGAAAGTCAGTCAGGAAAGGAAACTAGGGCACGTCCTCCCTAAAGTCTATGAGCTTGCAGAGGTCCATGGCACTTGAAATGTTGACCCTCGGAATGGCCACTTGCACTATTTTGCTAAGCCCTTCCATCAGTGAGGTGTCAAACATCTTTGGATAGCATAGTGCAATTATCATGGGATTGGCCACACCTAGGTCCAACAGTGAGGCCACGAAGCGAGAGAGCACATTACAATTTCTCATCGGTAAGGTAGTCCATGCCAACGACCCACTTGAATGAAGTCATGATTAGGGGGTCACAATTCTTCACCAAGAACTTGATACAACTATCATTAATCACTCTCGCAAAGCAGTTCTATGACCTTTATGGAAGGAACCGAATAGGGGTTCCCAGACTAGTAGACATCATGATAGCAGTAAAAAATGGCAGAGTAGTAGGCGGAAGGCCAGGTAAGTTAGAGAACTATATGTTTGAATGAATGTAACAAAAGGTGGTGTGGCTATATATAGAAAATGCTAACGAAGAAACTTTTCTAATGGGATGTTTATTTTTGGCCAAATGACAACAGAAACTTTTGAGGCAGAACAAGGCAAGGTTGGAAAATCATATGGAGGATCTGTTGGAACATTTTGAGAAATAAATTTGGGCGTTAGGGAGTAAATGCCCTCATATTTTGTTGGTTCATGCACATCCTTGCCATCATCAGTGCTAACCTGTTCACTAATGAGAAAAGACATGAATTAACATGCTATGGCTCTGAAAAATTAATGAAAACATCTTTTCAAAAGGTACCTTGTGTCATCTCGGCATGCTCCATATGACAAAAAGTGTTCCTTCCAATGTAATGAATTAAAGGAAACAAGAGGCAGCAGAAGGAATGCACTAATTCCATTTCCACGGATTTTTCGGCTTTCCCAAGGGATACGAATCTACTATCCACATGTATTGCCCCAGTGGAAACATTTAATGAGCCATTGATAGTAGCAAACTCATAACTGCATACAAAGCTCTGAAATTAATTATGCTCAAAAGTAGATTGATTTTAGCAAGGAAAAATGGTTTTTGTAACCAGAGAGTTTATGTATCTCTTTCAAGCAATCATGGAAGAAGTATCTATCTATGGTAGGTAGGCCAAAGTAGCAAATAGAAGACCTGGTTATGTAGATATCTTTGGGTATTACTCATTTGCTAATGCCCCATCTCTAGAAGAACGACCATTTGAATGTTGCAGGAAGCTTCAACCTAACAAACAAATTTTGAGAGAGGCAGTTCAAAATATAACTGACAATGTTTACGACCCTCGGTTATCCACCAACCCTAAAAATCTTAGGGAAGGTGCTTTTAAGAGGATGCTAGGCCATGAGTCTGTAGAGGATTTTTCATTTCAGCTTTGGAAAGTGGCCTACCACAGTTTGTGCTACCTGTTGTCCATTCATGCTCGGAGTTGGTCGACACATGTGCAAAAAGGTTTAACAGAAATACAAAGACTATTAAGGGCCATGGGGTCAAGATCACCATTTCGGCCCAAGCTATACAAGATATGCTGTGTATCCCTATGGGCTGGGGTGTAGACCTTTTTAATGAAGAATAGATGGATGTCTTGGGGAAAGATATGTTTAGGAAAACAAGTTTTTATGAAGATGAAATGAAGGAATGACCATAAAGAGGACATATTCATTGGCCTCTATCACGAAGAAAATTCAAAAAGGATACACAGTCTATGTTCACAATGTTGGCCTGGGTTTTTGGTCTCGACGATGATGAAGAGGTTAACCCCTTCTAGTTATCCCTAGGCTTTTCACTCAAAAGAGAGAGAGTTCAGAGACGCTATGATTTTATTGAAGTAATGGGTGGAAATATGAAGCTACCATTGAGAAACTACAATATGGAGTCCAAGTTCAGGTATTCTTCCATCCTGGTTCATTTATTATTGCATCAAAATTTTGAGTGGCTAGGGAGAAATGTGCTAGTATGTAGGACGGATCAGAGAGGTTATATCCAACCAATTTTTGTGTGGACGCCATGTTTTCAAGAATAGGAGATTACTATCTATTTGTAGATTATTTTTTGAGACCAGTGCTACAAGATTTACTGCCTCATCCCATCGACCATTTTTTTCAGGAAGTTATAGAATAGATAGAACATCCACCTATCTCAATGGATTACTTCCTCAGTGAAGATTTCACTTTCGTCAGGTTTCATGGTTTTCTTGGGGAAGTTTTTCGACTCCCCATATTTGTGGCAAACAAAACTTTTGCACTGGAGCCTTGCCGACAAGTATCCACTGTCGATAGGATTTATGGTGTGGGAAGGAATAAAGCAAAGCTTTTTGATCTTCCCCTTATGATTGTAAAGAGTCAAGTGGTATTAAGCAAGCAAAAGGCTAAGGATGAGATCCAGAATCATTTGGTTTCTCTAGGATTGGTCCTCATTTGTGACAAGTGGAATTATAACCCAAATGGGCATTTCAGCTTAAGGCACGAGTTTATGGTGTATTTCCAAAGAAGGAGAAATCCTACCCAAGAGAGTGCAAAAATATACATTGACCTGGCCCATATACCAGAGATGGCTAAGTTTTTATGAGCCCCAGGCACAATACCAGAGGAATCTCCCAATGATAAAATCTATTAATGCACAATTGAGGTGTAAGGGATGGTTGGAAAGAAAGAAGACATACTCGTGGAGGTTTCGACAAGAGATGAGGAATCTGGGCATTTTGTTCGGAAACTTCTAGCTTGATGAAGAGTTTGAAGACGCATATGATAGGGAAGCTAATTGTGACAATAGCAATCCTGAGACAAGCCACAAAATTGAAGAGGAACAACTTCCACTCCTAATTCCTAGACCTCATGAACCCGAGAACCAAAGAAAATTGGGACCAAGGGGTCCACAGGCTCTGTCCACATCCCAAGCCTGAAGCAAAGGAAAGGAGGCCCAACAATCTCCAAAAATATTCTCAGAATTCTCCATGTCTGAATATCAGAGGACTCCCTTGAAAGGAGATCGATTCGTGATGGCTCTAATCATGCAAAGCAGAGGAAGATCCAGGACTTAAGTACCCCTGATATACTAATCCGTCGGAAGGAAGAAGTGGAGTCCGTCTTGCAGAATGTGTCATTGATTGTGGCTCAGGTAAGTTTTGCTCCCCCTCTTCTTCCTATTTTTACATCTCTAGTACAACCCCAATCTCTTCCTATAGAAATATATTTCCCATCTTCAGTTCCTGAACTAGTAGTGATAAATGTAACCCCTTCCATTGAAAATGAACCTATTGAAACTCTTCTGCACATCGAGAAGGAGTTATCCGTCATGGGTGTTGTTGTACCATTAGTTTCTTTGTCTGAAGCCCCCATTGAAATCACCAAAACTACAACTTTTCCCGTTACTCCTGGCCCATCTTCTTTCAGGAAGGAATCTCTCCATCAACCTTTTTTCTACTTTTTTCCCCTATTGTTTCTTCCCCTACTCCTTTTGGTGTTCCCCCTTTTTCTATGATCACGTTGCCATTTGCATCTCCTCATGCTCATGTAACTGAAGTCTCCCCTACTGTCACCTTGTTTGGACTAACCCCTGGTGCCCCCATTGCAACTTAGAGTTTTGATGTCCCTCAAACTCTTCAAGGTCATTTTGACGCCACCAAATAGGCTTGAAAGACCAGAAAGATGAAAATTTTATCAAAGAGTGCTAAAAGGCCTACCAAAAAGAGGATTGAAGCTTGTTTTAATGAAGAGCATAACTCCCTACTTGTCACCACAATGAGGCCTCTAGTTTCCAAGTCCAAAGTGAAAATGAAAATGGAGGACTACAAAATTCATGTCGTGGGTCTAGATCTAAGTGAAACTTGCCTGTGCAATAAAATGGTCCTAGCCAAAGCCACACAAAAGGTGGTAAATGTTGATTAGGAATGACTAGACAGGCAATTAAGGAAGCGTGAGGTTGAGTTAGAAAATGTGAAAGGGATAGTGACCAGGCTATAGAATGAGGTCTGAGCCAAAGATGCTGGAATGACCCACTTGAAACCAATTCAAGGCCAACATGGAGAAATGTCCAAGTTGCTTGTAGATACTTGAAATGAACAGGTTCATCTTCGTACCGAAAATGAAAAATTAAAGAAAGATTTGGATGATGTTGGATCCCGAAATGTTGATGATCTATGGACAGTCCAGATTGATGTGGAGAAATCAAGACAAGAAGCTAGAAGACTAAGCTCTAAGTTGGAAAATGCTCTTCAAGAGAAAGGTCAAATAGAAGATACCAGAGTAGGAGACGCTCATTGGAACCAGGAGTTAACTACTGCAAGAAGGTTTGGATCCTTCTCCATAATGAGAAGGTTAGTGGCTATGCATTGGGAGTAGATAATGGCAGATGTGTGTGTAGTGGGACCCACCTTACAGTTCTTAAGGGACTCACGAGAACTAAATGTCGAAGTTGGTCCAATGGCTAACCATTTCATACAAACATGTTCACCTCGGGTGGCAAACTCCCAAAGTTTTATTTCCAAATTAAGTATTCCCACTGATCATGTTCTTAGAAGAGCAAGAATTCCTAATTGAAGGTCACCTCCATCAAATCCAAGGAGATTATGAACTGCCACCTAATTGTCGGAAAATACAAGGATCATCAAATGATTTTGAACAAAAGAGTCACCGAGATCAAAAATGATTTCGCCATCTTGGTTGGTTTCAAGTTGCCTCCTCTTCTCTCCCCAGACGAAGACACACTAACAATGGAGCAAATCAATGAGGCAATCCAATGCAAGATTCAGGCCACTGCTGAACTTCCAAGCTCAAATTTTGTACCCACGATGGATGATTTTTAGCGTGAAATCTATCCTCTTTCTTGACTCTATTATCACCTGGGTGCAATCTCTTCCAGATGGGGCGTCATCTCTTTCAAGAAATTTTTTGATCTTGAGTAAACATATAGATAGATCTGGATTCTTGTTTTACCAACCAATGCAAATTGGGAGGCCCAAAGAGCCACTTTCATCAAACTCCAGGAACAGCCAGAGGCCTAGGTTTGAATCTCTACAGAAGTGAAGACCCTTGTGAGTAGCCAAAACTGTAAAGGTTTTTTTCCTTAGTCTTTTTATTTTTGGGTTTGCATAAATGTCTTCAGTGTCGAGTGTACCTGTGTTCAAATGAAATATTGAAAAGGTGTGCCACACGCCATGTGGTGGATGCAAAACTTTTCCCTTTTATTTTCCTTTTGGGAGGAGTTTCAGGACACATGTATGCTTGAAGTATGTTTCCCTGGGAGCTATATTTACAAGCTTGTGAGTTTCCACCCTGCTGACACGTCCTCTCCTTGTCATGGGTTATCTGCACCACCTATGAAGATATCTAATTAGGGATTTTGTCTGAGCTGGCTGGCTTTTCTTTTCTTCTCGTAGTTTTTGGGATGGAAGTTCTGAGACGACACCTCATAGTAATGTAATCAATCAATTGTGTCTAATGTCAGGAAAGTTGATCATAGGATTCGATCGTATTTAGGTCTTATCTTTGCTAAAATATCTAGAGAACATTAATGCAGTAGTTGAGGAGTTAATGCAGAGATCTTTTGTGGCCTAACCAAGAGTTTGTGATCGGATCGTGCGCTATCAACCATCAACACCTAACAATCATTACTTCTAGTTTAAGGCGGTGTTTTTTTTCTTTAGTGGCTATAAAAGGAAGGTGATGGCACGGGAAAAAAATGGATTTTTTGCATTAAGATTTAGAATTTTGATCCTTTTAGAAAAGGATTTTTCTAGGAGGAAACATTTTTCACCGAAAAGAGGAATTGTTTTCCCTTTTAATTTTCTTAAAGTTTATGAACTATATTTCAGAAGCAATTTATAGAAATACTTTATTCTAGAAATTTATATCCATTAAGGTTTCAACTATTGTCAGATTGGCATCTAACCTTTTTTTCAAAGTTTAGTTTTAATTAAAGCACAAACTGTTGAGGGAATTTTTTGAGACTGTGCATGTATGACCTTTTTCAAGTTTTTTTTCTTTTTATTATCATTTTTGAATGAAACATTGTGTCTTGCAAGCTATATTCAAATAGTTTAAATAGTGAATTTCTATGCTTTTTGCTTGTGTTGTGGAATAGCAATTTTGAGAAAAATTAGACTATGTCATTGGACTTTTCCATTATCTTTGAAGTTGTTATTTTTCTTTCCTATGTTGTATTAGGAGACAGTTCTTATAATTTCTAAAATATTATTGTTTTACTGTAAGGATTTTTTATGTTTGATCAGACCTCAATGAACACTACCTATAAAAAGATTTGAAAGTTTGCATTGTGTTTTAAGTTAGCCTTTGTTGTTTGTTCTCTTTCCAACAATGAAGGGTTGTGGCATTTTGTGTCCTTTATATCAATCATAGGAATAATTTGAGTTTCAAATGTTGTAAAAGCTTTGGTGTATTTCCTTTCATGTTTTATATTTACATTTCTCTTTCTCCCTTATCTCAAAACCCCAAAAGAAGAGCTGAATTTCTATAAAAAACCTAAAGGTATTTAGTGAGATGCAATTTTTCCCCCACTTGTTGAATTTCCCATCAGACTGTCAAAGAGGCGCAAGCTTTGATGATCAATAGTTAACAATTGGAGTTGTATCATGTTGTTCATTATTTGTATCAACAATCATTACATCAAGCTTGGAAGATTCACTAACCTTGACAAACGAAGTAGTATGTTTCGACATAGGATTTGTGAAAAATTGTAAATTCTGGTTAGGAGGTGCAAAGGACTTATTGCCTTGATCATTAACAGTCGTAATGGTCAATTCACCTAAATTAATAAGGTCTTGAACTAAATGTTTAAGATGCTTACAATGTTTGGTGTCGTGGCCATTTTGATGATGAAAGTGACAATGAGCATTATGTTTGAATGTAGGTGGTCATGGTTGATTTGGATCAAGTGGTCGAATGGGTGGAAAAGTGAGCATATGTTTTTGGATTAATTGGTTCATTGTTTGATGGAGGGTATCGGGTAAAGGAGTGAAATGCCAGACCAGATCTCCATAATGATAAGGCACGGTTGTCCTAACAGTGGCCACTTGATTCAGAACAGATTGGGTTGGTTGTGGTTGAGGTTGAGGAGGTGGATTAAATTGTAAAAATCCTCTACTAGGTTTAGAGAAGTTTTGTGTGTTGTTTTGGTCTTGATTGGTGTTTTTAGGTTTATCAACTCAGTTGGAAGTGGATTTTGAATCACGGCTTGAAACCAAATTTTGGTAGTCACATAATGTTGTACATAAATGCATGAATGAAGGGAATTTCATCATGGTGAGTTTATCCTGAAAGTTGGTCTACAAAATTTTGATAAACATCTTCTATAGATGTGCATCAAGAATTTTGACATCAATTTGAGCATATAAGGATTGGTAATGTGAGATGAAATCCATCACTTTTTCATCCATGTTTTTTCTACATCTCATAAGGTCAACCATTGTCTTTTTAGGTGTCATGTGCACTTGAAAGTTACTAATGAAAGCATCCACCAATTCATTGAATGAATGGATGAATGATTAGGAAAGTTGGAAAATCATTCTAAGGCAGAGTCCTTCAAAGTCCTTGGAAAAAATTTTGATAAAATTTTATCGTCAAGGACAAAGTCACTACATAAAGAATTATAGGTATTAACATGATTGATAGGATCTCCTTTTCCTCTATATTTCTCAAACTGAGGCATTTCTATCCCTTGTGGCATGGGGATACGTAATATTTCTAAGAATAAGGGACTACTACGGACATGATAGGTGGTTGGAGTAGGTTGACCTTGACTGATGTTGGAAAGTTTATGTTGCATAGATGAAATGGTAGTGAGAAGTTGTGTAAGAAGAGGATCGGGGTATGTGGGTTGAGATGGAAGGGAAAATGGTGATAGAGTGTAGGTGATGTTTGGAGAAGTGAAAGGAATGCTAAGAGGTGTGAAAGTGGTAGAAGGGACTTGTGATGCAACAAATGAAGTAGGAATGCTAGTGGAAATCAAGAAAGAAGTAGCCTGAGGCATAGTGGTATGGACTTGTGCATTGGTATAAGTTGTGATGGAAATAATGGTTAAAGGAGGAACTTGAGGTGCTCCTTGGCTTACATGAATGGTTGTGGATTGAATGTTTGAACAGACATGTTTATTGTAAATCTCAGCATTTTTCTTCATCACTTGCAAGCCATCATCACTTTCAATCAAATGATGAAGATTCTCAATGACAAGTATGGTAGTTGTAGAAATTTTTTCAAGTGACAAGTGTTGTTGTAAATGCGCAAAGTCCTCATGAATATTAATGACATTTTCTTACGAGAGGGAATTGGTTTGGTTGTCAACATTCATTGGATGGAAAGGTGAAGGTATAGAAGTGGTATTGTCAGGGCCTAATGCACCATTGTCCATACTAGGAGGAGGAGCTTTTGAGATCCCAAAGTCCACAATGAAAGTGCTATCATGGGATGCCATGAGTCTAGAACTTCATCTCACAAAAGTATTATCAACGGGGCACCAAACACTCATGCAAGTACCACAAAGGAGGGATGAAGGCCAATGCAAGCTAATCTAAAAGGTATAAAATGAAAATAATAGAAAATATGATAACTGTAATAGAGAGCTAACTATAGAAAACATAAATGTAGACAAATGGTAGAAAAATGCTAAAAATGTTGTTTAACAAGTGCAAAGGGACTGATTCGCCCTAGGTGGTGAATGAGTCCTAGTATGAAGTTTTTTAATGTTTTTAAGAAATTTTAAGATGATTTAAATGCTCTAAAGTATGCAATTTTCAGATCCAGAATGCATATTTTTACTTTTTTCAATTGGATGTAATGCAAAAATGAAATCTAGATGAAGTTTTCACTAATGCAAAATGAAAAGTCCTAAAATGCAATAACAAATCAATGTCTTAATTGAATGCTAATTCAAATGGAAACTAAGATGCAATATGTGAATGCAATAATAAATTTAAAGTGTTCAAATGTTGAGTTCACCAAAATGAAACATAGATGTTTGGGACCCTATGGACTACTCTTCCACTTCTAGGGTTTTTCACCTAAAAGGAAAGAGATAGGGCCAAAAATGCTAATGATTCATTCAAATTAGGATGTGTGTGATGTGATGTGATGTAAATGATGTTAACTAAATTCAATCGACTAATCTATGTGATTAAAAATGAATGCAAAAGTGTAATTACAACTATGTTTGAAAACACATTGTGATATGCAAACAACTATGTAAATGAAGAAACTATGTAGAATAGAAAGAGAGTGGATGAAACATAGTGCACCTGGGAAAAGTATGATGATTCTAGAATGTTTTGAATACTGATGAAATTTACTAATTTTTCACAGTGGGACTCATTCACCTAGGGTGGCGAATTAGTCCACCTACTAGTGAAAAACTGTCGGGAGTTGGTTTCTGTCTGTTGGGATCTGAAATATGACAAAACTCAAGTTTCCAGTCTTAAGGTGGGACTCATTTGTGATAGGTGGTGAATCATTCCACCCCTAAATTCCTAAAAAATTGGGAGGCAATTATGCAACACCAAATTTGAGAATGGTTGCTTATCGGGTTGTTGAGTCAAATCTACATAAAACAGACAAATAACTCTCTACAAGCTTGATTTTGACTCAAGTTGACTTGAAGCACCTAGTTGACTTGAAAATCACTCTTCAACACATAATAACCTATCAAATATGCAAACAAAGGGTTGCAAACAAACAAGCAAAAGGGGAAAAATGATTAGGGGTTAGTGAATAGGGGTTTGCCTTGGTCAAACCCCACTTTTGGTAATCAAACCCTTGAAAAATTAATGAAATGAAAGAGAAAGATAAAATAATAACATGCAAGTGTTATCAACTCACCTGACACTTGAAAATGCAAATCTAAAGTAATGTCAATGGCTACTTCAAAGTGTTGAATAGTGCTTGAAAAGATGTTGTAGAATGCTTGAATGCTTGAATAAGTGAGAAGATTGTAGGAGATTGCTTGAATGAATTAGGAGATGCAAAATGAAGTGAAAAAATACTATTTATACAATTCTTGTGCCTTAGTATCCATTCATACCTCATCATAGGGCATCATCAAGTGATTTTTAATAAAATCCCGAAAGGAAATTTGAAATATTTTGAATTAGGGGCCAAGGGGGACTCGTTCGCCACCCATGGTGAATGGGTCCCGCCTAGGACCTAAAAACATGTTTTGGTAAAAATGTTGTGTTTAATGTTGTTTCTCAGGATGATATGCAAAAATCCATTTAATTAAGTCATATGAGGGAGTAAAGAGACAAAATAAAGCATGAGAAGGGTGTAAATAGTGAAGATGTGCCTAGAAAAGCATGAAATCTTGTTACAAGACTTTACAACACTTCAAAATAGGACTTGTTGATGAGTGAAAAGGTGGTTTTTAGGTAAATTACATTAAATAGAGTCTAGAAGAATGTAGTTCAATGTCTTACAACACTTCACAACACCTTCACAAGACATCGTTCTTTGAGTTTAAATACCTAAATAAGCATGTTCAAGCCATGATACAACATAAAATCAAAGCAACATAGTTCCAACACCACGAAAGAAGACATAAAAGGCCATGAAAATGACAAGGGACCATTTTTCTACAGCACAACACCATGTACTATAAAATTCCTTGTTCATTCTCTCTCTTTTTTGTGTTAAATTGAAACATCTTTGTACTATTGTATACTATTCCTACTCATGGCATCTATTCATTATACTTTATTGTTCCAACTTGTAGAACCTCTAGTGCTTCTTTGGTTTCACATGTAATTGTTAGGAATTAAGGTGTCTCAACCTTGGTAGTATGGTTACAAAGGTTGTGAACAAGTATTGGTTTCAATTGCAGGATAGTTCAAATTGGTTGTGATAGCCAGAATGCAATTCATATAGCCAAGAATCCTATGTATCATGCTCGAAAAAAGCATGTGGATATACAATACCATTTTTTTCAAGAAATGGTTGCTAATGGACAATTTGAGTTGAATAAAATTGACACTAAGGATAATTTGTTGCAGATTATCTTACCGAACCTGTGATCACAAATAAGTTCATTTGGTGTAGAAAGGCCACGGGCCATGTTTCTTGTACCTAGTTGATTCCATGATGTTGTGATTCCCTTAGCTCTTGCAAGGTATTCGAAAAGTGGGAGAATGTTGGGAATCAAGGTGTCTCAACCTTGAAAATTCCTAAGTTTTTTATTTATTATTATTTTACATTTTCCCATGGATAAATATATCATTTTTGTTATTAAGTATTTGTGCTCCGTCAAAAGGGGCATGATATTTTGAGTTGGAACTTTTTCCACATGTTGGTGCCTTGAAAAATAAGTTATTAGTTGTCAAAAGATTGCCACTTAGTGGTATAACATGGAAAGCCTATTTTTAAGGATGTTATGACAAATTCTATGATAATTGTAAGGGCTAAAAGTGTGGGATATTATTTTGGACGTGAGAATCATCTATGACACACATAAGATAATATTTGCATAGCTATTGATGGATTATGACACATGTAAGAGCATCTCCTATTTTATAGGGATTCTTATGACATCTTGTAAGAAGGTGTAATGTCATGTAAGAGACCGTATTTAGCATGTAAGGGGTCGTATGGATTTTTACCATGGTTTTTTCTGAACCTTGTTTTGACCCTTGGTAATGTTTGATGGTAGTATTTTGAGCCCCCATGAATCTATATATTGAGGGGTTGAGATGGAGACACTATGTGAGGTTTTATAGGTAAACAGATACTATTGGATTGAAGAGGAGTTAGAGTGACTGTATTGTGAAACACCATTGTTGCTAATACAACTATTCATCTCTTCTATGGTGTATTTTTTTCCCGAAAGGGTTTCTGCACATAAACAATGTGTTATGTGTTGTTCTTTCTATTCTTTACAATTTTTGTTTACAGTTGTTTAAATATCCATATGGTTTACACATCATAGTTTGGTTTATAGTAATTTGAACTAAATCTTCCATTATTATTATTTCTCTACCATTTCTCTAACATTTGGTATCATAGCCTGGCTAGTTCTATGTTCTAGGTGGTAGAACAAAGGTTTTTTGAGTTTTAGTGGGAGTTTTTTTGAGCTATTTTTTCCAGTATTTTTGTGTTTAACCATGGATGCAACTTCTTAAGTACTGTATGGATATTGAAAAATTTAATGGGGTTGGTTTTGAGTTGTGGAAGTTGGAATTGGAGGATTTGTTTGAAGAACGAGATCAGTGGGTTGTTGTGACGAATAGAGTCAAACTTAAGAAAATGAGTGATGAAGATTGGGAGAAGGTTGATAAAAAGGAACAAGGTACTATTAGGCTATGTATTTATAATTTCATTCTCCTAAATGTGTCATTAGAAAAGACTGCATATGATTTGTGGAATTGGATAGGTGAAATCTATCAAGTGAAAAGTCTGGTAAACAAACTTTACTAGAAGTGAAAGTTGTTTCCTCTTAAGATTAAGGAAGGTGAATCTATAGCTGAGCATTTAAATTCTTTTAATTTGGTTTTGATTCAATTATCCTCTATTGATGTCAAAGTTAAAGAAGAAGATAAATGTATTAGGCTTCTCCGTTCTTTACTTGAATCTTGGGATAATTTTGTACTTGCTATCACTACTAACATGAAAGATCCAAAGATGGATGCTCTTGTAGCAACTTTGTTGTCATAGGAAATGAGGAAAAAGATAAAGGACAGTACAGGTGATGCTCTCATGTAAGGGGAAGGCCTAAAGAAAGAGGGTCTAAAGGAGATAAGAATGGTCCTAGGGACAAGTCTAAGGGAAAATCTAAAACTCCTGGAAAGAAGAATAGAGTGAAGTGTTGGAACTATGGGAAAAGAGGACATGTGAAGAAGGAATGTAGATATCCAAAGAAACAAGTTGATTCCTCCACTAAGAAATCCTTGAACTCAGGTGATGAGGCTTTGATTTCTTGTCTTTAGGTTATGACTAATGAAAATTAGTTAATTGATTTAGGATGCTTGTTTCATATGACTCCTCACAAGGAGTGGTTTACCACATATGAGAAATATGATGAAGGTGAAATATACCTCGGTGATAAATCATCATACCTGATTGTTAGAATGCTAAGGTTAAGTTGTGTTTCAATAATGGGAGGATTAAAACTCTTCCTAGTGTTTTGCATTGTGCCATACAAAAAAGGACCCTTTGCTTGACATGGGATTAATTTGTGATAAAATGGACTTAATGAGGTCATATTCTAGTGTTGTGAGGAATTTTATGTATCCACACTAGGTCTTGAACCCTTGGACACTGAATAAAATGTGTTTATTGACATCTTGTGAAGGTGTTGTAAAATCTTGTAAAGGACTTTCACGCTTTCCTAGACTTAATAAACTTTTTTCTCCCTAATTCAACATTATAAAATGTGTTTAATAATAGTATCACATTAATCTAGAAGATTTTTGAATTAAACTTAATGTTAAACTAGTGTTGTAATGTGTCTTGCACATTCACATTGGTTCTTGTGCCCTTTTAGGCTATGTGGACCACATTTTAGTGTGGTAAAGTGTATTTAATCAGACTTTCACATTGAATTATGTGTCCCAAGCCCTATTTGACATATACATCATCACTAATAGGCCCCTATTAACCCATATTGTGCATCTTGAGGCTTGAATTGATCAAATATCCAACAAGGTTACATTTTAGACCTTATTTCCTTATCTCTTTGAATCTGAGCTATCAAATTGGCCCCTGTGGGACCTATTCGCCATGCATGGAAAATCAGTTCCATCCAGGTGGCACCCATTCACCATGTGTGGCGAATGAGTCCCATTTGGTCTAATTTTGACCTTTGAACGGGAATAAAGTGAAATTTAAGTTTATTATTTATTCATTTCGGTCTAGGATGAGGTATTAACAGGTGAAATAGATGAATTTCCTCTAAATACAAGTATTTTAACTCATTTTCAGATCTCTTATTTATTATCATTCATTAATATTTCATCTCAAGTCAAGCAACCTAGGGTTTTAGCATTACAAGTCATTCAAGAGAAATTTTCAAACATTCAAGGGAAAATCCTCCATGTTTTGTTGTAGAATTTCAAGATCAAACATCATGGCAAGGTAATCAACTCTATTATTTCATGTTTCATTCATTTCTTTCATCATTTTGGTTTAATTACCTAAAAGGGGTTTGACTTAGGCAAAACCCCATGCCCTAACATTCAACATCTCTCTTGTCTTGTTTTTATGTAGATTTAAGTATCTTGGAAGCTCAAAAATCATTGAAGATCAAATTGCAATGTTCTTCAAGTCTTGTCTTCATCATCCAAGTCAAAATATCAACAAAAATCCACTTATAGGTTCGGAAATCAAAGTTTTAGAAGCGAACACTTGTAGAAGGTTAAAGTGTAGACCAGAAGCTTCATAATCCACCGTTGAAAATCTAGAAATTCAAAATTGGACTCATTCACCATGGGTGGTGAATGAGTCCCATTTCCAGGTTATTTTTGTGTTTTCTACATTTTTTGACACCCTTTTGATAGAAACAGGTTTCGGCTCAGTTTGCCAAAATTGGGACTGATTCACCCAGAATGGCGAATGAGTCCCTCCAGACTTGAAAATCAGCATTAGTAATGTTTCAAAAGCAATTTATAGTCTCCTTCAAAGTTCCAAGTGCACACTTCAAGTTTCATTCATTTATGTTTAGCTTTGCATTCATTTTTAGTTCATTTTTAATTAATTTAGCTTAGAAAACAACACACATAATATTATTTGAATGAACCCTTAGCATTTTTGGCCTAAGCTCTCTCCTTTTAGGTGAAAAACCCTAGAGGAGTTAGAGAGTACATTGGAGCCAAAAATCTATGGTTCATTCATGTTCCTAGAGTATATAGAAATCTGATTTCAATTTCAAAGTTGAACGATCTAAAAATAAGTGTAACTTTTGATAAGAATGGTTGCAGACTAGTAAGAGGGAATTTGGTGATAGAGAGAGGGACAAGAAAAGGAACCTTGTTTAAGTTGGAATTCACAACTTTTGTAAACTCTGCATATGGGTATGTGTAGGATCATGATGGGCCAAAAAGTGGCAATATTATGGGTATTTGTAGGGTATATGGCTAATGATTTTTTTTTTACCCAAAATTGATGAAATGAAAAGGGTTTTTAAAGGACATTCTCAGCTTTCCACCAATATAAATTATGCTTTAATTTGAATTTAATAAATAATTATTATTCATTTTCTATTAGAATTACGACTAAAGTCCTGATCGATAGGCTGATTGAAAAACATCTATAACTTTCAAACAGTATCACATTTTTTGAGTCTAAAATATGTGTCACATTCTATGCTTCACATACTATAGGATTAAAAAAAGAAAAAATAAATTTCATAAATTTTTTACCAAGTTAAGGTGGTCAGACATACGAGTTTTTATATTTTTTAAAAATTTTAATAAAAAAATCATAATTAATTATTTACTTAGAAAAAAATTACAAAAAAATATGCATCACATCCAGACATGAGTCCTCTACTTATATATAAAATCTTATAAAAAAAATTATCATTTTATTATTGTTAGGGTGGTCAGACAAACACCTACTTCTTATTTTTTCCCTGAAATTTAAGTACTACTGCATTGAAATTTCAAATTTTCACCAAATAGATTTTATTTATTTTTAAATAAACCTAGTAGTTTACAAACTACATTCAATTTTCTATAGATTCTATTCTTACAATTTTTTGAAATAATATAGATAACTTATTCAAATTTTTATGTCAATCTGCGTAACACTAATTTTTCTGAATTTTTTGCCACTTAAGGGCCTATTTTTTCCATGATGATCCTGCACATACCCATATGTAACTGAAAGTTTTGAAAACACTTGTATGTTGTGGCACCGCATATTGGGTTACATAAGTGAGACTACTTTAATGTCCATTTTGAATAAAAATTTGTTAGATGGTTTATCCTATTCTAATGAGAGTTTTGATTTCCATGAACATTATGTGTTTGGTTAAAAAAATAGAAAATCGTTTCCTTCTGGCAGTACAAAATCTAAAGTTAAATTGGAATTAATTCATACGGATGTGTTTGGTCTTGTGGATGTTGAATCAATTGGAAAATATAGATATTTGTCTCCTTTATCGATGATGTTACAAGGTTTACCTAGTTATATTTTCTGCGACATAAATATGAAGTTTTCACTAAGTTTAAGGAATTTAGTTAAAGCCTTAGTCAAAAAGCAATCAAATTATTAAATTAAAAGTTTAAGGTCTAATAATGGAGGGGAATATTGTTCTAAGTAATTTTATGAATTTTGTAAGCATGTGAGAATTGTTAGATAGAAAATTACTCCATACACTCCTCAACAGAATGGTGTGGTAGAAAGGATGAATCAGATGAACATGGAAAGAGCTAGAAGCATGTTAAGTGGTTCACAACTTGATAGATACTTTTGGGTAGAAGCTATAATTACTACTTGTTATTTGATTAATATATCTCCTTGTAAAGCTCTTGAGACAACATCTTATGAGATGTGGATAGGTAAGAAACCTTCTATTTCACATTTAAGGGTATTTGGGTATGAGGCTTATGTTCATGTGCCTAAAGAAAAATGGACTTAGAAGTTGGATCCTAAAGCTAAAAAGTGCATTTTCATTGGATATGGTGATAATTTTAAAGGTTATAAGCTATGGATCCTCTAACCAAGAAAGTATCTATTCAAGAGATGTGATTTTTAGGGAACTTAGCACTATTTATGTACCTAAACAACCAAAGGAAAATGATAAGGGAAAGAGTGTGCATTTTGAAATTAAGCAAGAAGATGCACCTTGAGAAGAACAAAGAGATGGATTTGATAGGGAGGAAGAACATGAGGAATCGGAAGAAGTTACTGATCAAACTAAAGAAAATGAGGAAGAAAATCAGGAAGAGGTTGAGCATGATCAAGAACAACAAGAGCCTCTTTCTCCTACTCTCAGAAGATCCACAAGACAACGAAATACAATTGATAAGTATATCCCACTTGATTTCCATTGTATATTTTCTTTATTAAGTGTTGATGATGAACCTAGATCTTACAAGGATCCTCTCTCTTCAAAGGAAAATAAGTCTTGGTTGCAAGCAATGCAAGAGGAGATGATGGGATTGGAAAACTGTAACACCTGGGATCTTGTTAATTTTCCCAAAGGAAGAAATCCCATCGGATGTAAATGGGTGTTTAAAAATAAATTTGGAGTAGATGGTCACTTGGAAAGGTATAAGGCCATATTAGTGGATA
This sequence comes from Sequoia sempervirens, assembly GCA_007258455.2. Taxonomy (NCBI): domain Eukaryota; kingdom Viridiplantae; phylum Streptophyta; class Pinopsida; order Cupressales; family Cupressaceae; genus Sequoia; species Sequoia sempervirens. The sequence goes on from VDFB02105785.1 coordinate 422,216,605, forward strand.
AGGGCTACTTCCAAAGAGGGAGTTGATTTTCGTTAAATTTCCTCTCCTTTCGCTAAATTAAATTCTATTAGATTCTTGTTATCTATTGCTACTGCTTGTGATTTTGAGACAGAGAAAATGGATGTCAAAACTACTTTTTTGCATGGGGATCTTGAGGAAGAGATTTATGTGACAGCCTAATAGTTTTTTTGTGAAGGGAAAAGAAAAAATGGTTTGCAGGTTAAAAAGATCTTTGTATGGTTTGAAACACTCACCTAGAATGTGGTATCAAAATTTTGATGCATTTGCATTGAAGTTTGGATTTCTTAGGAGTGAAGAGGATCATTGTGTATATATTAAGGTTATTGATTTTCATATTATAATTATTATCTTGTATGTTGATCTGACATGTGGTTTATTGGTAACAACAAGGTAATGATTAGTGAACTCAAGAAACAACTTTCTAGTGCTTTTGATATGAAGGAGTTGGGGGCTACAAAATACATTCTTGGAATGGAAATCAGATCATGGTAACAAAAAGCTTTGGTTGAATTAGAGTAAGTATGTTGATACCTTTTTGTAGAGGTAAAATATGCATGACTATAAGCCAATAAGTATTCCATTTCCAGTTGGTACTAAGTTGAACTTGGATATGTTTCCTATTTCTAATGATGATATTGAGGATATGTCTAAGGTTCCTTATTCTAGTTTCATTGGTAGTTTGATGTATGCAGTGGTTTGCACTTGAACAGATATAGCACAAGTAGTGGGAGTTCTTATGTCTAACCCTAGTAAAGAACATTGGAATTTTGTTAAAAAGGTATTTAGATATTTGTGAGGTACTTTTGATTATTGTTTGATTTATCATGGTACTGATACTATGGTCAAGTCATTGTACATACAAGTATTTGTTGATGCAGATTGGGTATGTGACTTGGATAGTCGAAGGTTCACTAGTGGGTATTTGTTTACTCTGTTTGGAGAAGCAGTGAGTTGGATGAGTAAAAGGAAACTTATGGCTGTTTTATCCACTACTAAAGTTGAGCATATGGCCGCTACCCATATTTATAAGGAGGCAATATGGTTACATAGGTTGTGAATAGGTATTGGTTTTGATTGCACGATAGTTCAAATTGGTTGTGATAGCCAGAATGCAATTCATTTATCCAAGAATCCTATGTATCATGCTCAAAAAAAGCATGTGGATATACAATACCATTTTGTTCAAGAAATGGTTGCTAATGGACAAATTGAGTTGAATAAAATTGACACTAAGGATAATTTGTTGTAGATTATCTTACCGAACCTATGATCATAAATAAGTTCATTTGGTGCAGAAAGGCCACGGGCCATGTTTCTTGTACCTAGTTGATTCCATGATGGTGTGATTCCCCTAGCTCTTGCAAGGTATTCAACAAGTGGGAGAATGTTGGGAATCAAGGTGTCTTAACCTTGACAATTCCTAAGTTATTTATTTATTATTATTTTGCATTTTCCCATGGTTAAATATATCATTTTTATTATTAAATATTTGTGCTCCATCAAACGAGACATGAGATTTTGACTTGGCACATTTGCCACATGTCACTTCCTTGAAAAACAAGTTATTAGTTGTCAAAAGATGCCCACTTAGTGGTATAGCACAGAAAGCCTATTTTTAAGGATGTCATGATGGATTTTATGACAATTATAAGGGCTAAAAGTGGGGGATATTATTTTGGACGTGAGAATCATCTTTGACACGCATAAGATAATCTTCACATAGCTATTCATGGCTTATGATGCATGTAAGAGCGTCTCCTATTTTATAGGGATTCCTATGACATCTTGTAAGAAGGTGTAATGTCATGTAAGAGACCATGTTTAGCATGTAAGGGGTCGTATGGATTTTTACCATGGTTTTTTCAAACCTTGTTTTCACCCATGGTAATGTTTTATGGTGATATTTTGAGCCCCTATGAGTCTATATATTGATGGGTTAAGATGGAGAAACTATGAGAGGTTTTATAGGTACACATATGATGTTAGATTGAAGAAGAGTGATTGTATTGTGAAACACCATTGTTGTTAATAGAACTATTCATCTCTTCTTTCGTGGAGTTGTTTCTTAAAAGGGTTTCTCCACGTAAACACTATGTTATTTGTTTTGCTTTCCGTTCTTTTCAATTTTTGTTTACAGTTGTTTGAATCTCCATATGGTTTACACAAAATAATCTAGTTTACAGTAATTTATTAAAGCTTCCATTATTGCTATTTCTCTATAATTTTTCTAATAGTAACTTCATAATTATAGTCTTCCTCTACTACAACTATATGTAACATTGATATGCATTATCTTCCATAATTTATTTTCTTGTAGAACTTCTACAAAAAAATATTGTACTCTTTTATTGCATTACTTATAGCAAAATGGTTACCTCCCACATCACCCTTTTTGTAACAACCCCCATGTTTACATTTTGTTGTGGTATTTCCTTGATGGATTCTGATAACTGTATATTTTGTATTTACTCTGTTCGTCCCTTCATTATTTTGTATTGACAGCTGAGAGGTGTAATTCTGTGACTGTTATGTTGGATTACATGTTTATATGCTTACATGTTTATATGCTATTATGTTGTTGACATGATTATTGTTCATGTTGGATTTCATGCTTACATGGCTAGATATTATGGTGGATTACATGCTTATATTTTTTTATGTATACATCATTGTCCATGCTTTTGTATGATTATGGATAGTAAAAAGATGATATCATAACACTTGTAACCGAGAGGCTTATGATATTACGACTCCTTTTCCTGATGGTTGATGTTGTTTTAGATATATGATAAATGATTCATGCACATGTACTTTAACGTTTGATTGGAGTGATGTAGGTACTGAGTATCGACTCTGCCTAAATTAGTAGGCCTAAGCGTACTCTCATTCCGCGATGGTGGTTACTGGAGATATTCATAGGACAATATCCCCTACCCTAGCCCACTATACCCTGTTAGGGCAGTGTTTCCGTATTGTTGTCTTCCATCCAGTTACCTAACGGTAACATCCAGAGCACCCTTCTACCTTATGTGACTTTCCTGCTTGTCTCATTGAGGTATTTGGTTTTGGGATTTCATTAATATTTGATGCGTATTTTAATATTTCTTATTTTGTGATTTTAGTTAGTTGTTCCTTTTGGGAGAGCTTTAATGCATAATTTTATTTAAAAATGCTTTTATTCCTTTTGTTGGTTTTGGAGGGGAAAAACATAGAAAAGAAAAAGAGAGCTTTGTTTGAGAGAGGATTTTGATTTTGGAGAAAGAAGAAGGAAATTGTTGTTTTTGATGGGAAAGAAACCCTATGTTTTTGGTGATTGAGGTGTGAGATTGTGAAAGGTTTCAGAGAAGAAAATTGTGGGCAGTAAATTATTGAATTCAGCCTCCCTGTTCTTGTTGATTGTCTGTTATTGGAGTTTGGTCGTGCCTTCTCCATTGAGCAAATTTTTCATTTCAGTTTTGCAGAAATTTGAGGTAATTTTCTGATGGTTCTTCATTGATGCTTGGCTAGGAAATTTTCTTTCTTTTCTGGGTAATTGTTGTCCCTTGAAAATTGAAGAATTTCCTTGTCTTTGCTTGGTATTGCTTGGAGTTGGATGTTTTTCGTTTTTAATTGGATATTGATGTTGCGTGGGGGATTTGTGTGACTAAATTTTTAGATCTCCAGCAAACTCAAACTGGGTTTATGAGAGAAATATGTTTTGGGTTCTTTCTTATTGTTTTTCTTTTGCCCAATTTGTATGAGAAAACTATGTTTTCTATTGATGCTCATTACCCTTTTGATAAAAATGAAAAATAAGGGTTGATTTCATGTAGGGATGCCAATACCTCAACTGGGTTTTGGTAGATTTGAAATTTGGGCACTTTTAATTTTTTGTGTTTTTTTGCTTGCCTTGTGTGGAAAAAGACGTTTTTCTGTACAACAATTCCTTCTGGCCATCAAATCAAAAATAAAAGGTGGATTTTGACTTGAAACACCCAAATCCGAACTGGGTCAGGCTTGGATTCACAATCTGGCACTTTGAATTTTCACATGTTTTCTATGCCTCCATTTCTTATTGATTTTCAACCATTAAATGTGTCTTTTACAGTAGTGTTGGTTGGCCATTTTTAATTGGTTTCTTTGACAGAAATTGTGGCCCTTCCTGTTATTTCATGTATTGGCTGGTTTCATCATTTGGTTAAATGAGATGAACATAGGACTAGGTAATAGAGTGGTCATATGGAGTGGCTCTCTATGGGCCCGGAGGCCCACAAGTGGCTGCCAGGGTAACTAGTAGAAGAGTTAGAGTAAACAAGTGATAACTAAATAAAATTAATGGGGTAAAACACTAATAAGATAATGAGTCCTCATGCATGGCCTTGAGTGCTTGTAAAGGCTAAGGATGCACTCGAGAGGCCCATTCGTCTATGGGACATTGTGTCATCCATCTGTGGGGCGTGGATTCAGGCATGATTGAGTCTCCTCGTCCCTATGAGAGGTGTACTTGATTCCATGTGGTGCCATCCCTTGGAGCACACATGATGACACTCCATCTGATATGCACTCTATTATCTAGCCCTTGGTAGACATGAGTAGTACCCGTCATGTAATGGATGAGCATTTCTTGTGGTGACTTTGATTGTGTACATTGCCTTCTATGTTGGCTTCGTGATTGGTGTGAGTGTTGGCCTTACCTTTCCTTTTTCATGCCACCTTTGTTTGGGCCTTGTGACTATCTCCGAGCACGGTGGGGTGGCCTCTTTTGAGTCCACATGGTAGGGAGGCGGTGCCACCACCATTGGGGACCGGTGTACAGGTTATTGGAGCATCGTTGGAGTCATCCCCTCTTCCGTATTTACTTTTCTGATGATGTATTTTATTCATGAATATGCCATTGTACTCAGACTTATTTCTTTATGCTCATTATACTCTCATGAGAGAGAAAGAAATCATAAAATTAATAAGAAGATATGTGATGATTATGTTTAGTTTTTGGGTTTCGATGTTGGTATCGGAATTGCATGTTCAATGATAATTCTTTAATGGCTTCATGCTTATTTCATGTAAAATTGAAGCTCTAGATATATTTTCTTTCTTTATGTATCATATTGTTAAGTTTCCAGCGCATCATCATGCTTTTATAATCTATGTAGTTGTTTCCCAAGTTTTGGAGCAACACTGCAAGTTTCAGAGCGACACTATTAAGGTTTCGGAGCAGCGCTGCAAGTTTCGGAGCAATGCTGTTAAGTTCCGTAGCAGTGCTGCAAGTTCCGGAGCAACGCTGTTAAGTTTTAGAGCAGTGTTTTTATGGTTCTAGAGTAGCGCTACAAGTTCTGGAACAGTGCTGCAAGTTTCAAAGCAGCGCTATTAAAGTTCCAGAGTAGCGCTACAAGTTCTGGAGTAGCGCTATTAAGGTTTCGAAGCAACGCAGCAAGTTCCGGAGCAGTGCTGTTAAGGTTCTGGAGTAGCGCTACTAAGGTTCTGGAGCATCTTCCCGGGAGCTATCTTATTTTCTCTTGTCCAGTTTTTCTTTGGAGGGTAGATTGATCATTTCCCTTGGGCTGCATTAGGCCATACTTGGCCTTGTATGAGGCCATATTTAATGTATTGGAAACTTCTTTTGTGTATGTTATCCTTATTGTTTTGAAAAAAAAAAACATAACATTCCCTCTTTTGGCTCTTAACCTTCGAGGTCTTATAGTGGAATATTACATTTGGTATCAGAGCCTATGTTCACATACTGGGAGCTCTATTATACTTGAGCCTTCTATGTTATGTTGTATTTGGCATGTTTGGCGTGTGCTTGTTATATTGTTTAATAGTCTTGTGTTATGCTTCCATGCCATAGTTTGGTGAGTAGGTCATCCTTGTGATGATCTATTTTGATGTGTTCTTTGTTTTTTTTTTAAATGCCTCCTAGGGGTAGATCCAGAGGAAGAGTTCGAGGTAGAGCCTCTATTCCTTGGCAAAGCACCTAACTTAATGCGGATCAAGGTAATTGGGGTGAGCAACAAGGGTAACAATGTGCTGAGAGCCAAACCGAAGGGCTCGGGGGTGCTCAGGCTTTAGCTCTTTTGTAGTAGATTATGGATCGTTTAGGACCTCATCAGGAGGTATCTCATGAGGAAGAGTCACACCCTTCTCATCAGGATGGTCGAGATGTTAAAGCTGAGTGGGAGCGTTCTCGTAGTCCAGGTCATTCGAGAGCAGATGTTGTGAGGGATAGGGTGGATGGTGATAGGGTTGATGTTGGTCACATGAGGGATCTCCTTAGAGCCTATCCCCCTACTTTTGATGGTTCTGGTACAGGTACCGAGGCAGAGACTTGGTTGATCGATCTCGATCGATGCTTTACTATGCATCCTTACACTACAAATATTAGAGCTCGGTGTTCCATTATGCATCTCAGAGGCTTTGCTTCTACATGGTGGAGAGTAGAGGAGCAGAAGCTTCACCTAGACATTGCTTCTGTTTCTTGGGGACTATTTTTAGAGAGGTTCCGTGCACGATTTCTTTCTGACTTCTACCGGTAGAGACATGTTGATGAGTTTCATGAGCTTCGTCAATTGACTATGTCAGTAGATCAGTATGAGCACTGTTTCTTTGAGCTTAAGCAGTATGCTAGCATCTTTGATGATGAGTTGATGTTAGTGCAACATTTCATCAGGGGCTTGAATGCCCGTAATAGTGGTGGTGTTTGGTCGTGCCCACAAAAGGATATGAAAATCACGGCAAAACCTATCCTGGGAATTGGACATTCCAGTAGGTGACTAATATCTTTTCATGGTCGTTCATTTACTTGTCAAACCAGGGAACGTATACTTGAAATGGAGTGGCACTGTATGTGCACTAAGAACTCATTTCAGTCACAACTTAATGGAAATAAATACTTGGAAAGAATTCTATCTACGTTACAGGAAGGTAATGCTAAGTTCTCTGAACTCAACCATACTTTAACCAAAGCGGAAATCATAACATCTACGACTGAGAAACAAACTATGAACTGGCCTTATGCTGCAGGAACAGACAAAGGGATGGATTTCTGATGCTGCAGGAACAATATAGCACTGAATTTGCACAGAAACTTTAAAAATGAAATCTAACTTATGATCAACAGAAAAATGAACGACTAACTAACTGACTACAGATACTTACTAAGTGGGCCACCTTAGCAAGCATCAACTAATTATGCAAGTACTAAACTCAGAACATCATCAAATTTTATTCATAAACTCATAATGGTGTACATTGTTCTGTTCATATGAAAACTAACAAAAAACTCTATCTCTTGTCATATAGACTCTACTTTTTATTATCATACTAACTTTTACATGATATCCTTTCTATCTCACTATGCCTGCTCACTCGCGCAGGAGGAACACTTATTTAAATTAGGAAAACAACTAACTAACTAACCCAAACAGAGAAAGACATGGATGTAAATGCATCCAGGAATGAAGGAATAGACTAAATAAATGAACTTATCTACTCAACATGATTCAGAGAGAGAATTCAACATTCCATTCTTTCCAAATTAATTGACATTTAAATTCCTTCCCAACAATTTCGGTCAAAGATTCTTCGCCAGAATAACTTCCTCGAAGTCGTGCAGAAAATGGACTTTACTGCAAGGCCGAGATCAGCTGCACTTGACTCGATCATACTTTCTTCAACAACCTACAAAACACAAGGCAACAGAAATGAACAGAAACATGCACGACAACTTACACGATATTCATTTATTAATCACATATCAAATTTACTTCATCATTCAAAAACTACATGTATTATACCAGTCATTTGGAAAGTCAATTAGGGTAATAAATATAGACATATCAACATGATAGGCTGTAGGAATATAAAAGTGTATTACTATAGGATATCCCCCAATAAAAGGTTTCTAAAGAGTTTAAACAACCATGAACAACAAAAGAAAGGGTATTAAAAGTACACCATGATACTCAAATTATGAGCATACTTTGGGCTCATCATTTTTCCCCCTACTTAACCTGATGTTGGTCCTCCAGCATTAAACTTTCTGGTGGTCTCTCTGAAATTAGTGGTGAAGGCATGATCCTGAAATGAAGTTCTAAATCTATAATAAAAACCCCTAAAACTCTGCCACCTTTCATACCTACGAGCTTCTGTATCTTCATTAATATTTGTAGCTCGGTAGGGATAAAGAGGCCACATTAGCACAGGAGGTCTAAATGTCAAGGGAAAACCACAACTCAAACCTCTTTTGAAGGCCCAACTGTATGTATCTATTTGATCTTCTTAGAGCTACTATAAAATTTAGGGGACTGTGAGGCTCAGACCTTCTTTTAACCCAACAGTCAATCTCTCCCATCCTTTCTCAATTCTGGAGTATGACAGCTTCCAAAATGAGTATGTTTGTTCTTGAAACTCATCATACACCTATTTTCTGAGATCGAATATTTTCATCCTGACTATATTATTATTATGGCCATATGCCATCGTAAGCTAGGTTTTCAACATTGTATAGGGGTTTGAACTCTCAGGGTGCAAGGGAATAGGCTCATCCCTTTCTACTTCTTCATATGCTTCCAATTGCCTGCCATAATTAGCTTCATTTGCTGCCCAAGACATGAGTGATCTTAAATGAATGTCGCCAATGTACAAAAGTGGATTCCACTTTGTTTCAAAGGGAATTATAAAGCCATGCATATAAAATTCGCACAAAGAATTTATTAGCCAATTAGGACCTGCTTGGTATGCATCATAGAATTCTTTACCAGTGTGAATAACAGGATCTAGATTCTTGGAAATTCTCATTAACTGGAACCACAAAAATTGTTCCTTGAGACAAAGAGCATAAACTCTTGGTGGTGGTCTACACTCCATAATCTTACTAGTTATTGTCATCATTTCATTCATTTTCTCCTTTAACTCCTGAATTTCCTGTTTCTGGCCTTCAATGTCTCTTTTCAGTTTCTTCTTTTATTCCTCCCAAAGACTTTGTTGCATTTCAGTCTTGGCTAGGTGGTGGAAACTCAAGGTCTGCAATGTGACTAGTCTCCATGTGTTTCTAAGATATTCTAGGAATTCAATTAAAAATGTCTTTTTATAGACAACCATGGCTTGACAAGTTTCAGGAGGTAATGAAGCTTCATTGGCCCCTTCCAATTTTTTAGGCTTATCGTCCCCTTGTTGTAGGATAAATTCATGTTGCTATAGTGGAGAAGACTATGCTTCCTCCGAAATCTGCATAGCCGCAGCAGCCAAGTCATCGAGACTTGGTACCCCCCTTTCGATATGCTCAACTTCCCTTGTCTCAATTTTTTCTTCTTCAGGGATAACAAATGGACTCTGTGCAGCATTCTCAGATACATCCTGAGAGACATTATGTTCAGAACTTATAGATTCCTCTGAAATTATGATAACTTCAGGTTGAGGTGAAGCAGGGGAGACTTTACATCTTTTTCTTGTTGAAACTCTTCTTGGCAATGTTGCAGCTGCTAGAGGTGCTCTCGTAGCTTTCCTCTTTCTGAATTTCCTAGAGGGCTCTTCCTTATCAGAAGATGATGGTGAACTTGTGGTGGCAACAGGCATTGCTATAGGAGAAATTGTTGTAGGAGAAGAGCGTTGCCTTTACTGAGGATGAGGGTTAGATTCTGGGGTTTGTTCCACCCTAGATGACTCTCCTGCCTTTGTTTTTCCTTTTTCTCTCCTACTGGTAGACCTAGTTTACATCCAGGCAGAGGACTCTGGTGTGAACGCTGCAGGACTAGGGGCTACAGGACTAGATGACCCTTGCCCTGCTTCCCTACTGGTAGATGCTATTTTCTCTTTCTTTTTCTTAAGCTGTGGAGCAAGTGCCCTAGGAGGTTCTGGAAGTTGCAGGCTCTTTTGGGCAACAAATTCTTTCCAGGAAAGAGGTGACACATCTCTCAAGGAGAGTTCAATCAACAGTTTAATAAGGGCATGATGGGCAACAAAATTATCCCTCCCTCTCTGGGTTTCATGAGCGCATTGCTTCAAAAGATTTAACAAAAAGTTTGGGACATTAATGGCTAACCCATGCCTCATATGACTCAGCAATTTAAAATGGTAGGAATGTAGGTAAGAAAAATGGCCTTCACATGTTAAGTACCTAATCATGAAAGCAGCATATTCTAGATATGGGGGAGGCAATGACACTTGCTTGCATCCTTGCTTAGAGACCTTCAAGGGTCCGTCAGTTGGTATTGTAAATTATGCCCTAGCAGAAACAACATCTGAAGAAAAATTCTCCCCTACAACTGGAAGCCTGGTTACCTCTGCAATTCATTCCTCAGTTACAACTACTGTTAAACTCCATACTGTAGCCTCTCCTTCAGAAAGAGTTCTTAAAAATTCACCTGCAGCTTCCTCATTGTAAGTATTTAACCTCAAAAAGTAGTTCAACCAACCACAAAGGCTGAATGCTTGAGCTGTTTGAGGATTTTGCATCAATATCTCATGAGCTACAGGCTCATGTCTTACCAGTTGACCACCCATATTCACAATTATCTCAGCTAAAACTTAAACTCTTTTCTGAACTTTTTACTTTTCTGCTCTGCTCTTTCTACCCTGCCGTCACTTTCTCTTCTTTTCCAAGAATGAACTCAAAAGATTTTTGCATGTAATAATTGTTATAACTACTTAAACAAGCAGTTTTAATTGTGATTTAAGGTGAAACATGTAGTCATACTTTGGAAAGTACAAGAAAATAATAAAGAAACATATTTGAATAGTTGTGACAACAGCGTAAGTGAAATGGATTATCCTGCCCCTACTTAAAATATGACATGTGTCCACACATGTACTAAAGAATAGGTGGAGATCGGGCAATAATGACTGATATAGACATAGTAGTAAATGAATAAAATGAAATAAATCAATGATGTGACAACAAAATATATCGCATACCTTTCAATTAATGCTTGTACGTGCTGAGAAAGATGATGACTTCAGTATGATATGACAGTTGGGAATGAAATCATAATTAAGGGTGGTGCAGATGAATGAGGTGGATGAGTCACATGGATGGATGAGATGTACGGATGGAACAGAAGATAAAGAAGTGAGATGTGGCGATGAGTGGGAATGAAGAAAAGGGTTTCCTTAAAAGGAAACCTTTATTATGAGCATGCATTTAAAACATTATGGTGAAGCTGCAGGAGAAAGGCTAAAGCCTTTTGCTACATGAAGATTGATGGCAAGATCATGAACAAACTGCTGCATGAATTCTTCTTCTGAGACTGGCTTATGATACAACCGAAGACGGTGTCCATTAACCAGTAGCTTGAATCGAACATGATCAATTGTGACTAATTGAACTGAACCATTATCAAATACATGTTCAATTTCATATGGGCCAAGCCATCGGGTTGTGAGTTTACCTTGATTTTCTTTATACCTCGAGTCATAGAGCAACGCCCAGTCATTGGCAGAGAATTGCTTCGTTTTGATATGTCGGGCATGCCACTTTTTCCTTTGCTGCTGTATGATTTTAGTATGCTGCAGGGCATTCCTTTTGAGCTCATCCAGAGCATTAAGCTGCATGACTCTGTCCTTTTGTGCATTTTTTAAATCCATGTGCATCTCTAATGTTGTTCTTAGAGTCTTATGTTCGAATTCTATTGGCATCACAGCTATTTTACCATACACCATTTCAAAAGGTGTATATCCTGTAGCAGTCTTCTAGGTAGTACGGTAGGCCCATATAGCTTCTGGTAACCGTGTGACCCATTCCTTCCTATGCAAATCTATAGTTTTAGTCAAAATGGCCTTTATGTCCCTATTGGTGACCTCAACCTTGCCATTGGCCTGGGGGTGATAAGGAGTTGATTTCCTATGCCTTATATTGTATTCATTTACTAAGGTTGTGATAAGTGTAGAAGTGAATTATGCTCCTTGATCTATCACTATTTCCCTAGGGACACCAAACCTGGTGAATATTTTCTCATAGAGGAATTTAGCTACTTTATTATCCCTAGCATGTTTCATAGGTTTAGCCTCAACCCATTTTGTCACATAATTTGTGCATACAAGGATGTAGGACTTACCATTGGAAGGTGGATCAATTGGTCCCACAAAATCCAATCCCCATTTATCAAAGGGTGTAATAACAACTAGTGGAAATAGAGGCATCTCGATAGATCGAGTTGGTCTTCCCATCCTTTGGCATCTGTCACATCTCCTAGTATATTTGGTTGCATCTCTATGCAGAGTTGGCTAATAGTAGCCAGTATTTAAAATTTGTATTGCTATTTTTTTGGCAGCAAAATATCCACCACACGGCTCATCATGGCTTGCATGTAATATATCATGAATTTCCTCCTCTTGTACACATCTCCTCATAGCATGATCTGGCCCTGTATAAAACATGAAATCTGCAATCCAAGAAAAGTTAAAGCTTTTCTCTGCTAATAATCTTTTTTCCTTAGGGGAGAATTGAGGAGGAGTTCTTCCTATGGCCAGATAATTTGCTATATCTGCATACCATGGTTGAATAACCTTGATTACAAAAAATTTCTCATCAGGAAGAAGTCTTCAATAAGTGTAGAGTCATCTTGCCTTTGAATTATAGAAAGGAAATTAGCAACCACATTGGCTTTACCTGTCTTGTCCACAATTGTAATGTCAAATTTCTGCATCAGCAATAACCATCTAGCCAGTCTCCCAGATATTGAGCTTTTGTTCATGAGATACCGGATTGCTGCATGATCAGTGTGGACAAATATCTGATAGCCAGTGATGTAATGCCTGAATTTATTGAGGGCATAGATGATGGCCAACATTTTTTTCTGTAACAATGTAGTTGAATTCAACCCCTTGTAGATTTTTGCTTATATAGTAGAGGGCATGTTTTTTTGATCCATCCTTCTGCCCTAATACTACTCCAATGGCATAATCTGATGCATCAGTATGAATATGAAATGGAAGTGACCAATTAGGTCCTTTCAGAATAGGTTCCTATGTAAGGGCTACTTTTAAATCAAGGAATGTTTTCTCACATTCCTCAGTCCAAGAAAAATTGTCATCTTTCTTCAGCAGACTGTATAAGGGACTTGTTGTTTGGCTGAAGTCCTTGATGAATCTTCTGTAGTATCCAGCATGGACAAGGAAGCTCCTTACTTCTTTTTGCTTGGCAGAAAAGGGGAGATTAGAGATGACCTCAATCTTAGCAAGATCAACCTGTATTCCTACAGTAGAAATATGGTGACCGAGTACTATTCCTTCCTGCATCATCATGAAGCACTTTTGACTATTCAATGACAGGTTGTGATCTTCACATCTCTGCAGTACTTTCTCCAAGTTGGATTGAGCTTCCTCAAATGTTGTACCATAAGTAGTAAAGTCATCCATGTATATTTCCATGCAATCATATGAGATGTCTAAGAAGATACTTATGACTGCCCTCTAGAAAGTTGCAGGTGCATTGCAAAGACCAAAAGGAAAAATTGAATAGGCAAACGTTCCCCAAGGGCATGTAAAAGTAGTCTTTTCTTGATCCTCAGGAGCAATCTTGATTTAATTGTACCCACAGAAGCCATCTAAGAATGATAAGTACTTTTTCCTAGCTAAATTATTTAGAACTTGATCAATGAATGGAAGAGGAAAGTAATCTTTCTTTGTTGCCAAGTTGAGCTCTATGTAATCTACACATACCCTCCATTTTCCTTCTTTCTTAGGAACAACAACCAATGGGGAAACCCACTGACTATCCGAAATTGGGTAGATAAAGCCAGTTGTTAAACATTTTCTGCAATTCTTCTTTAACAATTTCTCTCAAAGCTGGATTGATTCTTCTTTGAGGCTACTTGACAGGTCTAAACTCATTGTTAATGTATATGCAATGTGTATAGAGTTTTGGGTCTAAACCCTTCATGTCACGATATTCCCAAGCAAAATCTGACTTATGACTGGCAAGCATTTTGATCATAGATTCTTGTTGCTCACAAGTGAGGTTTTTATTAATGCACAATTTTTTTCCTGCAGCTACCTCAACTTGGGAGGTTAAATCTACCATAGATACTTTAGACAACAATGGCATGTCTACCTCATGGGGTAGCAAGGTGTGTAAGCAGTCAGTTGCTATAGGATATTGTGCTGAGGTAGATGGAAGAAGGATAGTCTACAAGGAACATGGAATTTTTTCACATTGAAAATATTCTATACCATAGTTATTCAGTAGGATATTAAATAGTATATTTTATTCTTCTTGTTTTGCAATGAGAGACTCCCTGGTAATCATCATTAAATTGGCCACGAAGTTAGCTTCCTCCTCTCCTCCCAAATCTGGCTAAACAACCTCTCCAGACTCAAGTTGGGGCAGGGCTGGAGAATAGAGTGTAAGCTTCTTTGTGCTATACCCATCAGATATTGTCATGTTACCTGACCTACAACCAATGTAAGCATCAGTAGTAGCCAACCAAGGCCTTCCTAGTATTACAAGGTGTCCCCCCAATGATGCCTTTGGAGATAAGACCATAAAATCAGCTGGGTACTCCCAGGAATCCAAGGTGACTACCAGGTCTTCAACTTCCCCATCAAGTTTGACAGTTGAGCTATCAGCAAGTTGTACTATTGTAGGTGTAGTCCTTAGGTCTGAAATATTAATTTTTACAACCAGATCCTCTGTCATGACATTGATAGCTGCACCAAGATCTACTAAAGCATTCTTAATTTGTAACCCATTAACATTGATCTCCACAATAGGGCTTCCTAGATCTAAATATTTTGGGATGCTAAGCTTCCTTAGCATTAAGTCAGAGAGTTGGCCTATGACATGGACAGTTTGAGGGTCCTTCTTTTTCCTCCCTGGTTTCTTCAAACATGCCTCCTTGATGGCCTTACTATAGATAGGTACTTCTTTGATTGCTTGGAACAAGGGAATTTTCACACATATATGCTTTAGCTGGTCAAGGATGTCAAAGGTAGGCTCCTCTTGTTTTTTTACATTTTCACCTTCCAACCTCTGTGGAAAAAGAGGGGACACTTTAGCAGATGCCTTAGGTGATGATGTAATCTAAATCTGAACTAGTTCATTTGGTTGGGCTTGGTCATTGGTATCTTCTTCTTGGTCAATCTCCTTGGATGACAATTCTAAGATGATGGGAGGAGATGGTGTGGGTAGCACAGTTCCTAAACGTAAATTATTATTATTCAAGTTAAGAGCATAGGCAAGCTAATGATTAGAGTCAGCAAAATAGACATGCTATTGCTGCTTATTATTAGGATTTGGCAATGGTTGAGCAGGCATAGGCATTTGTTTCGGAGGGCCATTATTTGCTGCAGGTGCTACAGGAGGTGGCATGAGGGCCTATGGTTGTGACTACTAAGGATGCAGGAAGGTAGAGGATTGGTTCTGCCATTGTTGCGGACTTCTCCATTAAGGGTTTTGCTGCCAGTTACCTGGGGGTGGAGTCCATTGTCCTTGTGGCTGCTGCCAACCTCCTTGAGGAGATTTCCATTGAGGATTCTGATAGCTAGGCCAATGAGGTTCAGCAGTATTCCAAGGTTGTGATGGGCCATATGTAGGTTGCAACTGGTTATTGTAATTAGAATAAGGATTACCAAAAGTTAAAGGATTTTGAGGCATACGTTGTCGTTGAGCCCATGGTCACCTTTGTGCAACAAATAATACTTGGTCATCATCACTTTCTACCACCTTAAAGTCAGTAGGTAGCTGTGTAGCCTCCAGGTTAGCCACCATCTTGCATCTGCAGTCACGTTTCTTCTGTCTACAATGTGGACAGAACTCAGCCAAGATTGTTTTAGCTTCCTCATGTTTTTTCCGATCTTTCATAGTATCCAACTATGTAGCCATGTTGTTTATGATATCCTGCTTGAAATCTGACAGCAAATTTGTGATCTCCATCCTTGAAACTCCACTAGTAGAGGACTTTCCCACTATGGCTTGATGACCTCTACCTTTCTTAACAATTGCTCGCGAGTAGTGAAGACATATTTTCTTGATATCATCCCAAGGCAGTTGGGTTATATCACCTCCTCCCATCAGGTCCAGGGCATCTATACAGGTATCACTGATTCCCCTTAGAAAAAGTAGTTTTTGAGATTCTTCGTTGAGAGTATAGTCTGAATTCTTTTTCAGGGAAAACAAGAATCTTGAGATTTAGTCTTCCAGGCTTTCATCCTCTTTTTGTTGAATTCTGAATATATCGTCTCCCTTACTACCACTCTTACAATATTCGTTATATTTCTCAAGGAATTTTGTTTGCATGGCTACCCAACTATCAACAACACCTCTTCCCAAACTCATGAACCATCTAAGGGCTCCTTCCTTCAAAGTGGAAGGAAACAACTTCAGCCTGTGAGCATCTGAAGTGTAATCATAGCTATGACAGAGGATATCAAACTCAAACAAGAAAGTTTCTGGATCATCCGTAACTAGGCCATAGAACTTGGGAAGTAATGAAGAAGGAATATTTTTAAGGTTATTAGTATCTTGCTGGGAAACAATGGGAAACTCAAAAGTAGGAGGTGGATTAGGTGGATTATGTGCCATATTTTCTTGATGGAGTATCAGAGCAAATGGATTTTCCTCAGGTTCTTCGTCAGCTAGGTTAAATGGAAATTCAACAAATAGGTTTTCAACAAATGGATTGATATCTTGGTCTCCTTCGTCCTCAAATAGATTATAAGCTAGTTCAGGATTATTATCAATGGTCGGAAGGTCAGGAAGGAATCTTCCTAGAGTGTCTCTTCTTCTATGCATGCAATAGAATGAATGGTGAATTGAAGGATTTTGAAAATTATTGAATAATAGACTAAACTATTGCTGAAAATGACTTCTGATAGGTTCTTAGCTTGACACCATCCCTGGCAATAGCACCAAAAGTGGTCGCACCCAAAAAAGGATATGAAAATCACGGCAAAACCTATCCTGGGAATTGGACATTCCAGCAGGCGACTAATATCTTTTCATGGTCGTTCATTTACTTTTCAAACCAGGGAACGTATACTTGAAATGGAGCGGCACTGTATGTGCACTAAGAACTAGTTTCAGTCACAACTTAATAGAAATAAATACTTGGAAAGAATTCTACCTACGTTACAGGAAGGTAATGCTAAGTTCTCTGAACTCAACCATACTTTAACCAAAGCAAAAATCATAACAGCTACAACTAAGAAACAAACTATGAACTAGCCTTATGTTGCAGGAACAGACACAAGGATGGATTCACGATGCTGCAGGAACAATATAGGACTGAGTTTGCACAGAAACTTCAAAAATGAAATCTAACTTATGATCAACAGAAAAATGAATGACTAACTAACTGACTACATATACTTACTAAGTGGGCCCCCTTAGCAAGCATCAACTAATTACGCAAGTACTGAACTCAGAACTTCATCAAATTTTATTCATAAACTCATAATGGTGTACATTATTCTGTTCATATGAAGACTAACAAAAAACTCTATCTCTTGTCACATAGACTCTGCTTTTTTTTTATTATACTAACTTTTACATGATATCCTTTCTATCTCACTATGCTTGCTCACTCGCGCAGGAGGATCACTTATTTAAATCAGGAAAACAACTAACTAACTAACCCAAATAGAGAAAGATGTGGATGTAAATGCATCTAGGAATTGAGGAATAGACTAAATAAATGAACTTATCTGCTTAACATGATTCAGAGAGAGAATTCAGCATTCCACTCTTTCCAAATTGATTGACATTTAAATTCCTTCCCAACAATTTTGGTCAAAGAGTCTTCACCAAAATAACTTCCTCAAAGTCGTGTAGGAAATGGACTTTACTACAAGACCAAGATCAGCTGTGCTTGACTCAATCATACTTTCTTCAACACCCTGTGAAACACAAGGCAACAGAAGAAAACGAAAACATGCACGGCAACTTACACGATATTCATTCATTAATCACATATCAAATTTACTTCATCATTCAAAAACTACATGCATTATATCAGTCATTTGGAAAGTCAATTAGGGTAATAAATATAGACATATCAACATGATAGGCTGTAGGAATATAAAAGTGTATTGCTATAGGATATCCCCAAATAAAAGGTTTCTAAAGAGTTTAAACAACCATGAACAACAAAAGCAAGGGTATTAAAAGTACACCATGATACTCAAATTATGAGCATACTTTGGGCTCATCAGTGTTTGGGTGTTTGAACCGAAGACGTTAGAGATTGCCATGGAGAAGGCGAGGTTGATAGAGGAGAATCTGGTTAGAGGCTTTGGTGGTCAAGTAGGTGTTCAAGTTGGTAGTGCTCGTTGTTCAGGATCAGTTACTCGGGGTAAATAGTCTCAGGGAGCTAAACCACCTAGATCTTAGTCTGCACCTTCTAGATTTGGTTAACAACATAGGCATAAACCTTCTCATTCTCAGCAGAGTGGGTAGAGTCCTGGTACTCCATTTTCTAGGGATCGTCTGCATCATCGTTCTCAGAGTAGGTAGCAGAGTGGTCTAGTGAAAAGTTCTCATAGTGCACAATAGAGTTCTAGGGGTGAAGGAACTCAACAGTCATGTGCACCATTTTCAGGCCGAGGTTTTGGCAGAGGTGGTTGTTTTGCTTGTGGGCAACATGGTCATATAGTTGTTCACTATCCTTAGAGATCAGTAGCTGGAGGTAGTCAGAGATAGGCTACCTCAGAGCCTACAATAGGTGATACTGGCAGATCTCATAGAGTTTTTGCGGCAGTGGATAACCACCAAGCTGAGCATCAGGGGACTATGGTCGAGTATTTAGGTGCGTTATTTGGGATTACCACATCTATTTTGTTTGATTCAGGAGATTCAGATTCTTTTATTTCTCCTCCTCTCGTAGAGAATTGTGGACTCATGGTGGCAAGGCAAGATGTTGGTTGGCAGGTTGAGTTAGCCACTGGAGCCAAGGTGGTTGTAGACTCCCTTGTTCATGGTTGTGTGTTGGATTTGGGCACCTTCACTACCATAGTGGATCTTCGTGTGTTTCCTTTGGGATCCTATGAAATTGTTTTAGGAATGGATTGGTTGGAGACACACCAAGCCAGTATAGATTGTCGGCATAAGTCAGTTCGGTGTGTAGACAATTTTGGGAAGTGTGTTGAGTTAGTCGAGGTCCAGAGACCCATTTCTCTCCGTATGATTTCAGCCATGCAGCTGAAGCGTGCCATGCGGCAAGGCTATCAGATGTTCGCTATTTCGGTTAGTGATCTTGCTGAGGGTGGTATTTAGGAGGTATCTCTTGAAAACTATCCTCTTCTTCAGGAGTTTGCGGACATCTTTCCGAGTGCTATTCTATGTATGCCACCTAAGCACGACATAGACTTCCGTATTGATCTCATTCCTGGAGTAGAGCCTATCTCCTGGGCACCGTATCATATGACTACTTAGGACTTGAGTAAGTTGTGGCTGCAGTTAGAGGAGTTACTAGAGAAGGGTTTCATTCATCCTCATGTATCCCCTTGGGGAGCGCCTGTTATCTTCGTGAAGAAGGATGGATCTCTTCGCTTGTGCATTGATTATCGCTAGTAAACAAAGTGACGGTGAAGAATCATTACCCGTTGCCTCAAATAGATGATTTGTTTGATCAGATGAGGGTAGCCAAGGTGTTCTCCAAGATAGATATGAAGTCAGGATACCATCATATTCGCATTCATGAGGCGGACATTCATCGGACAACATTTTGTACACACTATGGGCATTATGAGTTCACGGTTGTCCCTTTCGGATTGACCAATGCTCCATTAGTTTTCATGAGTTTGATGAATGGGGTGTTTTGCACCTATCTTGACCAATTTATTCTCATGTTCCTCGATGATATTTTGATTTATTTGAGGACTATGGAGGAGCATGAGGTCCATTTGCAGCAAGTGTTGCATTGCTTGCGAGAGAATCAGTTGTTTGGAAATTTGGCCAAGTGTGAGTTCTTCTAGACTGAGGTGAGATATTTGGGTCATATCATCTCAGGAGAGGGTATCACAGTGGATCCTTCTAAGATTCAGGCCATTGTGGATTGGCCAGCATTGACAGATGTGGCTGATGTTCGCAGTTTCATGGGATTGGCAGGTTACTACCGCCGATTTGTGAGAGATTTCTCTTGGGTAGCCCATCCCATCACCTCTCTTCAGCGGAAAGGAAAGAAGTTTGTGTGATTAGATCAGTGTGAGTTAGCTTTTCAGGATCTTAAGGAGCAGCTGACTAGTGCACCCATCCTTGTAGTGCCAGATCCTACAGGTGATTTCGTAGTGTGCATCGATGCTTTGTTGGAAGGAGTGGGGGAAGTTCTTATGCAAGAGGGACGAGTGATTGCATATGAGTCCCGTAAGCTCAAGGATCATGAGCTGAACTACCCCACCCATGATTTGGAGTTAACGACTATCGTCCATGCATTTGTGCATTGGAGACATTTCCTCTTGGGACATTGGTTTAAGTTGCATAGTGATCATTGCAGCTTGCAGTATATCTTCACTCAGTCGAATCTGAATGCTCGGCAACATAGTTGGATGGAGTTCCTCTGTGAGTATGACTTTGAGGTTCACTATATCCAGAGCAAGGAAAATGTTGTTGTAGATGCCTTGAGCAAGAGACATGAGATCTCAGTTTTGTCCCTTGGAGTGGATTTGCAGAGCTGTATTTTGCAGTCACTTCCTAGTGATACTTGGCATCAGGAGGTGATACCATAAATTTAGTCTAGGAGAGTCCTTGAGGGCAGGTTTGCAGGGTTCTCTCTCGAGCCTGATGGACTACTGTGATATCTTGGTCACATTTATGTTCCAGATTCTGGCGATCTTCGTTCTTTGGTTTCATTAGAGGCCCATCGTGCACCCTATTTAGTTCATCTAGGTGTCATGAAGATGCATGCCGATCTTTGACAGTTGTATCATTGGGCAGGGTTGTGTCATGATATTGTTGATTTTGTGGCTCGGTGTCTCGAGTGCCAGCTGGTGAAGGCAGAACATCATCACCTGGTAGGATTGTTGTAGCCTCACTCCATCCCTGGATGGAAGTGGGATGCGATATCTCTTGATTTTATAGTGGGGATACCTATGTCTTCGTGTCGTCATGATGCTATTATGGTTACAGTGGACAAGTTGTCCAAGGTGGCACACTTCTCACCCATAAGGTGTTTTTACACTGCAACATCTGTAGCTGAAGTGTTTAAGGAGGATATTGTGCGTTTGCACGGTATTCCTCATAGGATTATTTCTAATCATGATCCAATGTTCACTTCAACTTTGTGGACTTCTCTCCAACATGCTTTGGGAGCTTAGCTTAATTTCAACTTTGCATACCATCCTGAGAATGACGGATAGACAAAGCGGGTTAATAAGGTTTTAGAGGATATGCTTCAGATGTACGTTATGGATCAGCAGTCTCGTTGGGAGGACTACTTGTACCTGGTTGATTTTGCTTATAATAATGGGTACCACAGTTCTCTTGGTATGTCCCCCTTCTAGGCCTTGTATGGTAGGTAGTGTCAGACACCGTTGAGTTGGGATCGCTTAGAGGACCGAGTTCTTTTGGGTCCATAGATGCTTCAGGATATGGAGCAGTAGGTAGTGCGGATTAGAGAGCAGTTGGCTATAGCTTAGGATCAGCAGAGGAAGTATGTTGATGCCCATAGGTTGGACCACCACTTTTCAGTGGGTGACCATGTGTTTCTGAGAGTTCGTCCGTAGAAGAGCCCCATCCGTTATGGAAAAGGCTCAAAGTTGGCACCTCATTTTGTTGGACCTTTTGAAGTCCTTGAGAGGATTGGTCTAGTCACCTATCGCTTTGTGCTTCCACCGAGTCTATCGCGCATCCATGATGTTTTCCCTGTTTCTGTTCTTAGACTGTATATTACTTATGTGACCCATGTTCTTGATTGGACTACTTTGCAGGTCGAGGCGAACAGGCAGCTTTCTTTGGAGCTTGTATGAATCCTGTAACATCGAAGGTTGACCCTCAGGGGTTGGGACATAGAGCAGGTAAGGGTCAAGTGGGATCCTGATGGTGAGTACTCAACATCTTGGGAGGATGCGGCGAGGATGAGAGACCTTTATCTGTATCTTTTTGCATGCTTCCAAGAGTAAGCCTGCCCCTAGGGGGAGGATGTAACAACCCCCATGTTTATATTTTGTTGTGGTCTTTCCTTGATGGATTCCGATAACTATATATTTTGTATTTACTTTGTTCATCCCTTCATTATTTTGTACTGACACCTGAGAGGTGTAATTTTGTGACCGTTATGTTGCATTACATGTTTATATGTTGTGATGTTGTTGACATGATTATTGTTCATGTTGGATTTCATGCTTACATGGCTAGATATTATGCTGGATTACATACTTCTATTTTTTTATGTATACATCATTGTCCTTGCTTTTGTATGATTATGGATAGGAAAAAAGATGATATCATAACACTCGTAACCGAGAGGCTTATGTTATTATGACTCATTTTCCTGATGGTTGATGTTGTTTTAGATATATGATATATGATTCATGCACATGTACTTTAACGTTTGATTGGAGTGATGCAGGTACTGATTATCAACTCTGCCTAAATTAGTAGGCTTGAGTGTACTCTCATTCCCCGATGGTGGTTACTAGAGATAGTCACAAGACAATATCCCCTACCCTAGCCCACTATACCTTGTTAGGACAATGTTTCTGTATTGTTGTCTTCCATCTGGTTACCTAACGGTAATGTCCAGAGCACCCTTCTACCTTATGTGACTTGCCTTCTTGTCTCATTAAGGTATTTGGTTTTGGGCTTTCATTAATATTTGATGCATATTTTAATATTTCTTATTTTGTGATTTTAATTAGTTGTTCCTTTTAGGGGAGCTTTAATGCATAATTTTATTAAAAAATGATTTTATTCCTTTCGTTGGTTTTGAAGGGGAAAAACATAGAAAAGAAAAAGAGAGCTTTGTTTAAGAGAGGATTTTGATTTTAGAGAAAGAAGAAGGAAATTGTTGTTTTGGATGGGAAAGAAACCCTATGTTTTTGGTGATTGAGTTGTGAGATTGTGAAAGGTTTCGGAGAAGAAAATTATGGGCAGTAAATTATTGAATTCAGCCTCCCTGTTCTTGCTGATTGTCTATTATTGGAGTTTGGTCGTGCCTTCTCCATTGAGAAAATTCGTTATTTCAATTTTGGGGAAATTCAAAGTAATTTTTTGATGGGTCTTCATTGATGCTTGGCTGGTAAATTTTCTTTTTTTTCTGGGTTATTGTTGTCCCTTGAAAATTGAAGAATTTCCTTGTCTTTGCTTGGTATTGCTTGGAGTTGGATGTTGGTCATTTTTAATTGGATATTGTTGTTGTGTGGGGGTTTTGTGTGACTGAATTTGTAGATCTCCAACAAACTCAAATTGGGTTTATGAGAGAAATATGTTTTGGGTTCTTTCTTATTGTTTTTCTTTTGCTCAATTTGTATGAGAAAAGTTGTGTTTTCTATTGATTCTCATTACCATGTTGATAAAATAAAAAATAAGGGTGGATTTCATGTAGGGATGCCAATACCTCAACTGGGTTTTGGTAGATTTGAAATCTGGGCACTTTTAATTTTCTCTATTTTTTTGCTTGCCTTGTGTGGAAAAAGACATTTTTCTGTAGAACACTTCCTTTTGGCCCTAAAATCAAAAATAAAAGGTAGATTTCGACTTGAAACACCCAAATACGAACTGGGTCAAGCTTGTATTTGCAATCCGGGCACTTTGAATTTTCACATGTTTTTTATGCCTTCATTTCTTGTTGATTTTCAGCCATTAAATGTGTCTTTTACAACAGTGTTAGTTGGTTGTTTTTAATTGGTTTCTTTGATAGAAATTGTGGCCCTTCCTGTTATTTCATGTATTGGTTGGTTTCTTCATTTGGTTAAATGAGATGAGCATAGGACTAAGTAATAGAGTGGTCATATAGAGTGGCTCTCTATGACCCTGGGGCCCACAAGTGGCTGCCAGGGGAACTAGTAGCAGAGTTAGAGTAAACAAGTGATAAATAAATAAAATTAATGGGGTTAAACACTAATAAGATAATGATTCCTCGTGCATGGCATTGAGTGCTTGTAAAGGCTAAGGATGCACTCGAGAAGGCCCATCCGTTTGTGGGACATTGAGTCATCCGTCTGCGGGGCGTGGATTCAGGCATGATTGAGTCTCCTCATCCCTATAAGAGGTATACTTGATTCCATGTGTTACCATCCCTTAGATCACGCATGATGACACTCCATCTGATATGCACTCTATTATCAAGCTCTTGGTAGACGTGAGTAGTACCCAGCATGATATTGGATGAGCATTTATTGTGGTGACTTTGATTGTGTACATTGTCTTCCATGTTGGCTTCGTAATTGGTGTGAGTGTTGGCTTTACCTTTCCTTTGTCATGCCACCTATGTTTGGGCCTTGTGACTATCTTCGAGCACGATGGGGTTGCCTCTTTTGAGTCCACATGGTAGGGAGGCATTGCCACCGCCATTGGGGACCGATGTATAGGTTATTGGAGCACTGTTGGAGTCATCCCCTCTTCCGTATTTACTTTTCTGATAATATATGTTATTCATGTATATGCCATTGTACTCAAACTTATTCCTTTATGCTCATTACACTCTCATGAGAGAGAAAGAAATCATAAAATTAATAAGAAGATATGTGATGATTATGTTTGGCTTTTGGGTTCCGATGTTGGTATTGGAATCGCATGTTCAATGATAATTCTTTTATAGCTTCATGCTTATTTCATGTAAAATTGAAGCTCTAGATGTATTTTATTTCTTTATGTATTATGTTCTTAAGTTTCCAATTCGTATCATCAATCTTTTATAATTTGTGTAGTTGTTGCTCAAATTTTGGAGCAGCGTTGTTAAGGTTTTGGAGTAGCACTGCAAGTTCTGGAGCAGCATTGTTAAGGTTCTAGAGCAGCGTTGCAAATTTTTGAGCAGCGTTGTTAAGTTTTGGAGTAGTGCTGCAAGTTCTGGAGCAACGTTGTTAAGGTTCCGGAGCAGCGCTGCAAATTTTGGACCAGTGTTGTTAAGGTTCTAGAGCAGTGCTACAAGTTTCGGAGCAGCGTTTTTAAAGTTCCAGAGCAGCGTTGTTAATGTTCCAGAGTAGTGTTGCATGTTCTAGAGCAGTGCTATTAAGGTTTTGAAGTAGTGTTGCAAGTTCTGGAGTAGCGCTGCAAGTTCTTGAGCAGCACTGTTAAGGTTCTGGAGCAGCATTGCAAGTTCTGGAGCAGCGTTGCTAAGGTTCTAGAGCATCTTCCTGGGAGGTATCTTATTTTCTCTTGTCCAGTTTTTCTTTGGAGGGTAGATTGATCCTTTCCCTTGGGCTGCATTAGGCCATACTTGGCCTTGTATGAGGCCGTATTTAATGTATTGGAAACTTCTTTTGTGTATGTTATCCTTGTTGTTTTAAAAAAAAAAAAAAAAATTCCCTCTTTTGGATCTTAACCTTCGAGATCTTATAGTGGGATGTTACACTTTTAATGCCACACACACACACACACACACACACTATCTTCTATTAAAATTTCTTACAATGGTTTCAGTACATCTACTTGTAGCTCCATGCTTCCAAATCTTGTATGTCTTCCTCCTTAGCCACTTTTAGCTCATGGGTTGCACTCTTTTTCTCATCCTAATCTATGAGGAGTCTCCTCTCCTCTACCTCACTATTCATGAGTTTTTATATGGGCTACATATGGTCCTTTCATTTATCTATAGTATACTAACATGACATCACAAACTGCTCATTAACTATTGAGGTAATCCTCTCCTTCCATTGTTCACCTACCCTCTTTTCCTCATTCATTGGGATGAAAATGCACAAAATAACTTATTATTTTTCACTCTTGAGGGTCTTTAAGGTCACCTTAATGTCTCTTAATTCTTTTATCATATCCTCAAAATTATGTAAAATGTTTATGGTCACAACTTCTATTTCTCTCCTTAGTGGCGTCTCCTTTTCTAATGGACACATAAGCTTTTAATATTTCCTCATAACCCAATATAATAATAAATTCACCTATGATAACCTACATCATAATAATCCCTCCCAACCAATAATAATCACATAAAAAAACTCACATACAATTGTAGATTGATACCCTATATGCACCTAAACATGATAACTGGATAACATTCAATGAATAAAACATTGCATGACATAAAATATTTATTTATTTTACATGTAGGTAACTATACTTCCTTTACTAAGATCATACATATACGTACTTATAAAATTTTCAGCCACACTCTTTTACTCTCTTTGCATTATTTTTGATAAAATTAGTAGGGAAGGTCCCTGAACCCATATAGAATAAAAATAACACAAAAACAACAAATTACAGAGAAATAGATCAAGAAAAACTAGAGATTGAACCAACTTCACCCTTGATGGTTTGACAAGAAAAATGGATTCCATCATAGGAGAACATTTCTTCCTCCATTATACAATTGTCCAAGAAGAGTCAAAAACCAAATATGAATCCTTTAGAAAAGAAGGGAGAGAGGCTCCCTTAAAGTTCCTAACTAATGGAACAATCCCATCAAAAGAATGAGGTGGAGGAGAAGAAACAAACTTGTCCAAAACCAAAGCATTAGGAGCAATAAGAGAACTTACATTTTGAGCAGCAAGATATTTAGTCATCTAAGGAGGAGGGGGAGGAGACACAAAAGGTGAGTGAAGCTCCAAATCCTTACTACTAATAATATGTTCTTTAGGGTACATAGTAAGATGGATAGGAAGAGTATTTTCTACCAAGTCAAATTTTTAAAATTGTTGTTCACATGCAACCACTCATTTTCTTTATACATATACCTAGCTCTCCATTTGATACTCACACATGTATCTTGTTTTATTCCTCTTTATTACACTACCTAATTAATAGCACATGTTTTTTTCTCCTTTATCTTATCTACTTATTACCTCCTTTTCTTAACTTCATATGACCTCCTCCTTGTTGGATCACTACTCAACTCCTTGTGCACTTTGAATCCCTACCCTAATTCTACATGAACCTCTCAATTAACACCTTTGAATTTTTAGTGTAGAAAAATGTATCCCTTTACATTTTCACACTTGTTTGGGTCATCCCTGTTCAAATTTGGCTTATTTTTTCCTTAATTGGTCTTATTTTGCATCCACAAGTCTAATTAAATGCATTTTTCTAAGGATAATCCTGACATGTAATAAATAGAAAATCATAATTTAATGTTTTTGGCTACATGTTCTAGATTTAGGGATCTAGGACCCATACATGCCCATCTGGGCGTATGGGTCCTCCCTAGGTCTTGGGCCCTTATTTCAAATGTCACATTGAACATAACACTTCTTGAAGTATGTGTTCCAAGTTTAAGCCTCTGGGAATCATATGCTCAACCTAGCGTATGAGTCTTGCTTTAACCTAGGACCTATTTTAATTCAAATTCTTGACAGGATTTTATTATCCTTAGATTCAATTTCTAAATTTTGGCTTGTAGCATTGTAATTTTGAGAACTTAGGCATAAATAGGTATAAATAAAAGGTCATTTCATTAAGTTTCTCCTAGAAATTTTATCCAAGTATCCTAGGAAGCAATCTAAGATTTTTCAAGTATTCATGCAAGAGTTTACAAGAGCATTCAAGAACAAATCATCAAGCATTTGGAGCTACATTCAAGATTCAAGCATCATGTCAAAGCCTTCATGCATCATGTGTGTTTGTGAGATAACATTTGTGATGTAGACTTCATGATTCAAGCACACATTCAAGAAAAAGTTCCAAGCATTCAATCAAGAGCCAAGATCCACATACATGCTAGCCATTTCACACAAGTTTGTAGCCTTTATCTCAAGGGTTTGGGTGAGTTACAACATTGCATTTGTTCATTCATCATTCCTACATGCTTTACTATTTAATTTCAAGGTTTAATTACCAAAATGGGGTTTGATCAAGGAAAACCCCCATTCCCTTACAAAACAACATTTCTCTCTCTTGATGAGTGTTTGCAGATCTAAGTGAATTGTAGGTTGAAGATCCTTTGAAGAAAAATTTGCAAAAGTTGTCAAGAAGTTATCATCTTCATGGAAACTCACCTATAGATCAAAATTCAGACTTTTAGACTTGAATATTGGACAAGAAAGAAGCTACAAAAGATCACTAGAGGCTACAAAACATCATTTTGATATTTGTAGGTGGAATCAAATGCCCAACCTAGTGTATTAGTCCCAATAAACCCCTTTTGCAATATTCAACAATGTCGTATCTAGGTTCAAAATATTAAAAAAGATCCCTAAAATACCCTAGAACAACACTCATATACCCAACTTGGCATATTAGTCCTAGTATACCACTTTTTTCCATTTCTCTGTAGATCCTGATCAGTCATCAGAAGATTCTAGATTCTACCCAAAAATCGTTTAGCGGAACTCATACACCCAACATGGAGTATTAGTCCCATATATTTCAAAAAGCATATTTTCAAAGTTACAAACCTTGTTTTGACTCCATCATTCTACCAGGTACTTTACTATTTGATTTTAGTTTATCAATCTTGTTTCATGCTTTCAAATTCCAAGGTCATATCATGAATTTTTATAGTACATTCCATTTCTTCTTTTAAAGCATTGTTTAATGGTGAACCCCCATCCAATTACACCAAGAACCCGCTAGCCATTCTCCAACCAAGTCACCTAGATGAGGGATCTAGTTTCCCAATTCAAACTAAAGTGTGAAATGGGTCCAATTCCATCTCCCAAAAGGTGGAACCCTATTTCCCTTTTGTTCAAAGTTATCATAACTTAATTTCCTTCATGTTTTTCTCTTTCATTCGAAAAACCTTATAGATCTCTATCATGACTCTTCTATTGACTCTCACAAATTATTCGTCTTCTTATTTTTTCCACTAGTTGAATCTTCTCAAATTTATTCCTTCGTTCTCTCTTAAACTCTATTCTTAGAGTCTCAACCAATTGGTTTTTTGATTTGGCTATTACTTCTCCCTAAAATAACAAAAAATCCTTCTTGATCCTTCTAATGTACACATCATTCACCTTAATTTCATCCAAATTTTAGGGCATTAAAAATCACCTACGTTCCATCATTACCAATTATACCAAAATTCCTACATTCAATGTATTGTATTCTCAAATCTCTCTTATAAATAATGTGATCATTCTTTTACATGCTCAATCTTTTCATAAATTCTAATTTGGTATAATCCACCCCTTAATGGATCCTTGCAACTCACTAGACACCTTATCACCATCCTCTATGTGTTTACTACATGTGTTCTATGGCCTTCTCATCATCATTTTCATCTATCCTTGTATCTGAGCATTAAGTACAAATATTTCCCTTGTTGCATGATCTATCATGCCACTAAAACACTAAATAGTCCTCAAATTCCACCACTCATTTGGTTTGAGAATTAAATGTTGACCTTCTATCATAAATATTTTTTTCTCATTAAGAGCCTACCCCTCCATCATTTTGACTTTTTCCATTTTATAATTGACCTTTTTAACATTATTTTTGAGGCTATTTCATCACCAATCATGCTCATTAATTGGCCTCTCAATCTTCATCATTATGATAAAAAAAATTCTACCCTTCTAACACTCGACCACCACCTTGTGTCTCTTGAAGTGATCTTCCTCAACTCTTGGTGGAACTCAGGATCATATAGTTCATTATTTAATTTCATTAGTTCATCCACATAGCTACTACACCTTTTCAACAACTACATACTCTCTTCATGTTAATATTAGTAATCAATAATTCTATTACAAGCTATTTATCTTAACAACCCCTTGTTATTTGACCATCTTTACTTTTTTAAATAACCCTATACTTTCTACTGTATGGTACCAATCCTTGTGTCATTCTCTTACCTCTCTAACTAACCACATGAGTAATATGTATTGTGTTCACTTGCTACAAATACAAATACATAATCATCCCTCTTCTTCATAACCTCTTTGTTATGATGATAACCTCTTTATTGCTACAACTGCATTGCTTTTGAAGTACTTCACCCCATTTTTGTAGAAGTTTTCATCATTCTTTGTAAAATCTCTTGTTGTTACAAGTGGCCTCCCTTCTACTAAAATTCCTAGTTGTTGCAAATTAATCAATTCTCACTCTCCCCTTTGTTGTCATTATTATGGTTGTAAGTAACCAACTTTAGTGCAAGTGTTTCTAGACTATGGTGACTCCTTCACTAGTGGTTGCATGTAAAAAAACCTATGTTGTAAGTGAATAGTCTCTGCCAAGTGACCAGTTCCATGCCTTTGTTCGGATTTGACAAGAGGAGGTGTGGACTAGTGTTTTTACCTTTTTTCCCATGGCTTATTTGCGTGTCGTCTAGGGAGTGAATACTAGCTATAATTTTGGAATACTTGTAAAAAAACTTATATATATTTTCACTTTGCATTGCATAGCTTCATTTTTTTATTTTTTAATAATTATAAAAAGTATAATATATTTACTTTTTTAAAAGAGACGGAATTGTATTAAAGTTTTTAAAATTCTATAAAAAAATTTAATATGTTGAGTAATTTTTGTAATTCTAATAATAGAAGGAGATAGGGTTTTGTTAGAAGAATTATTATAATTATAATAGAGGTTCTAGGCATTGAGTATTAATATACAACTTGTAATGGTGTCATCATCCTCTTTGTCTATTTTCTTACCAATATGAGTTGAACAAATAGGTGAGATAGTAAGAGCTACGTAAGAGAATTTGTCATTATTTAACTACTCAAATGTATCTCTTTGAAAATGTCAAGAAGCAATAATCTAATCATATACCTATATGAACCAACCATAGCATCTATGCTTGCCAAGAAACAATAAACTAACCATGTATCTATAGGAACCAAATATATCATAAATGCTTAAAAAAATCATGTGAACCATTAACAGAGTTGTAAGAGTGATGTCAAGAAAAAACAATGTCATTACAACAACATTTACATGCTCAAAAGAGAAAATACCCCAATTTAAAGAGAGAAGACAACACATTCAAATATGAATGAAAATTTTACCTATACTCAATAAGAATTTTTAGTTTTCTAAATAATATTTTTTTAAAATAAATATTGGTTATAACTTTTTAAAATTAAATTATGTATTTTTTGATATATTACCCTAGTAAGAGACTAAGAGCCCATCAAACAAAGGGGTTGTCCTTAGATTCTTAGAGCCAAATCCCTCGGAATCAATGAGAAATTAATATCAATAGAACAATCTACTATAAATGTGTATTATATTTCCTTAACTAGGAGCCAAAGATGTAGAGTCATTGAAAAACCACCAACCCACCTAGTAGAACCATATATGACCATATCCACCATAATATAAGTTCAAGTAAATAGTCTTAAACTACCATTCCAATCTAAGAACACCAAAAAATATACTAGGATTTTAAGGAAAATTACATGGGTCCCAACCCACCAACTTTCCCTAGATCATTACAAGATTGAAAGATACATTTTACACATTGGGAAACCTTATCAATATGAGAAACCTCTAGCATCTCATTGGAATCCTTCTCACATTAGTACTTTAAAAAGTAGGAATTGTTGCCTCAAGTAGGAGAATTTTTATGCCCTTCACAATCTCCTTCACCCCACATTGTTGAAAAATGTGATGATGTTTACTCGTGCAAATATACTTTTAGAACACATTGAATTATACCTCTACTTGGTTGACCACATTCTCAATATCATCATGGAGAAGAAAGGACCCAATTGCATTACATAAAAATGAGGCATAGTTAAAGTCTATGTTGCATCAAAATCATTATGACTTTGTTTGGTATGTCTCAAGTTAGACAAAAATATTTCATGATCTCTTGAATGCCAATGTTAAAAAACACTATAATTTTTTTTAGAATAACTCGATATAAATGTATATTTGTTTAAATGTACATATTATAATTATTTGTGTTAATTATTAGTTTTAAATTAAATATAAAAATTGAAACAAATTTGTTTCTTATAAGATTATGAGGGTTTGTCTTTAAGGTGTTGTTGATGTTTTGATATTGAAAATGTCATTTCAAATTATTCTTTCTTCAAGCATAATAGGTTGGTGTGGCTTCTTAATGGAAGAATGCCCTTCATCAACATCTCATAATCAATGATCCTAATTTCAAATTTATTTCTCTTCTCAATGAGTTGCCTCCTATGTCATTTGAGCCTATTTCTAGGATTCTTAGACATGCATTGTTGAGGGAGTCTACAATCAATAAGAGAGTCCAAATTGGTTTTGACTATCTAATTCAATTGATATGCCTATGCAGATATTCTGTATACTAGAATGACCATCTAGATTTTCTCCACTTCATTCAATGTCTCCAAAGGATGGTGAGCTTGCTTTCCCTCTATCTTTGGATCCCCACATTGTTTATTTGAAAGATAAGATCTCATGGACAATGGTTTTGAGGAGGAAAAAATATCCTCCAAATCCTAGTCAACACCCACTATCCAATGGTAGTGGGGTGAAGCATTTTGGATTGAGGTTGGATATATTGTAAGTTTGATTAAGACAACTTTCAATGTTGTCATCCTCTCTTAATATGATTACTGCTAAATTATTGTTTATCCCTTATTAACTAACAATAATGGCATTCTTGGTTTCTCATTACTGAACACCATCCTTCTATTTATATTATCTTTTTTTAAAAATGGACCCTTTCATAAAATCAATTTTATCTATAATATTAATAACTTCTTCCAAAAGTTTAAAACCCATATTCAATAATAATATTCCATTTTTTATACACTTCTTATTTTTTCTTACTTTTATTTCATTGTAAAGCTTGTATTTGAAATAAACATACATACCCAAAAAAAAAACAATAAAATCAAATTTCGTAAACTCTCCACATCTCTTAGTCAGGATGCATGCATACATCCATACCCAAAAAAAAACCATAAAACCAAATTTCATAAATTCTCCAGGATTGCCCTATCCCGGGTTTTGCCTCGCAACCCTGTCTTAATCCCCAGCCGTCTCCTGGCTGCCCTACCCCGGGTTTGGTCTCTAGTTTTAAAGTTACCTCTGTTACAAAATTAGTCTTGTACTTTGGGAATTCTATGGAAATTCTTTCTGATAAACCTATGGTCAGTAAAGAATCGGCCCCTAGTGCCCCTACATCTAGAAGATTTGGAAATGCCCCTAATGATTCCCCTAATCAGGAAGAAATTAATTCTACCCTGAATAAGCTCAAGTTAGAGGACATTGTGAGTGTGGCAGAAAAAAGTACGGATGGCCTTTTCACTATTCTCAAGTGGACCCAGAAGGAAGTCTGTGATTTGAAAAGCCGTAATAGAGATCTCAGCAACAGAGTCATGGATTTGGAGCAGAAGATTAGCTGGAGTTGTAAAGAGAATGAGGGACAGGAAACCCCCTTACCAAGGAAAAGACAGCATTCGCAAGAGGAAAGATTGACCAGGCTCGAGTGCAATATGTCCAATATAGGCCAAAATATTAGGGCCACTGTAGCGAATAATCACAAAATTGCCAGGCATAACACCATTATCATCAATGCTATGGTGGAAAAGCTCGAAAAAAATCAAAAGGGCTCGCTGGTCGTGGATTTGGATGCAGACAGAGGTTGCAGCAGATCTACTGTTGAAGGGATTTCGACTCACACCCGGGCTAATACGAAGAGGAAGACCCCGATTTCTTCACATACGGTTCAAATCCTCAAGCAGGGGTTACAGGATATGAAGGATGTTGAAAAGGAGGCCGAGGAGTTGATGAACACCTTGGAGTAGTGCGGTGGTGTTTGTTTCTGGCTTTTTGGTGGTCCTTTTTTTGGACCCTGTTGTCTCTTTCTGCTGTCGTTTCTTTTTTGGGCAGCTGTCTGTTTGTTTGGACTTGTTTTGCTCTATCTTTTGTTGTTTTAACTTTGTGGTTTCAGGTCCATATAAAACCTGTTTTTTCCTTTTCAAAAACATCACAGTGCCAATATTTGCTTCTAATTCTAACACACACACTCCACCTCTCCTCAATTAACATCACACTGTCAGTGTTTGCTTCTAATTCAACACACACGCAATAAAACCAAATTTCATAAATTTTCCATCTCTCTCGTCAATTAACATTGCAATGCCTGTGTTTGATTCTAATTCAAATTGGGAAATAGACATTCTTACAAATACACAGAATGGAAAGCTCTTACAAAAATCAATATTTATGATGCTATCGTCATAAGATGTAAAACCTTCCAAATACACAGTAGGAAGAAAACCAAAAACTGACGGTAACTATGCATCAAACCATTTAGAATCAAAGACGCTTACCTCATGTGAAGTTGTTAGTATAGCAGTCAAGACCTAGCGATCCATGGACTGTTTGAGATATATTAAAAAACCAATTCTGTCTGTCATAACTCAATGATTCAGAATTTGGTATTAAGGACTATAAAGAAAATTTTCCATACATTGTAGGAATCCAAGCAATTTACAATGTACACCTAAGTAACCAAAACCGAGATAAAGCCTGCATTAACATACTTGTGGTATAACCTGGAGCTTTCATGGTCTCTAGTACCATTACACGATTCAGCTTATACGTAATACAACTGGGAGCGTAACTACTTTGTAATGAACATAAATAATGAATCGCCCAGAGCATGTTGATCGTCCAACGCCCTCTTATAGTAAGGCCTAAGTATTTTCAGAGTATTGGCTTCTATATAACTACGATCCTAGGAAGAATGTAAACTGAACACACACAGGAGGAATATGCGAGTAGAATTTGACTGTCAGCTTGGACAAAAGGACATTGAAAAAAAGATTTAAAGTACAAATCACTAAGTGAGTTTCAAGTTTCAGCTTTAATTCCCACCACACAAAAAAAATATTA
Organism: Sequoia sempervirens; assembly: GCA_007258455.2. Classification (NCBI taxonomy): domain Eukaryota; kingdom Viridiplantae; phylum Streptophyta; class Pinopsida; order Cupressales; family Cupressaceae; genus Sequoia; species Sequoia sempervirens. Next base: position 422,251,424 of record VDFB02105785.1, read on the forward strand.
TTGTCCTTGGATTTGTTATGGTAAGCAGGGCGCACTAAGTATATTTAATGGTGAGTTGGGAATTTAGGATTGAATGGTAGACTTATCTGTTCTTTCAGCAAGCTGACCGGCCGTTGTACTTACCTAGAATAGGTAGGTTGATATCAAATAATTTCCTTTTGTTTTTGGTTTTTTTTCGGTCGGTGAACAAATTTAGCTCTTTCATTATAGATCTGGATTGGAAGTTTTACCAAATACTCATCATTGCATGTTTCCACGATCAGATAAATAAAAATTCTCTGATTAAAATATATTAATTGATCTCTTTATGACTTCTATTTGCGATAGAATTTTAATTAAAAGAAACAAACTGAACTGTCCCACAGTGTTGAATCTATCCGGTTCACCTTCATCAATCATTGCTGACAACGGTTACAATTCTCTATATACGGTCCACCTAACATCAGTGAATGCGGGTAATAATTGTCGTTATAAGTGTCCTTACAAAAGTTTTCAAATTAGTCAAATGATATTGAAAAGGATAAAATTACTTACTTTAAGAAAAAATTAAGCTAAAATAAGATTTATTTAGGTATACAATAATCAATGAAGTTTTCAAATTCGGTAGTTCAATGACATTGAAAAGGATAAAACTTTTTGCTTTTAAAAAGAAATTAAGCTAAACTAATTATGTTAAAAATCATTTATTTAGATATAAAATAATCTATGAAGTTTATAAAAATGTTTCTAATTGTAAAGTCTCTATTTATTGTAGTTGATTACTTTTGTAATTATCTAAATGATTTACTATTGTGAGAATGATATGATATTTAGGGATAAATTTAAGAAATAATTGTTTTTTATATTGAATCTTTGTTTTCTTAATATTTCTTGTTGCAGATATATATTAATTTTGGAAAAGGAAAATAAAATTGTGACAAATTTATTCGAATTTATTTGCATTATTAGTTTTTGGTACAGAATAAAATAATTGTAGTGATTTTTTTCAATTTTATTCATATAATTGATAGTTTATGTTTCTGAGATATTAATAAAAAAAATTGTAACATTTTTTTCATTTTGTTCACATTTTTGGTTTTTTCTACTGACTTTTTTCCATTATTTTTTCAAAAAATATGGTCGATGAAAATATTATACACTAAATGATAAACTTTACATAGTGTAGATCAATGACTTAAATTCTTTTCTTAGACCAAGCTTGAAACACCCAATTTGGAACTTAATATTTATTGGAATAGATCTTCTTAAGAGACAAGTGTCAAAAAAAAGTAATTAGCGAATAATCATGGTTGACCTCGCAAACTCATTAAATTTACCATGTTCCACTTTTAGTGTCTTTACTAAAATAAATTATGAAGCTTAACAAGCCTTTAAAAGATACACGATTCATGTAATCTTAACTATAGTCATTAGATTAAAATAAACATCAATGAAAATAAATAGAATATAATATTATAAAAATATAACAAATATAATATTTAATGTCTAGAAATGTATTGTCAGTACAATTTGCATGATGTGATATTGACAATTCCATTCAAAGATGACATTTTTATATAGAAAACCTAGTTTAGGTCTAGGAACCATAAAAGTGGAGGAAACACCATGTCGCCATACAACTATCCATGCATAAACATACAAAAAAATGATCTTATGATTAACTCATGATGTTAGAAAAAAGGATTTAGGGCCTAAACCACACTCTTTCCAACATCAGAAGGGAAAAGATTAAAAGTGATCTCAAACACTCACTTGGATATTAACCTTAATGGAAGATCCAGAATGGTGGATCAAGGATTTAATCCTTTCTTTTTTGAGTCGTGATTGTGTGTGATTTAATATTGATTAATTGATTATTTTGCTAATGCAAAGATGTTCCTAGGTTAAATATGAAAATGTAACAAATTGAGATATTTCATGGAAAACACAGAACTAATAAATAGAAATAAAATTTAGAACAATATAGAGAGAAGACACAAAGGAATTTGACATATAAATTTAGGCTTGAACTAGCTTTACAATGACATTGGATAACCTAGACTAGGAAACATATATTTAAGATCATAATTTCATCCCCTATTGCTCCTAGTATGTAGACTCTTCTCATCTGGACTCAATTCCAGAACATCATCTTTCACTGATAAAATCCACTTTCAATAATTTTTTGACTTGTAGAAATTTAATTCTTGAATGAGAAATTAGCATTCAATCCTCCTTTAATTAACTTTAGATCTATAACATTTACACATGAATGAGGGGAATGGTTGTTCCATTTAGGGGCTTGCCTAAGTAAGACCTTTTTTTGGTATTTCTAACTCCACAATGAGTATGATGATATACAAAGATAGGTTACCCTTGGTTGAGTAGAGATTAAATGATAAACAAGTGATAAATTGATAATTGTTATAACTTACCACTAAGATTTAAATTTTTTGATGGATTGAAGTCATTATACTCATCACATTCAAATAGAAATTGATACCTGATTTGAAGTCCTACAATAAATAAACATGAAACATGAACAAAATCACATAAAAATATGATGCATTGCTAACATGATGCTTGACTAAAATAATGCTACTATAATTATGCTAATTCTACTCTTGATTGCTCAATTCCTCAATTCAAAGTGCTAGGTTTACATTCTCCATGTTTCTAGGATTAAAATGGTAAAAATGACTTCTATTATATGTAATTCTTTAATTTCCTAAAAATCAAATACCAATAGCTGAAAAATGATTTTATATTTTTCAATATTAAAATTCCAACACCAACGTATTTTAAATTTATCCAAAATAGGTTGGATAGGTGTGTTAGGTGCCCTAGTCTAGACTTATCATTTTGGGCCTTAATTCTTGATAAATGATAATTATTAAGTCTTTCTTTCTATTTCCACTTTTTTCTTTTTATATTACTATAAAATAGGAAAATTAAACATATAATTAGGTCCAAGCACATAGGAGGAGCTAAACCTACTATGAAATTACCAAGGGCTATAATTTGTGATGCTACATTTATCCTCCACTTTAATTAGAGTATAAAATTACACTCAAACTCACACTAAAGTAAGGATAAAGCCAAAAAGGGTTCAATTATCTAGATATTGAAGAGATATGATGACATCGAATCTAGAGGATGCACTAGTCCCCATGCTCAATATCATATGGAAAGACAATGTAAGGACAAATGAACACACAAATGAGGTATAATGCAAGTTGAGAAACATAAATCATACATAATGAAGACACAAAGATAACATAATACAAACACAAATGTAGAATGTACACACTATCTAATACAAACACAATGCAAAAACAATGGAAAGGGGGTATGATAATCACAAAATAGTAAGCTCCACATAAATCTTATAGGATCCATATCAAAGGAATTCATGAATCACAAGATAACAAAGTCAGATATTTTCTAGGTGATCCATGATCCAAAGCATCATAGGCTAGTGAAATCTGATATTCACAAAGTGATCTTTGATAAATAAAAAACACAAGCTCATGAACTCAAAAATTCACTAGGGAATATTCTACAATAGTAGCAAATGAGAAACACAAAAGGGCTAATTAAGTTTGATATTCATTAGGTTTTTTTCTCATCTCAACCATACCAATATTTATAATACTAGTAATTTTTATAAGGTTCTACAAAAATTATCAATATGCTAAAAATGCACCATCCGGCTCAATGCATGTGAACAAAGTGAAGAACATAATGGAATGCATGCCCCCACCTTAAAGTAATTTCTAACACCAACTATGATAAATTTCCTTTAAGGTATTGTAAAATAATATATGTAACATGATAAGGTTGTGAGAGCTTACTAGAAAACCCTATGCCAAATGATATATTCCCAATAACGCTAACTCATGACAAGGGGTTACCCCAAGATAAAGTCATATTACAAGATAAAAGCTATCACGTAAGGTATGCATATATAATATGATTATTCTCAAAATTTACATCATTCCATGAATGCTTGTGGATCAAAAAAAAAAATGGAGGAATGACACATGAAAAAAAATATATGTTTTTGGGTTAACATGGTAGAAACCTAAATGTCTCAATGCTTTGCATCATTCCCAAAAGGAACCACAAGACAAAAAAATATACAACACAAAGATGAACAAAGATACAAATAGATGAATGCCACAATAAATTATTTTTCTTTATGTCCTTGTGCCAACAATAAAATGGGTCATCAAAAAAATAATAAGCACAAGTACACACTAAAAAAACATCACAAGAGATCAAATTACATGCAAGAAAACTTAGAAAGAATCCTGAGAGGTACTACACAAGCAAGCCAATCCAAAGAAAATCATTTGCATCCAAATATTTCTCATCATAAAAGGAAAACAATATGCTAAAGGAACTATGAAAAATGTAGCACAAGGAGAAGCACCCCATTCAATACATGGTGATTCCCTCTCATTAGGATGATCATCATAAATTCCCCCATATAAATATAATTCTTTATGTTCGTATTTTTATTCTTTTGTTTATTTTATGGGTATGTGCAAGATCATGATGGGCCAAAAAGTGGCAATATGATGGGTATGTGTAGGGTATGTGGCTGATGAATTTTTCTTCACCCAAAATTGATGAAATGAAAAGGGTTTTTAAAGGAGATTCTCAACTTTTCCACCAATATAATTATGCTTTACTTTGAATTTAATAATTAATTATTATTCATTTTCTATTTGAATTACTGACTAAAGTCCTGATTGATAGACCTGTAAAAACATCTATAGCTTTAAAACAATATGCATTTTTTTAATCTGGAAACATGTCACATTCTATGCTTCACATACTATGGGATTAAAAAAAAAATGAATTCCATGAATTTTTTACCAAGTTAAAGGTGGTGAGACATACAAGTTTTTATATTTTTAAAAGTAATAAAAAATCATAATTAATTATTTACTTGGAAAAAATTACAAAAACTATGCATCACATGGGACAGAGTCCTCTACTTATATCTAAAATCTAATAAAAAAATTTATCATTTCTATTGTGGTTAGGGGTGAAAGACACCTAAGAAAGACACCTACTTCTTCTTCTTTTGAAATTTAAGTACTCTGCATTGAAATTTCAAATTTTCACTAGAAGATTTTTTAATAAACCTAGTAGTTTAGAAAATACATTCAATTTGCTACAGATTCTATTCTTACATATTTTTGAAATAATATAGATAACTTATGCAATTTTTTATGTCAAGTTGCCTAACTCTGATTTTTCTAAATTTTTTGCCACTTAAGGGCCTGCTTTTTCCATGATGATCCTGCACATACCCTTATTCTTCATGCTATTTAAATATATCAATTTAATAGTTTGCATATTAATTCTATATACATGATTGCAAGCACCATCATTTATATGAGCCCTTTCATTCTTTTCTTATGTTCAGATAGGTAAGGTTTAGCTTTATGGTTTGGTGAATATGACAGTGGATTTAGGTGATAACAAGGATGGATAGGCAGGAGGTATTTCATCGAAATTAGGTTGGATAGATGGATGGTCATTAAGTAAGGTTTTATGTTCTTTGGAAAGCTTTCGAGTCATAACATGATATCTTCATTTACAGTCTTTTTCATTTCTATTCCTTCTAGCACAAGTTTCATCTTGTGAGGAGATAATTGACTTGTTATCAATATTGGTTTATTTTCTTCCTTTGGAGGAAAAACTAAAGGAACCACCATGGGTTGAGAGACCATAAGATTCTTAGGCTTTGATCTATAATTTTTTTCTATCTGAGGAAAAAATTTAATTATATGGTGGGTATGTGCAGGGTCATGATGGGCCAAAAAGTGGCAATATGTAAGTGATATGATGGCCCATATGGCTGACAACTTTTTTTTACCGAAAATTGATAAAATGAAAAGGGTTTTTAAAGGAGATTCTTAGCTTTCCACCAATATTTAAATTATGCTTTACTTTGAATTTAATAAATAATTATTATTCCTTTTCTATTTGAATTACGACTAAAATCCTGAATTGATAGGCTGATTGAAAAACATCTATAGCTTTCAAATGGTATCACATTTTTTGAATCCAAAATATGCGTCACATTCTATGATTTGCATACTATAGGATTTGTTTAAGAAAATTTAAATTTCATGAAGTTTTGACCAAGTTAAGGTGGTCAAACATACAATTTTTTATATTTTTTAAAATTTGTAATAAAAAATTCATAATTAATTATTTACTGGGAAAAAAATTACAAAAAATATGCATCACATCGAGACATGAGTCCTCTACTTATATCTAAAATCTTATAAAAAAATATTATCATTTTATTGTGGTTAGGGTGGTCAGATAGACACCTACTTATTTTTCGCCTAAAATTTAAGTACTACTGCATTGAAATTTCAAATTTTCACCAAATAGATTTATTTATTTTTTAAATAAACCTGTAGTTTAGAAAATACATTCAATTTTCTACAGATTATATTCTTACATATTTTTGAAATAATATAGATAACTTATTCAAATTTTTACGTCAAGTTGCCTAACTTTGATTTTTCTAAATTTTTTGCCACTTAAGGGCCTATTTTTTCCATGATGATCCTACACATACCCTGGTTGTCTCTTGGTATTTTATAGGATGGAATATGTGGAACCACAATGTATATGATAGGTGGTTCAGGGAGAATATTTGGCTCTGGATAAGGTTTGTCAACTACCTATGGGGTAGGAGGGACAACCATCAAATTCAATGTAGACCGATGAGCCTTAGGTGATATATTATTAAGGGATAATTCAAATATACAATTAACTTTATACTTTTTATATGACATGAATTAAAATACCTCATGAGGTTTAATGAGTTCAATTGGTTCAAGCCAAAAATAATCTAGTGAAAAATTTCCATGAGAGGAAAAAGGTTTAAATTCACTATGATAATAATATGGATTTATTCTTCATATGGAAACTTAAGAAATTTGTGAATAATCATTGTGACTTCCTTCATGGAGCTTAGCCATAGAAGACCTAACTTCACATGAAACCAATCTGACATCAAAATTATTATAAATAAAATATCCAACTGTTTAGGTCCAAACTTTACTAAAAGAATTATTGAACCAATTGAAACTGGAATTGAAGTTTTCTGGTCTGAGCAATGAAGAAGGAAAATAGAAAAAAAACAATACTAGAACGATAGATTATGACATTGAGGACAAGTATAAGACTCTGGAAGCTGAAATTGTTAAATAAAAAAAATATGAAAACTGTTGTGGAACAAAACCATAGAATGGAAAGGAACAATGCCATTATCATCAATGCAATTTCTTAAAAGTTGGAAAAGTTGCAAGAGGGCTTGCTAGTTGTTGATCTAGAAGAGGACAAGGATAAAAGAAAGAATGAGGACCAAGGAATATCAAAGAGAACTCATGCCAACCTTAAGAGGAAAGCACCTCCTACTACCCAGATGGTCCAGATCTTAAAGAGGGGGGTTCAAGAAATGAACATGGAAGTTGAGACTGCAGAAATTTTATAGTCCCAAGTTAAGTCGCTGTTGGTGTTTTGTCTAGTCCTTTTTGGTCTTTTCTGTGGCCCTTGCTGGGATTTTTTTGGTGGCTATGGATTTTTCATTTTTTTTCCCTCTCTATAGCCTCTCTGTTTATGGGGTCTCTGACGATCTTTTCTTTTGTCTATAAACTTTATGGTTTTGGGTCCCTGTAAAACCCATTTTTTCCTCTTTCAAAAACATCATTATCACTACATCACACAAAGTTTTTGGAATGATGTTTGGAAATGAGTTTGTAAATATTTGGAAGTTTTGATTACCTATGGAAAATTGATTTATTTCTTTTGTCAAGTTAACATCAGCCAACTAGATTTGATTAGAGTTAGCAAGGGCTTGCACTTGGTTCTTAATATGCATACATATTTCTTTATTATGTCTATATGTATGATGATATTGAATAAATTTTGTTTGTGTTAAATTTTGGTGATAAAGGTTTAGTTGTGTCAACATTCCTAATAAGAGGAAGTTTAATCATATTTTTATTTAACAACTACAACATGATCGCATGGAGATAATAAGGAAATTATAAAATTACCTATCTTTTGGCCTAAAGTGATATGGAGTTATATTTGAAGCAACAACTCATGTTTCAATGTTATTAGTAGCTTGAGGAGCATTTATCTTAATAAAAAAAATATTTTTTATTTTTAAATGATTGGTAGTTATTTTGAGGCATGACTTCAGAATGACCAGTAGGAATCAATGGAGGTTACCTTCATATTGACTACCTAATATCTGATAATCATGAAAGGTAATGTACAAGTGTGCAAAGGATGGATATTTAATTAACATCTTATATTGAATATTAGGTTTTATGCTTTATATAAATAGCCTTTGAATGTTAGCATCTAGAAGATAATAGGATATTTGTAAATAAAGTAATTGATATCATCCTATAAATTCTATTATATTTTCTATAGGTCCTTGTTCACAATGAAATAAACTCATTTACATAACTTGATGACCAATATTATCTTGAAAGTGTTGGAGGAACTCACTAATGAGTTGTGTAAATGAGGTAATACAATTGTTTGGCAATGAGAAAAACAAAACTAAGGCCATATCCTTCAACGATCTAGGAAAGAGCTTCACTAGGAGCGCATCTTCAAAAATGAAGTCGCTACACAAGGCGGTAAATGTTGACACATGGTTATTAGGATATCCTTTACCATTATATTTAGTGATAAATTTAAGAAACCCCCCTTAAAAAAATATGTAAAATCCTTGTGAATATTTCATTTTTTGGGAAAAAATATTAATTCATATTAGTGAATCTTTCCTTTTTGTAAAAAAATATTAATTTTATTGGCAATTTTTTTACTTCACTAGAATTTTGTAAAAAATATTGGCGAATTTTAGAAGATAATAAGAAAATGCATTAATTATGATTATAAATCCTTCCAATCTAAAAACATAATTCTTATGTAAAAGTAGGGGCCAACGGTGGAAATTATTGATGGGTTTAATGGATAGACTATAATACTTGCTTGCCACCATTGATTTTAAATGTAATCTAACAACCCTTGTATTTCATGAGGTAAAGTATACCTACAATTTTTAATGCTCATGGGACCTAAAATTTCTTTTGGATCATTAATCTTAGAATATCAATGATCCAAAAGTTATTTCAAACCCCATAAGCATTGTAAATCACGAGTACATTTTACCTCATGGAATAAAACAAGGGCCATTAGAATATATTGTAAATCAATTGGAAACTAAATATTGGAAATTTGGCCCTAAATAAACTAATAATTATGACATAATCTTAGGTAATTGATATAGATTTCTATTATAAATAATAAAATTTAGGCAAATATGATTTAATCATGTATCAAATATTCTAGAAAGTTTTTGAATTTTTTTATAATAAAATAAATTCTTTGGCGATTTAAATAAGACTAACATATTTTTTGTGAAAATGTGAAAATTTAGTCACATTACAACTCAAACTATTAGCCAATTTTCAATTCCCAAATTTCAACTATTAGCTAATTGGCAAATATTAGCAACTAAAAAAATTACTGATTATATTTTTGAACAAAATGAGGTATCTCAATGTGTTTTGGTATATGTGTATTTAAGATATAGAAAAATACAATGAGCTATGCATGACATATGTTTGAGATTTGATATTGGTTTGATTTTGATTTAAGGTTAAAATTTGTTATTGTAACGATGTCATGTTATTCCCCAAAAAGCTCTTAATCTTGAAGTTGTTGTGTGCAATCCCTATGATCTAATGATAGCCAAGGATTGGAATATCAAAATGGATGTTTCTAAGGCATACAAGCCAGCTAAGAAAAGTAGGGAGGGTGTGCACTAGACCTTTCCTCCAAATGACTGGACTAAAGCCAACTTTGATGGCACTGCGAAGGGCAATCCAGGGATGGCTGGAAGTGGAGGTGTGTTAAGGGACTCAAATAATAACTTTATGGTGGCTATGGCCATTTCCATAGGTCATCAAACCAACCATGTGGCAGAGGCAATATGATTTTTTCAAGTTTTAAATTTAGCACATAATCTGAATATAAAATATTTATAGCTTGAAGGGGACTCCAAAAACATCATTGACTATCTCCTAGGTAGGACCCCTCCTTCCTAGTCTATTAAGAATTGGATTGAATAAGAAAAATCTATCTTAGACAATTTCGATAAAGTTAAAATCTCCCACATCTACAGGGAAGCTAACAGCATGGAAGATTACTTTGCAAATGAGGGGGTTAAAAGGGGAGGTTTGAACACGTGGCAAAATTTCAGGGACTTGGGAGCTGATGTCAGGGCCTTATTAGATTATGATGTTATGCATGGGAAAGAGGAAAATATCTTTAACGATGATAGGGAAAAGGGATAAGTACATCAAAATCAAGAGATTTGATGGGGCCATGTCAAATAACTTAGCTGGTAAGAAAAAGAGGCACACTTTGTGGGTTCATTGGAGTGGTTGCATAAATTTGCAACAGGTTTTTGGTGCTGGTAGAGATTGCAATGAGGTGCATACGAATATGGGGGGGATAGGAAAAGAATTGAGCCAAATAGCTATGAAATGCACACAAGGAATGCTAAGGTCTAGAAACAGGTTGAGCAAGGTGGTTTGGTTCCATTCTTGAAAAAAATTGATGGGCCTAATACTATGGCTACTGACTACTTTGAGAAGAACTAGAATAATGGAGAAATAATCCTCTTTGGGAGAAAGTTGAAAATGGATGAGAAAATCATAGGAGAGGTGACTGGAATGTCCACTAAGGGCATGAATTTTTATCGTGACAAAAGGTTTTCAGATGAGGCGGTAATCAAATTCCCTAAGAAAGAAAAGGAGAAAATGAAACTGGTCAAATTTTCCAACATCTATTTTGAAATCGAAACCATCAAGGCACTTTGGAAAAAGGTGCTTCGTGTCATAATGGAGTATATTACCTTGGACAAGAGATTCACCAGAGTTTATGGTCATCATTTTTCTCTCCTTAACCACTTCTGCCATAAGGTACAAATTTCTCTACCTCATTATTTGTTCTATTCATTGAGCAATAGCCTTGAGCACCACAAGAAAAATCCCAAGAGATAACCTATTCTTCATCCTATTCTTATTAGGTTAATCTATGAACATTTTGAAATCCTACCAGCTTTATCTAAACCAGCTGCCTCCACGACGTCTGAGGACTATGATACAGGTAGTGGTGGTTTAGATAATCATTCTAAGCCTAACCTGGAGAGAATTGTTGAAGCCCATCCATCCCTTGTCCTATCTATTAAGAAAACCAAGCTTTGTAAAGCCTAGCTCATGAAAGATAACCCTAGGATTTACCCCAACTGCCCAGTTCCTTTAAAGAATCCCACTCTCAAGGGTTCCCCTGCCAATAAGTTGGTTTCCTACTCTGCGAAATCTCTGTAGGACAAAACTAAGAACCTTGAAGCTATCAGAAACTCTGTCTCTACCCCTCCTGCCTCTTTTAGAGATGATGGTACCAAATTTCCTAGCTCCCCTAACCCAAATGATTCTAACCTCATTTTAGACTAGGATCAGTCTGAAGATATCCTTGCCTTTGCTAGAAGTGGCGTTGGTGATATTTTCGGGGTTATGAAATGGGCCTATCAAGAAATTAATGATCTTAATCTCATAAACAGGGTTCTAAAAAGAAAGTTGGAGGAAATGGAATTGAAGCTATCTGCTCTGAGCAATGAAGAAGGAAAATGGAAAAAGAACAATACTGGAACATGAGATGATGACATTGAGGACAAGTATAAGACTCTGGAAGCTGAAATTGTTAAAATAAAAAACAATATGAAAACTGTTGTGGAACAAAACCATAGAATGGCAAGGCACAATGCCATTATCATCAATGCAATGTCTAAAAAGTTAGAAAAGTCATGATAGGGCTCATTGATTGTTGATATGGAAGAGGACAAGGATAAAAGCAAGAACAAGGACCAAGGAATATCGAAGAGGACTCGTGCCAACCTTAAGAGGAAAGTGCCTCCTACTACCCAGATGGTCTAGATCTTAAAGAGGGGGGTTCAGGAAATGAACGACATGGAAGCTGAGAGAACAAAAAAATTTAAGTCCCAAGTTTAGTCATTGCTAGTATTTTGTCTGGTCTTTTTGGGTCTTTTCTATGGCCCTTGCTAGTCTTTTTTTTATGGTCATGGCTTTGTCATTTTGTTGTCCTCTCTACAGCCTCTTTGTTTACGAGGTCTTTGACGATATTTTATTTTGTTTGTAAACTTTGTGGTTTCAGGTCCCTGTAAAACCTACTTTTTCCTCTTTCAAAAATGATGTCATGTTTCACAAAATATTTATTATTGGATCATTAGGTGACATATTTTGGGAGTTTGAGTATTGTGAATTAGTATGGATGACTAGTGGGCTATTGTTTTGCACGTTTATGAAAGGTGATGAACATAGCGGTGAAGTGAAAAAACTATAAGGATTCCCACTAGAAATCTTTATGATAAGTGCAAGAACTTGGGTCCACAAAATGTTCAAAAAGTGGAAGTATTTTCTTGAATTTTAGAAATTATCACAAAAATTTGAAGCACTTACACATTGAATCTTTAAAAAGTATAGTAATATGAAATTAATTATTTTGAGTCTAGTTTTGAAATATGTGATTTATTCTAATAGCAATATTATATAAATTAATTTTTAATAGGCATGTATAAAAACTGCTTTTCAATATCTACTTTTTTAGGACCATACCATGCATGTGTACAGACACAATAATTTGACCTAAATATAATTATTTTTATAATTCCTTTTGGGGAAATATGTGTAATAAACTAAATATTCATGGGGATATTTATTATAATATTTTTCTAAATATATTTTTTATTGGTCCTAATTGTATTTTTTTTAAAACCCTCATGTACAGATACCATAATTTGACCTAAACTAATAAAATTTTTATTTTCTTTTCAATTGTGTAAATATTTTTTTTAGATTGATGTCATATATTTTTTACAAGAAAATTAACAAATTAAAATTTATTCAAAAAATATGAAATCTTGAAATTTCAAGTTTATGGATCAATTTTCTTAGAAATTAATTAAAAATAAAAAAATACAATCATTTAAAAAATTACATATTTGAAAACTATACATTGTGATCTATAATGGGTTTTTATTTCACAAAACAATTTTGAGAAGTAAAGCCCATGAGCCATATTGCCAAAGTTAGTTATAATTTATCTTGACATTGCCATGGCCTTGTACTTGTATGTCCAAAGCTAAGGGCTAGGTTACCATGCCTTTCCTATGCCTAAAAAAAATTGGTTGGGATTTAAAGTTTCTTTAGAATGGCTACTTTCTTTAAAAAGGTTACTCATTCCATAAATTTAGAATGAGTACCCATTTTAAGGTGGTTACCTATTCTATTTTTAAAATGGGTATCCATTTAGGACAGGATCTTGATCTACAACTCAGGTCTTCATTCCTAAACTGGTATGTGTTTTTTGAAAATTAGGTACCCATTCGTTTCAACATTTTATTTCCACTAAAATTCCTCTCTTTGTGGACCCATCTACTTGCACTTACCCCCTAAGTTTGATTTTAGACCAATGTCATGGAGGAGCATCTTGGGTTGTGATAGCAATCTTGCATCAACCAAAAATGATTTATTTAATTTTTTGCAATAGTTTATATTTTAATTTCCTAGGTGAATACTTTTGTAATAAATGGACAACTATTTTAGTAAATATTTTTTGTCATATTTTATGCAATAGTAATATTGTGATTTGGAAGCATTTTGGTGGCATTTATAAGAAAATCTTCCAATATTCCTTCTTAGCCATGGGATTTAGGGTGTTATAGATTTTTGAAAACTTATTAAATACTCCTAGAATGTAGCATGTAAAAATCTAGGCCCCATGTTGTGTTTTTCGACAAAACAAGGACAGACAACTAAGAGGGGGGGTGAATCAGTTGTCACAGAATATTCAAACTTTGCAACTTAACTTAATTTCAAATATGATGAATAAATAATAAACCATAAACAATCAACACATCAAAAATACAGAGAACACCAAGATTTTTAACACGGAAACCCTATTAGGGGAAAAACCACGGTGGAGGTCAGTCCACAATATTATACCTTGCTAAAAGTATAAAGAAGTATCAATGGGAATACACATGAATTTAGGAACATTGCCTATAGCTCACTACTCAATTACAAGGAGGGCTCATTGCCCAAGAGAGATTTGGATTAAAACCATTTGGGTTGTGAATTGAGAAAATAACATCTGCTAATGCCTGATTACAATTCTAGTTAAGTACATGAACACTTCTTCAACCTTCTTCACTCTTCTTCACACTCTCCCCTACCTTCAGATGATCTAATCAATATTCGCACATAGGAGTCACACACTACACACTTCAATCATGCTTCCAACTGATAGAACAATTGCTCTTATATATCTGCAACATGGAATTACATCGCTACTAGTCGACCACAAAGAAATAATAAAATAATTATAAAAATTTGGCCCAAAATACATAAATATTTTTCATGCGAATCTACCAAGGTCAACCACAACATAGTGGAGACCCAAAACAAAAACTCCAACAAAAAAATACTTCAACTAATTTCTCCTCGAATATCCACAACATGCTTCAACACCTATTCGGCCATGAACATGAAAAACATGAACACGTAAGAGAAAATATTAGATCACAAGCACAATGATCAATGCGGACATGCATCACAAATAGAGCACCAACTATAAACATCCACAACTACCATGAAACACTAGAGAACCATCTGCAAAAACTGAACTTACAAAAATTGCATGATCTTTCTTCGGGAGCACAAACTAAAGTGACAGAAAAACTGTCAGAATACAGATCTTCATAACTTGACCAAATCTTCACACGGATCTCTGAAACTTGACCTGGATAAACTAAATACACTAGCAAGAAACCCTTTAGTCCACAACAACTGATCATCAATGTGTTGATCACACCAACAGATTGATCTTCACTACTCCACTGACAACCTGAAGCACTTATTAAAATTTTCTCAATAACCTCAGCATATGCAACTTCTAATACATCAATTATAATAATGTTGACATCAATGACAACCACATATTAGCAACACAACCAAAACATCCAACAATCTCCCCCTTTGGAATTGTTGGCAACACATGATGTGAAAAATACCTTCAACATAACAACACTTACTCCTCCTTAGGTTCTTCTCCTCAAATCTTCTCTATGATATTCTCCCCAACATAAGGCTCTTCTCCCCAGATAATCACCAATTTTTCACATTACACTTCTCCCACTTTGACATCAATGTAAAAGATCTCGTCCATGCAAGCTCTGAACCACATATTTGCACACCTAAACATCTGACTACTCCCCTTGAGTACCAGGCAACACAACATCAATCTGGATCAGAATGTGATCATGAAGCACACAAATTGATGTAAATCAATGCATCTCTAGTTCATATCAAGAGGGGTAATCACCCCTAGCATCCCTTTGAGATACTCGAAAGTATCCTTTGGCAACGATTTACTGAAAATGTCTTCAATTTGTTCTTTGGTAGGGACATACTCTAGTCTAACTTCTTTCTCACTCACTTTCACCCGCTGGAAGTGGAACTTGATTGATATATGCTTGGTCTTAGAGTGTAGCATCAAATTCTTTGATATGTTTATAGCACTTGAGTTATCACAGTGTATGGAAATAGGCTCATTATAAACTACTCTAATATCTTTCACCATCTACTTCATCCACAACACTTGAGTACAATTATTTGCAGCAACAATATAGTCTGCCTCAGCAGTAGATAGGGAAATGTAATTTTTCTTTTTACTCAACCATGACACTATCTTCTTCCCTAGGGAGAAGGCACCGCCACTAGTTTTTTTCCTGTCATATACATCACCTGCCCAATCTGCATAAGTATAGGAACTCAAGATAATATCATCATCTTTAGGATACCAAAGTCCAAAATCAATTGTTCCTTTTAGATATCTAAAAATTCTCTTCACTACAGTCACATGAGATTCTTTTGGGTCAGCTTGAAATCTAGAAACCATACACACAACATTCATGATGTATGTTCTAGTATGAGTCAAATAAAGCACTCCACCAATCATTGACCTATATCTTGTTTGATTTTCCTTAGGATAATCATCATTCTATGTCAACTTGCATCTGGTTACCATGGGTGTACCAACAGGCTTTGAATATTCCATGCAAAAATTATTCAACAACTCTCTCACATATTTGTATTGAGATATAAAAATCCCTTTGTCCAATTGAGTGATTTGCAATCCCAAAAAAGTATTTCATCTTTCCAATCATGGGTATGTGCAGGATCATGATGGGCCAAAAAGTGGCGATATGATGGGTATGTGTAGGGTATGTGGCTGACGACTTTGTTTTACCCAAAATTGATGAAACGAAAAGGGTTTTTAAAGGATATTCTCAGCTTTCCATCAATATAAATTATATTTTACTTTGAATTTAATAAATAATTATTATTCATTTTCTATTTGAATTACGACTAAAGTCCTGATTGAGGGTATGTGCAGGATCATGATGGGCCAAAAAGTGGCCATATCATGGGTATGTGGCTGACAACTTTTTTTGGCCTAAAATTGATGAAACAAAAAGGGTTTTAAAAGGAGATTCTCAGTGTGAGCACCTTGCAAATTTGCACACAATCTAAATTCTATTCCATGGGTTAGTTTATGCAAACTTGTTAAATGCTCCTATGAAATAATGCATAATTTCTTTGAAATAAGATAACAAAACAAACTAATTAGAAGCATGAAAGAAACATAATGCATACCTATTCCATAGTGGATTGGTGCCAGTTTGTTGTGAAAAGTGACAATTTCCCAACCCTTGACAAGCAAATGATGAAGTACCTTGAAGATGGAGTGGACAAAATCAACTCTCAATGTGAAGAGAGTAACTTTGCATAAATTGTGGATGCTAAAATGAGGAATGAGACCTCCAATTTATAGAATATCAAGTTGGAAGAATGCCCAAAAGAGAGCAATGTGGGAAAAAGATTCAACCAATAGGAAGGAGCCACTTGTCACCATGTGAGTGGATGGAGTATGTGCAAGTTTTAGTCAATGTGCCAATAAATGAGATTAGTTGGCCTTTTCAAATTTCAAATTTGGCTTGTTGGAGGGAGAAAAAGAGACTTAAATGCCAACTGGGGGACACGTAAGAGGGGAGTTAATGCCATGTTGGAAGGGAAGTCAACTTTATTTGAATTCAAACTTGAGGGAATATTGTCCAAAGATGCCTTGTTGAGGGAAAATGAGGATTTACTAAATGAATTAATTGATTTATTTGTGCAAGTGGGAAAATCTAGAGAATGTGACATGCATTAGATTAGATTTAATCCTGATTTAGTTAATTAAAAAGAGGATTAGGTGATTTGACCTTTTTCCTTTAGATTTATGGATTAAACTAAATCAAAAAAAGGAGATGGAAAGTCATAAAGATTTAATTAAATAAAGATTTGATTTATTTAGCTAAGGGGGATAATGAGAGGATTAAATTAAATAAAGTTGATTTATTTAATTTAAATGGATGACTTTAGAGATTGAATTTAATGAGCTTGATTTATTTGATGAATGGATGAATATGAATTAATTAAATGCATGATGCTAATTTTGCATGTCTACATTTTTCCCCTCTTTGAAGCAATGTACTTGTTGCATTGGTTCAAATAATAAAATTACCATGATCAAAATTCAAAAAAATTCTAATTTTTTTAGATGTCCCAGTGGAAAGTACACTGGTACATTTCCCCCTCGAGATATTGAGCAAAAAGATTTGATTTGAGGGTCGATCTCACAATAAAGAGGTTCAAAATGGATGGTTATGATGATGATGCAAATGAGATGGTTTAAGATGCTTAGAATAACCAATCTATATTATCCTAAACAACGTAAATTATAATGCAATGCATGTGAGATGGATGATGCGATAATGCCTATATGATTATGCAATGGATGTTTTATGCAAATGTATGGTTTTATGAGATGCTTAGACTAATAGATCTATATTATGATGATGAACATGCATGTGAGATGATGTGCATAATGCTAATGGTTTGTGGATGCAGGATGGATGCACTGGTAATGATGATTAACTATTCTTGCATGATGTTAGTGCGGAAAAGAAGAAATGAGAAATGAGATGATGACAAGAGGATCCAACAAGCCAACTTTATGAGAGATGATGAGAAATGGATTATTTTCTTATCAAGAATTGGGATTTTAAAAGGGCCACTTACCTTATGTTTGATAACATGCATAAACACGATGCATCAAGGTATAAAGAACTAGGATGGTGTTGCACTTAGTGTGATGGACTTTGACTCGACAAATAGATAGGAGTATTCTTGTTCACACCTGACATACAAAAATCTTCCTAGGATGCAATTTATAAGTTTCAAACACCTCAGACCAAAACACAGAAAGGTATAACCTATCAATGCAATAGTCAACAAGCTACCCAAAACACCCTTCATACATATCTAACAAAGCAAGTATTCACCAAGCTATATTACAAGAACATCCAACAAGCATAGCAGACAAAAGATAATGATCATTGCCCCATTCCTATCTCTCTAAATCCATTTTTTTGGACATCATCGAGAGGTTATTGGAATGAGCGCAAAGAGATAAGTGAAAAGACAAAGATAAAGTAAATAAACAAGTTGATTTTCTTCAATACCACTAACCAAAAGGGAATGTGTTTTTAAGGATAAGAACTTAAACTATTGCCAAAAAATAATGCCCATTGTAGGAAGGATATAGCCTAGGACATAGGTGATCCCACAATAGTGGTTTACAATTTTTGGCCAAACTGGACACTGAAATAATTTTTTTAAACTAAATCTTCACTTTCGGGCACCTATAGTGGCTAAACCGTGAGGAATTTGAAGATGATGTAAGATAGAGTTTTATCAAATTTTGTCTATAGATTCTAAATATATTCTTTTCAAAAAAATTGGAATCAGATTGCACTTCTTTTTCTATCTCCCTCGAAAACTTTTTTTTTTTAGAAAACAACATTTTTAAGAAGTGACGCTCACCGTATAATGCCTAACTTTTTATCCATGAAGGATAAAATTATAATTATTTTTAATTTAGATTCGTAACTCTGATATCTAGTGCTTCCACTTGGTTAGATAGTTTTTTATTGAATATTTTTTCTTTAATCAAGTTTTGAATTCAAACCAATTATAATTTAGACATAGCGATCGTATAATGAGTAACTTTTTTTGTATGTATCAAAATTCAATTTATTTTTCTTTGTTAGATCAAGGACTTCAATATCTAGTGCACTAGTATTTATATTTTTTTTTTGAATAATCCGCTATTTTTTCACGTGTAGAACAGAGAGCTTGATTTTTAGTGAAAAACCTACATTCATGAGAAATAAAAAATAAATATAATAATTAAATTAAATTTACTTAAAATTATATTTTTTGGGAAGCTTATAATAAGTAATACATACTTACAAAAAATAATTTTTAAATGAATTCATTTGATCGCCCAAAAGGTAAATCAAAAGTGGTTTTTTATTAGCATTTTGATAGGTGTAAAGGAGACTCTGTTATAGGTATGGTTTAAAACTAGCGGGGTTCTATCCAAGGGGGTTTGATTTAAGGTAGTTTGATCAAACCCTCTTCAATTGGAATTCTTTAAATGGAACCTTTTAAGGCTTAAATCATTATATTTTCTAAGAATATATGATTTCAGCAAAAATTAGTTCCTCCTAGAAATTGTAAACCAGCTTTGTGGGATCAATCATTGTATGTTAGTGTATGGTGGCACATCATTCAGTTTATCCAAAGTGTTCTTTCTGATAAATAATGCCTATTATAGGAAGGATACATCCTAGGACATGATGTTACCAGATGATTGATATGGGACTGATTGGATGATGGTTGTTGACACAAAGAGTTGACTAACTTGTTTATGTACTGACCTAAACCTGAGACTTGACATTTTGAGTTTTCACTTTTCACCTGAGACTTGTTTTATATTGTTTCACCAAAGGTTGAGGATGATGATTGTTTATTATGAGTGATGTTATTGCGGGTGAAAGTGAGATGAGACAGATGGATTTTTTCAAATATTTGGATGTTTTTGGAGTTTTTGAAATGTTTTGAGGCTATTTTTGGTATTGTAGACACGCAAATTTGACATCACTCATTTAATTAAATCATATTCGCTCATCAATTAAATAAATCAAGTTTATTTAATCAATCTCCTAAAGTCATCAATTTAAATTAAATAAATCAACTTGATCCTAACATCACCCTCCTTGATTAAATAAATCAAACCTTTATTTAATTAAGTCTGAAATCACCTTTTATCCCTTTTTGATTTAAATAAATCAAAATATTGAAGTCAAAGGGGTCAAAGCATCTAATCATCATTAAGTTAATCTAACCCTAATTAACCTAACCTAACCACCCATCAGATCCTCTAGCTTTTCCCACTTGCACCAATAAATCATTTTATTTCATTTATAAAATCATCATTTTCCATCAACATGGCATCTTTGAGGAATATTCCCTCAAGTTTGAATTCAAAAACAAGTAGACATGTACACCCAACAAAGCATTTATGAGCTCTTACATATCCCTTGCAAAGGTCAAACTCAGCATTAACTCTCAAATTCAAATTTGAAATCTCCCTCTCTTTGGCACATTGACCAAAATGTGCTCATTCCTCAAGCCTATCACAAGTTGACAAGTGGCCTCATCTCATTGGTCCAATCTTTATCCCACATTTCTCTCACATAATAATTCTTTCAACTTGATAATATTTAAATAGAGGCTTCATCCTTCAACAAATCCTCCACAATCTCATGCACAAATGCATCATTATCATTTTCAAGGCAGTTTTATCATTTAGCTTAGCAGAGGATTGGGAAAGGGCTTCTTTCCATAGAAGCACCAATCCACTATGGGATAGGTTTGAGCATGCTTAGTCTTTTTGGTATTTTATCACTTTGTTTATTTAGCATGATTCAATATCTCATATGGATGCTTGATAATTTTCTATGTTTTAAAGTTCTAATCATGCTAATGTGTCTATGTTAGTTTTAGCCATTTGTAGATTTTCACCATCCACATATGGCACTAGAAGGAGGACTGGAATATAAAAGTATTTGTATCTATCCACCTTTGTTTGATGCATATTGATAGAATGCAAAGTCTTTTCTTTCTATTTAAGGCATTGAAATCTGCATATTGATGGGAATCTAAAGTTTTATGTTTCTGATCAATACATTAAACATCAAGATAAAGTCTCTCTTTTATATATATATCTACTTCAAGTTTTACACTTTGGTTCAAGATCAATTACCTCTTTTATTCAACATTTTCCTTTTTTATCATTTTCTATTCCACATGATTATTGTATCCTTTACTCGAATTTGTAGAATTTTGAGACTACCATTTCCCTAATCTACGCATTTTTTCCACATTACCTTTCCCCTCATAAATCTTTGAAAGCACTTTACATCTTCCTCAACATTAACCAACCCATAGTTTTGGTTTCCTTTCATTATTCCCAAGTCATTTATTCATTTCCATTGCATCGGGCCATTCTATTATTCAGCATTATAATATCCAGCATTTATAGTGCCATCACTTGAGCTTTGATTGAACAAGAAAACTAGATCTCAAAGTATATCTCTATCATGTGCTACGATCAGATTTGGATCCTCTATAGTGAATGCCTTGTAGAAAGTACTCTAAGCTCAGTAGAATGAATCTACACCTCACAATCTTAGGTTGCTTAGACTCTTTTAGAAAACGCTGCCTGGAGGATTCTCTTTGATAAACCATGGTGGCTAGGGCTTATGCCCTTTGGGCTCGCTTCTAGAACTGATTAGGAGGCCACGGGAATCTAGCAGCTTCATCAATTATTTTGTCATCATACACAAATCATTTTATGCATGCTTGGTCGAAACCTAAAAGTTCTTGACAAAGCTTATAAAGCACATAATTTGATTGAGGGCACTGCCTATTGCTAACACTGCGCACATTTTGAAACCCAAAAGAGAGGGGAATCTACTATTTGATGGTCTAGCTTCATGTAATTGCTTTAAAGATGGCTATTTATATTTGATGTAGTTTGGATTTAAATATTTGGTATGTTTCCATCTATTGCAGTTGGAAAAATATGATCAACATCGATTTAAGACTGATATTGAGTTTGTTTCAAATGGTAGGGAGGATGTTGAAATAGTTACAGAATTTGAAATTACACCTGTTAGCTGCATCAGTATGAAGATCTTTTTTTTTATATAGTTGATTTGGTGCGAATATAGACCTGCTAATTGCATTAAATTCAAAGTTTCTAAAGTCCTTTTGTGTGAATCATATCACATCATTAATGTTTCTATCTACCTAGCCTTGTTGTTTCGACATGTCTTAGTTTATCAACGTTATCAAATTTCACCTGCTCTTCAGTAAAAACACACCATTCACACACGTACATTCTTCCAATGGTAGATTGAGGGGATCTCGATTGAAAATATTAGATTATCTTTGTTGTTTTCAAAGAATATATCATTGTCTGGAAGTTTTTTTAATCTAGCATGCAGGTGAAAGAAAGAAGAAAAAGAAAAACGTTGGTACGTGAATATGTTGATATTGGCTGTGTTTCTTTATTCTAAATGTGTAGCCATACGAAAAGTTGCTGGTCTCTAGCCTTTTCTACTGTGGAGCTGCTATTAATTTATATTCAAAAGCTCTCAGATTGCAACCTAATGATCCTATAATAGGATTACAACTTTTTGCCGTTATAGTCAACAACTAAGCAACCATCCTGCTGCATTATCAGAGATTCAAGCATTGTTAGGAATGGAACCTATAGTACATGTAGAGGATCCACTATTTATAAGCACCTGCTGATAGATGAAACAGGACCAGTTCTCATGAACGCATTTCTGTTGATAGTAATGTTTGGTAGCCTAAGTGTTGAGGCTTTAAAATCTGCAGGCGTCATTTATTCCACTGATTTCCATTGGATGTGAATGTGTGCATGTACACAGAGATGTCAAGGACAATGCAAAGGCAGTCCGCAAGTGGATATTTCCTTGTTGCTTCCCAGCAAATGCGCTAAAGAATGATCATCATTGTAGGTCCTATAGATTGGAATTTAAATGATATTTGTTGTTTGTGCTGACCCGTCAACTAAAACCCAAGCGGATCTAGAGATGAAAAGGTCTGCATGCTTGGCACCAGCTGAACCACACCTCACAATGCTCTATTTCTCACACCTGCCATCTACATTTGCTTGAATGTTCAACATGATAAACGCAAGTCACTATCAGTCACTTCTAGTCACTGTCAACAGTAGGAGGATAGGCATGAGATTTGGTGTGCCTAGTCCCGTGTCAATATTAAATCTTAGTCTGCAGACAAAATTTAGTAACAACAGTTGGAGGATCTAAGAAAATCAAAGTGCGGTGCAACATCACATTCGAGGTAGGATCATTTATTTTGGGTATTGATTGTAGAAGTTGAATATGCTGCACAGTGACATAAATACATTGTTAATGTATTCATTGCCAAGCAAGTTGCATAGAATCTCTTTCTCTGTTTGATTTAAGTAGAACTTTATTTTGATTTACTGACAAAATGATGTATGCGACTTAAGTAGCAACAGTTGTAGGTAGAAGCGAATCCAATGATGATGGGGAAGAGAGTGTTGTTGAACTTAAGTTTTCCTTTATTCAAGTGTTGTGCAACATCACATTCGAGGTTGGCATTGGAATTAGGCGAGGGAATCAAATAACAAGAAAATTGAAGTAGGAGATAATCAGGCATAAGACTTGAAATTCGCAAAGCATTTTTTAATGCATAGATCCTCTATTTTCTGCTATTGTTTTCTATTTTACACCAACTCACTTCTTTTTTGGATTTTAAAAAGAACATACAAAACTTTCTTTTTCTCAAAGTTGGTTAAAAAGAATGTTAGAAACTCACTAAACTTTTCAATTTGGTCTAAAAATTGAACAAACAAACTTCACATTTGATTTTTTGGTGCTTAAAACAAATTCATCATTGCTTTGAGGCTTAAAAATAACATGTGTTTTTCATGTTTCGTAATCTCTTATTCAAAGAAATCTCATCTAAAAAGGCGTATGCACTTCTCTCGCGCTTCACAGCGACCTTGAGAATCAAAAGTCTTTTTGATGACATTAAGTTGCATAAGAGATTTCCTCCACACTTCATTTTGGGTTTAAAAAATTTAACAAAACACTTTGTAAGTGTGAGTAAACTTATTGCATGTGTTCTCCCTTTATTTCTAAATGAAGGTTGATCGAACTATGAATATGTTTACTCGCTTTTTTCTATCTTAGAGGGCCTACCTTGGGGAAAAAGTACTCACCCAAGGGAACAACTCAACCGGTAACACTCTAAAGCCAAGAGTATTTCCAACCGGGATATAAATGTGGGTATTGGAGTAAATGCCAATATCACGCAGTTGATTCTGACGAGATGGATCTGAAAGGGGACTCTTGCCGTATGGGTCAATCTCCATGAACAGAAAGTCCAAAATAGAACCCTTGTTTTGTAGTGACCAATTGATCCATTGAGCGAGTTTATCAAAGTGGTGCATTGGAACTTAGATTCCAAGAAGTTACTTGCCATGTCCGATCTTGGTTGAAATATAAAGGTTAAGACTTCATTCTTAACATACCTTTATAATTTTTCCTTGATTGCATGTAAAATCATCTCTTCTACTACAAAGGGCATGAGGCAAGCCCACCAAGAAAAATGTACCAATTGAGCTAGGATGTTACATTGCTTGTGAGTCAGTTTGAAAACACAGTGCTTTGATCGAAAACATTGGAAAACCAACATTCAACATGAGCATCAAATCTCAAACTCTTTAGGAGAAGAAAATATCCTTGAACAAATTCACATGTTATTTCTTTCCCTTGGGATTCATATCCTTAGAGGCTTCTAAACATCTGGATTTCATCTCAATTTTCTCCTACTAAGGTCAACAATAGGTAACTCTTGCCTCAAATTTCCTTGGTTTCCACATAACACACTTTGGGAGATAAGGGGAAAGTTGAGACATTAGACATCTAGATTCAAAATCTAATCAAGAGTGTGT
The DNA here is from genome assembly GCA_007258455.2 of Sequoia sempervirens. Classification (NCBI taxonomy): domain Eukaryota; kingdom Viridiplantae; phylum Streptophyta; class Pinopsida; order Cupressales; family Cupressaceae; genus Sequoia; species Sequoia sempervirens. The sequence continues at coordinate 422,276,594 of VDFB02105785.1, forward strand.
TTGTGGTAAAAAAAAGTCATTAAGCAAAGATTAAATCAATTGGACCCACGCATGTGCTTGGCATCTTTTGGTCATATGGTTTTTATGCAAACATTGGTCTTTTGATTTTTAATTACTCTTAGAGAAAGGCATGTTCTTCACTATCTTGGTCTCATAAACAAGTCCTTCCTAGGTTCATTTAGGATCAAATCGAACACTTCATCCACCCCAAACATTTATCATCCCATCCCACAAGAAATTTTAGAGCTTTGGAAACATAATTCTAGACTTGGGTAAATCATCAAAATCACCTTGTTTAGTTAGGTGTAGGAGAATGCATCATTTCTCATACATTCAATTATCACCCTTAATTTAAACAAGTTCATCCTAAGATCACATCTTACATCTTAGGGTTTACAAGTACATTATCCAAACCAAAAGAAATCAAAATCAAACCCTAAGTCTAGCATTGATCCAAAGTCCCTAAACGTTCGAGCAACCATATCATTCACTCCTTTCATCCTTCATCTCGTCATTAGTCCTAAGAACCTTAGACGTCACTTTTACAACAAGGTCAAAACACAAGAAGAACATGGAATATAAATTTCATCCATACATCATGAGTAATCCAAATCAGCTAAGCTATCAAAGCCTTACAATGCTGATTGATTATCAACACTCACATCTATAAAAATCGTACATGGGATCATTACCTTCGACAAATGTCAATAGTACAAAAAATGTGAGTATGCCCAAATTGAAGTTTGGGACACCTTTCCCAATGGTAGGTTTAAATCTAAGTCCAAACCTACAAATCCACCGACCAAATAATCAATGCATGAGCCTTCAAATGAACAACGACATCCCACCAAATCCCTACATGCCAAATGAGAATGTACCAAGTACAAGTTTTCCAAACATGAATCTGAAAAAATTTGGGATAAATCAGAACATTGTCCAAAATCAATGCATTCCAAATTTGTTTTAACAAAACCAAAATCAACTATATCAAGGGAGTCAAGATCGAAATCAAGATCAAATTTGGCAAGATCAAATTGCTACACTTACCAAAATAGTTGAGTCATTGCGCCAAGGGACATCTCCACCACCATTACCCATATCAACATCATTCTTTGGTTTAGGGCTTCCCCCTTTACCTAGCACCAATCACTCCATCCAAATCAATCCACCTAACACCAATCAAGCCATCACATCAAATCCTTTGAATATACCATCAACATCGCACCAACAGATGGTATCTAATCAAATGACAACATCAATCCTGAAAAATAAAAATATGGTCTCCCAAGGACCTATCACCTCGGTCATTCCAACCATTCCTATCACCTCAATCACTCCAACCACCCCTATCATACCCATCATATCTCAAACCCTCACAATCACTCCAAATGTATCTCAACGACTTGTCACTACATCCAACACGATTCCAAATCCGCCACCACTACCACCAAAACCAAACACAACAAGACAATATAACATTGCGCTAAAAGCTCACCAGGCCTACCAAAAGTCCATCCAACAATATCTAGCCACACAACAAGCCTCTCAAGCTGCCCAAGCCTCTCAAGCTACCCAACAAACACAAGCACAAACACAAAAAATGACAACTGTTGAGAACAAGGATCAAGATCAATCCATCACTGAGCACCTTGAAGCTATGTCTACTTCATCCAATGATCAAATCAACATATGTCAAGAGTCACTTCTCAATCATGATCAAAATCCACCAACAATACCCAACAATGATCCAATTCAAGAAATGTCAACATCACTTGACTCTATGGCTGAAGACATTCACAATCTCTTTGCCACAATTGTTGAAAACAATGATCAAGATCTCTCAATTAAGGAGCATATTGAAGATATTTTTACCCCATCCGATGATCAACTCACCATACATCAAGAGCCACTTTTTAGTGATCTATTTCAAGGAGTGTTAGGACTATTTGATCCTATTGACATAATGCACGAACCATTGACCAATGATCATGATGAAAATGTCTCTAAATCATCCAATGAGTTAGAGGACATATCTCAAGAATTTATTCCAAAGCAAGATCAACATATTTCACCAAGGTATAGCAATGGTCCTTTGCAAGACATGTTGACATCCTTTGACCTCATGGTTATAGATACTAAAGGAAGTCTGAACTCGACACTTGAAGATATTGAACCACTTACCATATCTAATGATGACATCCAAGAACCCCTTATAAGAAATCCATCCTTTGAAATTTAGCCATGTCAAGAACTTGATCCAAAGCATGTCGAAATCAACTCTAGAATCATTCAAGATCAATAATTTGTATCTTTAAGATACTACAATGATCTAATGGACACTCTCCTATCTACACAAGATGATCATATCCACATAGCACATACTCCTCCATCTACCCATGAGATGCTTTCTATGGATGGACACATAGATTATCTTCATTCAGAACATGATTCTTTTACTCCTGACATTATTACACAAAAAGAGTAGGTTATTGAGTTACCAACAACAGTATCAAATATATCGCAAATTCAGACTAAGGACATCATGAATAAAGATATCCAACATTATACACTCGAGGAATTAGGTCAGATAGAACAAGATATTCAGGAGTCAACAGAGCATCCAATTGAAATAACATCTGTACTGGTCAGTTATCAGAGAATGCATTCTAAACAAGAGCTCTTGGAATAGGTGAAATCAAAGCATGAAGGTACTACTACCACCATACTAGGGGAAACTTCGTCTCAAGCAAGCATCAACATAGGGAGCATGAAGAATCTTTATGGTGAAACCATTGCCAATACTACAACCAACCACATCATGAATCTTCATCCACCCATCACCTCATCCACGAATTGGGACCAACGTCAAAAGGAAGATTTGAATCAAACCACAAAGGATGTTATCAAAGAAAAAGAAGCTAAGAAGCATATCGAACAAATCGAATACACATGGATGCCAAAGAATACAAGGAAAGATTATCCCTATCAAACTCCATCAGTCAAAGAAACTATGGGGCAAAATAAAAAAGGGAAAAGTATCCATCAAAGATGTCCACAAAAGCAAAAGCAAGCTTTTCAAGTGATGTACAAAGTGTATCAAGCAGTTGGTCCTAATTCCATGCACACTTCCGTATCCACCCATAATTGCTCATCTTCCCAAGTTTGGAGAGTCAAAGATTCCAAACTGTCAACCAATCCATCTCTTATCCCCAAACACACTCCATCCACACCTCCACGCATGATATCCAATTCTCAAATTGACCATGTATTGGCAACGACCTTCATCATAAGGATTATGAAGGCACTCTATCACGATGTATGCACAAAGACAGAGTTAACCCCGATATCAATAAAGTAGATCAAGAATCTCAAAAGTTGCATTTAAGTGCACGTATCTTAGCAAAGCAACTTCTTCAAGAAGGATATTGATGGCACATTATGACAAGAGCATCTACATCAACACCACAGGGTAATTCAACTTAAAATCTTTCAGAAAAATACAAAAAAATAAAAAAATATGAAAATCCAAAAAAAAATCAGAAAAAGGATTGAAAATAGTAAAGAGAAAAAAATCATCTAGTGAAAACCACTATGGTAGCGCTTTGGGCAAGACCATGATGAAAACTTGGAAAACAGGCATCATGTGTAGAATTGAGCATCTACGTGCACCAATTCAGATGAAAGCATCTCATCCCATCCATAATAAATGCAACATTCCATCCGACTTATCCATAATAAATCCATTCATTCATGAACCAGTTATCCAATCTGTTTTCATCCATCTGCATCCATCATCCAAGTTATCTTGATCTTGATGAAACTTTGGTGCATAGTTTATGCTTGCTTATGGTAAACATCTTGACATGGGTCGTTTTCATTGATCCTATCCTATGCAGCATTATCTGAGCCATGAGGCATTATCCAAATGAGCATTCTTTATCTGAACATTGTATCTAATCGCAAGATAATCCTTGGAATTTTTTGCATGCTTTCCATATCCACCCACCCATGATATTCCATACATTGCTAGACATTGGGGGTAGATATTTACACCTTGCTTCAGGAATAAATCTTGATCTATATCCTCCAAACTTATGTGGTGATCTGAACATTGGAAAATGTGAAACCAAATTGGTCAAAGCACTTGTGGTCCAAAATCCAAATCATTAGCCCATGGCATATTTTGACAAGAAGATGTTCCTTATCAATCTTCATCTTTTATCGAACATCAATCCAAACAATCGATATCAGTCACATCTAATTTGCACGTCAACATCACATCAAATCATTCGAACAACTTTTGTTCCAAATCAAGCTTCATCAATCATGATCAATCAAATCCAATCAAGAAATCATCAGGATATCCTTGTGTTGCTTAACACTATCCTTGCATTGTTGTGCATCCTCAACAATGTTATCATCATCAATCCTAATCAATCCTGATCAATCCAATCCTTGCATTGTTGTGTATCCTCAACAATGTTGTCATCATCATCAATCCATCGATTCGATCAATCCACCTTAGCTTGGTCCTCAAAAAAATCCCAAACAGAGCACTGATATCATCAAACATATCCATATCCAAATCGTCAAACTCTTGTGAAAAATCCAAAAACATCCAAAATCATATCAAAAAATTAAAACACTCAAAAAGTCAGAAAACATCAAAAACATGGTATCTGATCTACGTCGTCTCTGAGCTTAAACGTAGGAAAGGCTAATCTTTGATCAGTCCCCAAGACACAAAATCCAAAAACATTCAAAAGAACACACAAAAATCCAAAAAAATCCAAAACATTTGAAAACACAAAATACCAAAAACAGCCTCAAAACATTCCAAAAATGTCAAAAACATCCAAATATTTGAAAAAATCCATCCGTCCCATTTCATTTTCACTCGAAATAATCAATCATCCATAATAAACTGATCGTCACCTTCATCCTTTGACAACATAAACAGAAACAATCACAACAATAAGCAAAAGCAAACTTCAATTGTAAAATCAAAATCAAAGCAACAAACCTTTAAAGCAAAATCAAACTTGATCATTTTCAAAAATGTCAGTACACTTTATATCAATAGCCTATCAATCAACTTATCAAACAATCATCATCCTATACAATGCATGTCCTAGGATATATTGTTCCGACAATGGGCATCATTTTGTATATCACTTGGCTTCTTATCCTATCAAAACACATCCCTTTGGCTCAAGGTATGAAGAACATTGGCTTGTTTGCGTACTTGATCTTTTCTTTTGATTTATCTTATTGCGCTCTTTCCAAGGACCTCTCGATAGGAATGTGGCAATGATCATTATCCTTTTGTCTATTGTGCTTGTTGGACATTCTTGTAAAATAACTTGGTGGATACTTGCTTTGTTAGGTACGTCCTAGCAAGGTTTCTATATGTCAAGTGTGAACAAGAATACTCCTATCTATTTATCGAGTCAAATTCCATCGCACTAGGTACAACGCCATCTTGGTTCTTTATACCTTGATGCATCGTGCCTACATGTGTTACAAACATAAGGTAAATAGCCCTTTTAAAATCCCAATCCTTGATAAGGAAATCATCATCATCTATCATCATCATTATCTCTAATAAAGTCTTGTCAGATCATGGACTTGTTGGATCCTCTTGTCATCATCTCATTTCTTCTTTCTTCTCTCCGTGCTAACATAACATCACCAATGCATCCATCATGCATCCATCCTACATCCACAAATAATCAATATTCTACATATCATCCCACGTGCATGTTCATCATCATAATATAGATATGTTAGTCTAAGCATCTCATATATCACATATTTGCATAAAACATCCATTACATAATCATGGCATATCACATCATCCATCTCATCCATCATCACATCATATCATCATTTAAGTTGTTTAAGATAATATAGATTGGTTATTCTAAGCATCTTAAAACCATCTCATTTGCCTCATCATCATAAACATCCATCTTGAACCTCTTTATCACGAGATTGACCCTCAAATCAAATCTTTTCGCTCAATCTCTCGAGGGGACAATGTACCAGTGTACTTCCTTCCGCTAGGGCATCCGAAAAATTAGAATTTTTTAAAAATTTGATCATGGTAAGATTATTCTTTGAACCAACGCAACAAGCACATTGCTTCAAAGAGGGGCAAAATGTAGACACGCAAATTTGACATCACTCATTTAATTAAATCATATTCGCTCATCAATTAAATAAATCAATTTTATTTAATCAATCTCCTAAAGTCATCAATTTAAATTAAATAAATCAACTTGATCCTAACATCACCCTCCTTGATTAAATTAATCAAACCTTTATTAAATTAAGTCTGAAATCACCTTCTATCCCTTTTTGATTTAAATAAATCAAAATATTGAAGTCAAAGGGGTCAAAGCATCTAATCATCATTAAGTTAATCTAACCCTGATTAACCTAACCTAACCACCCAACACATCCTCTAGCTTTTCCCACTTGCACCAATAAATCATTTTATTCCATTTATAAAATCATCATTTTCCATCAACATGGAATCTTTGAGGAATATTCCCTCAAGTTTGAATTCAAAAATAAGTGGACATGTACACCAAACAAAGCATTTATGAGCTCTCACATGTCCCTTGCAAAGGTCAAACTCAACATTAACTCTCAAATTCAAATTTGAAATCTCCCTCTCTTTGGCACATTGACCAAAATGTGATCATTCCTCAAGCCTATCACAAGTTGACAAGTGGCCTCATCTCATTGGTCCAATCTTTATCCAACAATTCTCTCTCATAAGCATTCTTTCAACTTGAGAATCTTTAAATAGAGGCTTCATCCTTCAACAAATCCTCCACAATCTCATGCACAAATGCATCATTATCATTTTCAAGGAAGTTTTATCATTTAGCTTAGTAGAGGATTGGGAAATGGCTTCTTTCCATAGAAGCACCAATCCACTATGGGATAGGTTTGAGCATGCTTAGTCTTTTTGGTATTTTATCACTTTGTTTATTTAGCATGATTCAATATCTCATATGGATGCTTGATAATTTTCTGTGTTTTAAAGTGCTAATCATGCTAATGTGTGTGTTAGTTTTAGCCATTTGCAGATTTTCACCATCCACGAGTTTTTTTCGAGATTTTATAAATGTTTTGATTTTTTATTTTCAAATGTTTTAGGGTTTTCTAAGATTTTGACCAAGAGACTAACCTAAGGACCTATCCTAAGGGTGTCAGGGGTTGATCAACAGATTAGCCTTGCCTAAATTATACATGCAGAGACCACGTAGTTTGACTGGTGACTTGACCAATTTACAAATGAAGATATACATGATCAAATGTCAGTTTATTATGATGGACTCTGAAAGGACTGACCTAAGTGTCTCGGGGGATGATCGAAGATCAACCTTGCCTATGTTCAAGGCTCAGAGACCCATAGTTCGACAAGACAACTTTGTTTTTGAATTTTTGACTAACTTTTTGACCTATTTTTGGATTTTGATATGTTTTGAATGTTTTTGGATTTTGTGATTTTTTGATGTTTTTGGATTTTTTGGATTTTCTGATGTTTTTGGATTTTCTAATTTTCTGATGTTTTTGGATTTTTTCTTTTAGGACTTCAAGAATATACACGAACCGATCCGATGAGAACATGCCCCCAGCATGATGCAATAGACTACTCTGATAAAGGTAGGACAAATTGATCATGAGGATGGGCTGAGGAATACTAGGAGGGATCATGATACGAACACAGGACCTAGCTATGGTGCAGATGCGGGTGGATGAGTGATGGATGGAGATCTGAATGCGACAGATGATGGAAACATAATGGATGGATGATGTAGAACAAGTCGTGAAGATCTTGATGGATGGAACATGCTTATTTACACAAGGCGCCTATTTTCCAAGTTTTCACCAAGGTACTTGTCCAAAGTGCCACCAAAGTGGTTTTCACCAGAGGATGATTTTTCTCTTTACTGTTTTTTATCCTTTTTCTGATTTTTTTGGATTCTTTTTTTTTTCACCGATGCATGTTTGCCAAGTTTTCGCCAACATAACCATTTTTTAAGGACATTTTCTATTTTTTTTATTTTTTTGGTTTTATACCTTGAAAGATTAGGCATAAATTTTTTTGAGATGGGAGCTATTCATGGGCTCCTACAAAGGTTCCCCTTCAGGCGTTGATAACTGATATGACCCTAACTTATAGCTTGTTGTAATAACAAATGGTCCCAACCAATTGGGTTCAAATTTTCCTTTGCTATTTGGATTTGGGATGTTCTTCTGATTCTCCTTTAGTACGAGTTCTCCAACTTGGAAAGCCCTGCTTCTAATTTTCTTGTTATAGCTCCTCTTGAGTCTGTTCTGATAGACTTGCAAATGATTTAAAGCATCTATACATTGCTCATCCAGTAGCTCCAACTCATTCAGTCTTGATACTCGGTACTCTTCATCCATGATGAGGTTTTGCAGTGATGTTCTTAGTGATGGGAGCTCGATCTCAATTGGGAGTGCTTTTGATCCGTAGACCAGGGAGAAAGGGGTGGTGTCGGTGGGTGTGTGGATACTAGTTTAGTAGGCCCAGAGGGTGGGATTGATCTACAAATGCCAGTCACGACCTGTGTCATTAATTGTTTTCTTGAGGATCTTTAAAATAGTTTTATTTTTGGCTTCTGCTTGGCCATTGCTTTGGGGATAGTATGGGGTGGAGAAGCGATGTTGGATTTTGAATTTTTCACACAAGTCGTAGACATTTTGATTCTTAAATGGTGTCCCATTATCTGAGATAATGGCTTGTGGGACACCATAGTGGCAAATGAGATAGTTCATGAGGAACTTTAATATCTGCTTCTCGGTTATATATGTCATGGGTATGGCTTCCACCCACTTGGTAAAGTACTCAGTGGTGGTTATGATGAACTTGTGGCCATTAGATGAAGTGGGAGTGATCTTTCCAATGAGATTGAGTCCCCATTGTGAAACGGGCCATGGTGTGATGATGGGATGAAGTTATTGAGCTAGAGCATGGATGAGGTCCCCATGTTGTTAACATTGTATGAACCTTTTGACGTAGTCATGTGCCTCTCTTTCCATTGTAAACCAATAATACCCCATCCTCAGCAATTTATTGGCTAGGGTCATTCCACTTGAGTGTGAACCACAAATGTCGTTATGCACCTTAGTTAAAGCGGTCAATGCCTCCTCAGTGTTTAAACAACGTAATAAGGTTCCTTCTATGCTCCTACGATATAGGGTATCTCCTAGGATGACGAATCAAGATGCTTTTTTGACAAAGGTTTGTTTTAAGGTTGAAGGTAAGTCAGTAGGTAGGACACCTATTCACAGGTAGGTATAAATATCATGGTACGAGGTATCACCAAGACCAATGATTTCACACACAAATTCTGATTTTGGTACCTTGAATGTGGGTACGAGAAGCTTCTCTACCAAGAATTCATATTTTGGGACATTGTGAGGGATGTCCAATAGGGATCCAATCGTTGCCATGGCGTCTACTACTTTGTTGTTTTCTCTAGGAATCTGTTCAAATGTGATCTCGATAAAATATTCCTTGAGAGCCTCCACCAATTTCTTATATGGAGTGAGCTTATCATCTTTAGTCTGGTACTCACCATTCACTTGGTTTATTATCAGCTGAGAGTCTCTATATACTCTGAGGGCCATGATGTGCCACTGCACTGCTATTCTGATACCTATGGTTAAATCCTCATATTCTGCAATGTTATTAGTGTAGGGGAACGCCAATTTATAGGACCTAGGTATGTAGCCCCCTTGTGGGGTGATAAAGAAGACATCGGCTCCCGATCCATGCTACGTGTTTGAGCCATCAAAGTAAAGTTTCCAGTGGTCGACTATGTTGAGATTGAATATGGATTCATCTGGAAACTCTGAGATGAGAGGATTCTCTGAAGAGATTGGTGCTTTTGCAAGCTAATATGCTATTACCTGACCTTTAATTTCTTTTTGTTCCACCTATTCAATGTCATACTCTAATAATATCATGACCCATTTAGCCATCCTTCTAGTGAGCATTTCCTTTGATAGTAAGTACTTGAGGGGATCAATTTTGGTGATGAGTTTGACTTTATGTGCCAACATGTAGTGTTTGAATTTTTGTGATGCAAACACTACTGCTAGACATGCTTTCTCAATGAATGATTAATTTAACTCATGCCCAACCATTGTGCGACTGATGTAATATATGGCCCTTTTTGTCCCGTTTTCATTGTGTTGAGCTAGAAGAGAACCAAGGGCTACTGTTGTTGCTAACACATAGAGAATTAATGGCTTTCTTGGGATTGGTGGCATTAGACTGGTGGTGTGAGCAAATATTCTTTGATCTTGTAGACATGTGAAATTTACATCATGCATATTTAATTAAATCATATTCGCCCATCAATTAAATAAATTTAATTTATTTGATTGATCTCCTAAAGTCTCTTCGTTTAATTAAATCAAATGTATTTAATTAAATGGATAGTGCATCAATTTCCTCCCTTTTGATTTAAATAAATCCAAGCATCTAAGTCAAAATTCAAAATCACCTAACATCATCTTAATTAATCAAATCCATGATTAATGCTAACCCTAACCACCCATCACATCCTCTAGCTTTTCCCACTTGCACAAATAAATCAATTTATTGATTTATTAATTCATCATTTTCTTTCAACTTGGCATAAAAAGAGAATATTCTTCCAAATTTGAATCTCCCCCCAAGTTGACATGTACATCCAACAAAGCATTTAAGAGGTCTTACATGTCTCTTGCAAAGGTCAAACTTAGCATTTAACTCTCAAATTCAAATTTCAATTCTCCCCCTCTTTGGCACATTGACCAAAATGGGCTCATTCCTCAACCTATCACAAGTTGACAAGTGGCTCCTTCCTATTGGTGGATCTTTAGTCCCACATCCTCCATGTTTGGAATTATTTTATCCTTCTTGGCTATAAATAGAGGCCTCCTCTATTGTATTACTCCTCCACAACTCATCCAATTTCAAGCATTGGCATCTTGTTTATCATATCACTTAGCATCTTCAAGGCATTTTCACCATCAAGCTTGTCAAGAGTTGGGAAAGGGATTATTTCCATAGAAGCACCAATCCACTATGGGATAGGTTTGAGCATGCTTAGTCTCTTTGGTATTTTATCACTTTGTTTTTATTATTTAGCATGATTCAATAGCTCATATGGATGCTTGATTTGTTGAATTTAATTTGTCATTATTACTAATGTTCACCAAAGTTGAAGTATTGGCAGATTTAGCATCCACGAATTTTATTGAAGGCTTCTTCACACTTGTCATCCCACTTGTATGCTACTCCCTTGTGAAGTAGGTGAGAGTATGGATTCTTCTTATCTGTCAGTTGTGCTATGAATCTTCGGATGGACTGAAGCCTACCTTGGAGAACTCTCTATTGTTTCAATGTTCTGGGTGCCTCCATCTCGAGGATTGCTTTTACCTTGGTAGGGTGTACCTCAATACCTCTCATTGACACTATGTATCCTAGCAACTTTCCTGATTGTACGTCGAAGACACACTTCTTTGGATTTAATCAAACCTTGTATTCCTCCAGCCTGTCAAAAATAGTACTCAAGTTTGTTATGTGATCCTTCCTCTTTCTGGATTTGGCTAGTATGTCATCGACATAATCTTCAATAGTTTTATGGATCATTAATGGCATGGCCCTTTGTTATGTTACTCTTGCATTCTTCAAGTCAGATAGCATCATATTCCAATAGTAAGTCCCCCATGGACAAGTGAATGTCGTTTTGTGTTGGTCTTCTTTAGCAATCATTATCTAGTTGTATCTCGAGAAACCATCCATCAAGGAAAGAATTTTGTGTCTCGCCATCATGTCTACAATCATGTCAATGTTGGGAAATGGGAAATCGTCTTTTGGACAAGCTTTTTTTAAGTCCCTAAAATCTATGCAAATTTTGATGCCCCCATCAAGTTTTGAGATAGGTACCAGGTTTGACACCCATTCTAGATAGTCTATTGGTTGAATGAATCTTGCATCAAATAGATTCTTTAGTTCCATTTTGAATAGCAAGGCGATCTGAGGGTGCATTTTCCTGAGCTTTTGTCTAATGGGATTTGCTTTAGAGTATACTATTAGGTGATGAACTACAATTTCTGGATCTATCCCTGGCATGTTTGCATAGCTCCATGCAAAATTAACTTGTCTTTCTCTCAAGAAGGCTACTAGGAGCTCTTATTCTTCTGATAGTAATGACTCCACATAGAATGTGATGTGCGGGGTCTCCTCTGTTCCAGATTAACTGAATTGCACTTTTTTGCTAGGACCGTTGATGAAAGGAAGATTGAACCCCCCATCCTCAGGCACCTCAGAGAGGTTTTCACCATTGTATGTGTCCTTTATTTTTACTTTCTTTAGGTCGGAGAGTGCCACAATGTTGTTTTCACTCAAGGACCTAGAGATTATTCTCAATTTTTCACTTTTGCAACTAAGGGATCCAATTGTTTCCCCATAGTATGCATTTTTATCTAGCTCAATGATGAATCCTACTTTATGATCTCCACATAGAATATTATCCCATACTCCCATGAATTCTAAGAGTGCCTCATCATTCTAGAATGTGTCAGGAATTGGTGGTCCTTGTTGGTCATAATCGATGAGTTGGGGGTAAACTAGGCAGATTTCATGATTTTGATGGTCTGACTCAAAGGATAAGGTGCTAATCATGAGAAGGGTGGTATCCTCGAAGAGCCTAGGTAGGTTGGTTATGGGATCCTCATCATCGCTACTACTACAAACATCAGTTATGTCAAATGTGAAGTTATTTATGACTCGACCTATAGATACGGGTAAGTGAAGTTCAATTGAAGATAACTGAGGAGGATTCTTGACCTTTCTAACTGGAGGACTTCGTCCATGTATGGTTATTCTCAAAGGGGTACATCTGAGGCCAAGGTTTCTCATTCACGTCTCCAGAATGATAGGTATTATAATCCCATTGTCATTTTTCCCAAGTCTCTGGTTTCTGTCATAGCCCATTGTGAGCATCATTTGCAAACCTTTGCTTTTGTTTTCCATTGGTAGATTGGTTGCTGGCCTATTATCTTGGTATAGGAGATGAGATGGGTCCTCCTCTATGATTTCTCAGTAGAGATCTCCCCAACTTTTGAAGTTGGGATATTCTTTAGGGGACATTTGAGATGTGGAGGCTTCATTTGATTGCGGATGTCCTCGCGATCTAGGAGATTGTGGTAACTCTCCTACCACAATTTTTTTTTTTAGGAATCACATAGTTTCCGCAACCATTATCTTGGATGATGAATTTGATATCAAAGATGGTGGGAATGGCAGGAGTGGTGGGTGTCTCTATTGCTGAAGTGGAATAGAGAGTGGATGGATCAATGTACGATACTGATGGGACTTCATCATTTTTAGGCACTTGAGGGATTTTGTAGTATTTTTCCTCAAGGTTCTTGTAGTAGGAGAATGGTTTAGGATCTCCATGGATGGTGACCTCTTGTCCTTCATATGTGAATTTGACACATTGATGGAAGGTTGATGCTACTACTTGCACTGCATGAATCCATGGACATCCTAGGAGAATGTTATAAGGCAAGTCGAGGTCCAGGACCTGATAGGTGATTTCCATGATAGCTGGCCCTACTTGAATAGGGATTCTAATTATGCCTTGGGACACTCTTTCCTGATCATCATATGCTCTAATTATAATAACTTTTCCTTTGTCAATGGAATCCTCTGGGATATTTAACTTCTAAATGAGCTTGAGGGAACAAATATTCAAGCCTACACCTCCATCCACCAAGACACTTGAATTTACTTTTCTGCAATAGGACCTCTAAATGGAGTGCACGGTTATGAGATGGTTGAGTGGGAAAATCTTGGTTGGAGAATGTAAGGAGATTCAGGGTAATGATGTTTCCGACCATAGCTTGGAATTGTTCTGCATCAATATCTGTGGGGATAGTGGATGAAGCCAATGCTTCCTCAAGGATTTTCTTGTGGGCAGATGAGATTTTTAATAACTCCATGATGGAGATTTGTTCTGACATTCTTTTTAGCTGATCAAGGACATTGTAACCATTGGGAAAAGATCTTGAATTGGACATGAAAGTTTTGTTTGGTTGAGATGATCCTATGATAGTAACTTTTCCACCTCTTGTGGTGACTCCACAATCGGCCTGAGCTCCTTTGATAGTGATTACTGCACAATGTTCATCTAGGGAAGTGACGACAGTTTCATACACATGATTCACATTTTTGAAGGTTTCTTTCCCCTTATCAGTGTTATTGTTCCCTTTATTGTTATGGTCAGGCATTAGATTCGTGTATATTTTGAGGTTTTGGTTTCATGCTGGTTGTTCCACATTTATGATTCTTTGATCAATGAGGTCTTGGACTATGTTCTTTAACCTCATGCAATTGTTAGTGGTGTGTCCTTTGATTTTGTGGAAGTCGCAGAGCTGATTTTCGTTGTACCATGGAGGTTTAACATTTGGTTCTTGGTAGTTATCATAGGTGGGAATCTTGATGAGGTTTTCATTTATTAGTTTCTTCATGATGACTTCAAGTGGTTCCCCCAGAGCGGTGTACTTTCGCTTGATGGAATTCTTGTTTCAATGGGGCAGTCCCCTTTGATCATTGATGTTATTGATTGCTTGATTGTTTGGTTGTTGTGTTGTTGTGTTCACTAGATGGTTGTTTTGATGATGGTTTTGGATTTTTTGATGTGGTATGGGTGTTTTTTTCCAAGGGGAACTAATGACAACTTTGGCATCGATGACACTATTGTTGGTAATATTTTTTTTCTTGCGCATGTGCAATTTTTGTCATTGTAATTGGTGGGTGGGCGATTGTTTTGTTGTTCAGGATATGAAGTTGATCCTCCAGGTTGTGTCATAAGGGCCCATTCGATGCTGAGCACCTTGGAAATCAATTGGTCATACATGGTGATCCCTTGGACCTTGAGATGGAATGCCAAAAGGTCGTCAAGGTTGGATATGATAGTGCACACTTGTTGTTCCTCAGGTATGAGCCATTTTCTCCGATTGGCCTTGGATCGTCATCATTGTAGGAATGAAGCAAATGATTCATTCTTACCTTGTTTCAGAGTCGATAGTTCCTCAAGACTGACATCCATGGTGATATTGCATGCATAGTTTTTGATGAATGCGTATATGATTTCTTGGAATGTTTTGATGCCTGTAGGTAGGCGAGAGAACCATTCCATGGTGTGGCTATCCAAACTCCTAGGAAATAGTCACATCAGATAGGTATCATCATACATGACTTCCATGCAATGAACCTGGAATTCCCTGATGTGATCTTCAGGGTTTCCCATCCTACAATACTTATCAAATTTGGGGATTTCAAATCCCTTCAGAAATGGCTTCATTACAAGGATTCTATCAAACAGATAAGGACCCAAGTTGTTGGGTGTTTTTGTGGTTCACCCTAATTGAAGGTCAAGCACTTGTTGCGAGAGCAATCTGATTTTTGTTGTCACATCGTTTTGTGGATTAGGGGGTGGGATGAAAGTGTTTTGAGGTGGTTCAATTGTTGATGGGATGGGTGGATTGGTTGGTATGTTGATGGATGATGTTTGAATATTCTACTAAGCCAAGTATTCTTGCAATTCTTGTTGTACCAACAATGCTTGTTGTTGGTCATGTTGTTGTGCTATTAGCGCCTATTGCTGAGCTTGTTGTTGCACTTGTTGTTGAGCTGCTAATTGGGTTGCTTCCTATTGTTATTTATATTGCTTTAGTGTTTGTTGATATGCTTGTTGTTGCACTGTGTGTTGTTGTGAAGATACTACGCTTGTGCTTGTGCTTGTTGTGCTTGATATTAGGCTTTGGTTTGAGCGTGCACTTGAGCTTGGGCTTGAGCTTGAGCTTGAGCTTGAACTTGTGCTTGAGCTTGTGTAGTTTGAGCTTTTGCTTTTTTTTGTTATTGTAATAAGGCTTGGGCTTGTGCAGCTTGTGCGGCTTGAGCAACTTGCTAAGAAGCTAGTTGCGCAGCTTGTTGAGCAGCTAATTGTGTGGCTTGTTGTTTTTGTACTTATAGCAATGAATTTTGATAAGTAGCTTGCTGAGAGGCTTGCAACACCATATTGTATTGGCTTGATGTATTGGAGCTTGGTGGTGATGGTGGTGGTGATGGATTCAAAATGGTGCTTGTTGTGGTGGGGAGAGGCGTCGCCGTGTTGGTAATTGGGATTTGATTGGTAGATGGTGCGATCGACGTGGTTGGTCCTTGAGAGATCATGTTTTGAGATGTGAGGGGGGTGGTTGATGATGTGATGGTGGTGGTATGTGTTATCAGGGTGGTTTCCATCTATTATTGTGATGTTGATGACAAGTTTTGAGAGTTTAGCGTGATGTTTTGATTGATGTTCAGGATGTTGGTTTGATTTTGATAGATATTTGGTAAACGAGGAAGCCCTAAGCCAAGAAGTGGTGTGGATGATGATGGAATTGGAAGAAGTGGTGGAAATGTGAGAGGTGTAACCTCTTGAGGAAATGGGGTAGTGTCAAAAATGCCCCCTGGTCTGAACATGTCACCCTCTCCTTGCGAGGTTATGGGGAGATAGGTTTGGGCTGTTGTGTGGAATGATGATGATGGGTCATTTGGATCATGAAACATGAGAGGGACATATGTATGCAATGGATTTTAGGGTATGGTTTGTCCCAAGATGGTGTTTGCGTCCAAATCTTGATTGTTTATGAGAGGATGTGTTTGCAATGCATTGAGAAATCCAATTCCTTTGTTAACAATGGGTTGCATTGGAGCAATGGATGATGTGATTTGTGGGATGTTTTGAGTGATTCTTTGAAATGAGGGGTTAGATGAAATTGAGATGGTAGATGAGATTGGAGGCATGACTCCAAAAGATGGTTCCACAATAGTGCTCACATTGAAATCGAAGGGGAGTTTAGCCCCTTGCTTTGATAATTTGAGCATGTATAGTGAGGGATTGATTTTCATCATGATGTTGATAATCTTATGATTCTTCAGATTTTGAATTATTTCGGTGATTTTCTCATGTGACATTCCAAATGGATTATTGGTAAGATCCTCCACTTGGACACCTTTTTATGGATGGTCTCACAAAAATGGAGGAAGGTTAACTGTGAGACTGGCAGACCCAATGGGATTCATTTTGGAAGCGGTTTGACTTAAGTCACTTGAAGTAGATGTTTCTTTGTTGGCTTCCATGTTCCTCTTGTGTTGCGATCTAGTTTGCACCATAAAATAGGGATCGATCTTCAATAATGTGAAAGGTGAATTCTCTAATTCTTTGGATTGATTTAACTTTAGGTACAAAAGAGAAAATTTAGGATGATTTAAGGATCAAAGGGTGATAATAATATGGATGGAAGATGGATGGAAGATGGATGATTGGAACTCTTGAGAAAATCTTGAAGGGTATGTTAAACTTTAGGACTTGATTTAGGATTGATTTGTTTTGGATTCGGATTTTGGTGGACTCATAAACTCTAAGAGGTTGGATGTTGTCCTAGAGGTAAATAGTTCACAAGATTCTAATTTTTCTAGGTGTGAGAAGAAGGATCTAGCTAAACACTCCTATCCAAACAAGATGATATTGATAATGAACTCCTAAATCCCAAGATTTTGGATGTTATCAAGGGATGAATTTGTTCACAAGTTTTGATAATTTGATCAAATATGTGGAGAAGGATGCATCTACACACATTCAATCAAACAAGGTGATTTTGGTAAATGATTTGCCCAAAGTTTAACATGAAGGATTTTTCCAAGACTTTCGAAGAGTTGATGATGAGATGATTTTGGTTTTGATGTTCAAAGATGGATGAAGGTTTGATTTTGATCCTAGTATGTACCTAAAAAGAAACTTGTTTACTAGACCTTAGTATTGAAGAACATATAATACTTCTAAGGACCTCTATAACTAAGAAGTGGTTCAAACTGAGCCTACATTTTTGGATTGTTCAAAGGAATGAGTCTATAGAACCTAGTGATTTTTTTACTTATTTTGATATGTTGCTTTTGATTGCACTTCCTTATGTATTTCTTGATGACCTTTCGAGTGTGACTCCTAAATTTTGAACTTTAGCTCAAGGAATTTTGTTTTGGGATTTTTACTTTCTTGGAAATCATGAGGAATTAACACATGTGTGAGAGCCAATTTTGTTATCTTTTCTTAGTGATTTTGTTTTACCACAAACACTTCTTTGATTATATTTCTGAACTAGATGTCCAATGTCTCAATTTATTTGAATCCCACAAAGTATGTTATGTGGAATTTTGATGAAGTCAAGGCAAGGGTAACTACCTATTGTTTAACTTTAGTAGGAAAATTGAGATGTAAATCCAAGTGTTTAGAAACCTCTAAGGATAAAATCCCAAGGGTAAGAAATAACACATGAATTTGGTCAATTGTGTTTTCCTCCTAAAGGGTTTGAAATTTTGATGATGATGTTAAACGTTTGTTTCCAATTTTTTTTGAACAAGCAAATAATTTTGTAACCAAGAACAAGCACAACCCTATTTATATGAAAGACTATATTTGTTGAGTCCCCACTTGGACAAGTCTAGCTACGCTTATCTTTAGTGAATGGTTAGATGCTTGACCCCATTGGCTCCCCTCCATGACACTCACTTATATAGGGCAGCCAAGCATCAACACCCATGAAACTCCCATGGAATGTTTTCCATTTCTACTAAAGACCGTAAAAGTGTGGGGCAACTTCAGAACAACCGTTCTTGCACCAAAAAATAGATAAGGATTTTGGACTTTCTACAAAAATGGTTTTAATTCAGACTTTTCATTCGTAGGATTTTACCCAATGTGGAGAGAGACCATTGCTTCCCTTCTTGTCAGAGTCAACCATGTGATACTTGCGTTTATTCCAATACCCACATTTATATATCGGATGGAAATGCTCTTGGCTTTAGACTGTTACCAGTTCTGTCATTCCCTTGGGTGAGTACATTTTCCCCAAGAAAGGACCTTTAAGATAAACAAAAGCGAGCAAACATATTCACATTTCAATCAACCTTCATTTAGAAACAAAGGGAGAACACATGCAATAGGTCTACTCATACTCTCAAAGTTTGTTGTTCAATTTTAATCCCAAAATGAAATGTGGAGGTGATCACTTTATCCCACCCTAAGACCATCAAAAATCCTTTTTATTTTCAAGATCACCATGAAGCGCGATAAAAGCGGATACATCTTTTCGATGGCGTTAGTTTGAGTAAGTAATCACAAAACAAAGTTGCACATGTTCATTTTAAACCCACAAAGTAATGATTTTGATTCATTTTAAAGCACCAAAATGAGATATGAAAGTTGCCTTGTTCAATTGTTAACCTCAAATGAAATCTAGTCAATTTTCCTAAAGTTCATTTTAACCCCTTTGCAACAAAAATTGAAAGCTTTTGTAATGTTCGTTTTAAAGCCCAAAAACAAGTGAGTTAGTCTAAAATGGAAAATTAAAGCATAAGACGGAAGCTCTAAGCATTAAAAAATGCTTTATCAACTCCAAATTTAATGCTTAATGTATCTCCAAGTTTCTTCAAAGATCTCCTCTTGCAAGCTCCTTGTGCAAACGAAATCCCTCCTCACTTTTCCTTATTCCTTCCTCATTTTCCTACAAACATCACAACTAAAAGTTATGCATCTATTGCAAAATGATAAAAATATATACAATATTTTATCAACCATTTTAGGAATCTTTTTAAAGAGAGGAATAAAAATAAAATTGAATTGACAAGGCACGAATTTGACTGAATAATGAACTTCAATACAATTTTAATTTACACTTGCTTTCATAAAAGAGAAATTGATTTCAGAACTTGAGATATCTAATATGCAAAGCCACACACCACAATAGTTATTTAAGAAAGAAATGAAAACAAAACTTTCCCTTAGAGAAAATGGCATATGGGTGGCATAATCTAAAATTTTAAATCAAAATAAGTACTCACCTTGAGAAGGTTTCTACCAACATTCAATAAATAATAGTACGCCCTTTTGGTAGACATATATCCTCTTCCCTACTTAACAAATCTCTCCATAAGAAATCAAATCTGGCTACGGTGGTCTTATAAAAGATTGGCATGGAAAATTTGGAGCATTGAAAATTCTCAAAAGGGGTTTCAAGGAAGATTGTTTAATAGGTCAGCCCTAGAATATTAAAATCCTTTTTTTACTCAGTGCATTTGTAGGACGTTCCTCTGCAACAAAATCCAAAAATTGGTTTAATACTTTTGTATCACCCCTGCAAAGATTTGGGATACGACTGACAGAAGTAGTATGGTGCCAAATGTATTGGGCTGATGATTAAAGTATGACTAATAGAAGTAGTAGCTTGTGGTAGAATGCAAAAGAAACTCTTAAGCAAATATTGTTGGTAGGTGTAAAAGATAAAGCCAGTGAGAAAAATATATGTCAAGTTTATTTTGTTGGTGAATGAAAATAAAGAAATGCTTTGACAACCATGCCCAAATGCATAACATAAATCTGCACTTAACACAAATGGCATGACACTTCAATCTGCACTTAACGATGGATGATTTAATGTATAGTAATTTGAAAGGATAACCAATAACTTTGCATCAGACTGTAATATCCCCTCAAGCTATCTTTTTAACTTTCCTACATAGTTGTTGTCATAAATATTGCCTTTTAAAATGATACATAGCAAACAACACAATACATAGAGCACAATGAATAGGAATATAAGCCAAAGTTTAAAAGTTGCAATCAAACATGTTAAGACTAAGTCAATGTCTTAAGAGTGCTACGTGCAGAATAAAGCTGTGAGAATAACCCTATGAACCAAAGAATAGATACATGGGAGATAAGGTGGCGTCATGGTTTGAAATATGCAACCAAGCCAACATGTGAGAGATAGTGTGTAAAACTAAAATTCAATGCAACAGTAAGCGATGCCTTAAAGCCAAAATAAAAACAGCATAAGGTAGTTGTGCCTAAACTTCCTATTGAATATTGGTAGACTTCTCTCATAGCCTGCACCCTCCGTCACACTATTGTCTTCTCTTTGCATACTTGTTAAGAAACATTCAAGTTTAATGCAATTGGTAAGGTGTAAAGTCGTATCCTCCATAAAATCTCTCTAGTCAACTTCAACCAAGTTTCTAGGTCTTTAATTCATCAACGCCCCTCAATATGTACGCCACATAATTTGCACCAACAATAAATACAAAATTTTAAAACCTGCAATACCAAATCAGGAGGATATGCAATTATGAGGATAATGTGTGATCTAAAAGAACAAAGTTTCATGGCCTCTATTTTAGTCAAATAAAATCGAAGGTCTCTACTTAAAAGCTTTTGAGCTACTGCTATCAGCAGGCACCTGACAAAAGTAGAAAATAAAATCTATTAGAAACTATCAAATAAATGCATTTGGCATATGAGGGGAGGCATGTTTTTTATTGGAGAAGGTGGAAAATAATTTTTGTTGTAGGTTTTGAAGGTATGATGCAACAACAACTAGATTATGAGATCCATTGATGAAAATCAAGAAGTTTGTGATTGAAGATTGCAAATTGGAGAGCCGGTTTCAGAGTACAAGGAGATCATTTGAAGAAGAATTTGGAGTTTTTTTGTGAAGGTTGTTTTTTGTCATATACAAGATTTAAGTCTTTTTTTTAAATATTTTGTTGAACATATGTGATTGCATAAACTTTTCTAACCAAATTTATTTAAAATTGTGAAGTGTTGTTGATTGTTAAATAGAGATGATTTAAAAGCTATTGTTGCAAATTGTTGCTTCATGTTTGTTGATGTTGGTGTTGAAATATTGTGTGTTAGGATTGTGTGAGTCCCACTTACATCACATTTTCATTTTTTTTGTTGCTACTATGACTAGAGATATAAAGGTGGGAATATAAGGCATTGTTTTTGGAGAGTATACTTGCTTTCCTAATTGGTCTTTTGCATTGATCAAATCTTGAGTGCAACTAGTTGTCATAGGACTATTAGCATCTCCTATGTGAGCAAGGATATGTAATACATCTATCCCTTGGGACTCATTTAATAAATTCCTAAGGTTATTTGAGACAAAGATTGTTTCTCTAGCTAAAGGTTAAGTACCTAGGTATATTGTTGAAGTCCTTATAGGTATTTGTCTAATTGTTTCAATTTATCATCAACAACATAGGAAACAACATATTCCAATTTATCATTAAGGAATCACTTAGATGGGTGTAAAATGATTTAAAGATGGGAGCCCTTACGGTTTTGGTGGATATAGAAAAAACCCTATTAACTTAGTTACATGACATTATTGAGAAGGGAGAAATTTTTTAGAAGAAGAGGAATATAAATTATTGGCTTTGTGAGGGGGATAAGAATACAAAGTTTTTCCATATGACTGCTTCCAAGCATAGGAAGAGGAACTACTTTTCTGATTAATCATCGAGGATGGGACTACTTTGTCTTCTAAGGGGGATATTTCCTTGGCTAGTGTTGATTTGTTCTACAACCTCCTTAACCTAGTTATGATCCACTCTTTGGAGATTGACCTCTTGGATGTTATTACCCACATTGTCTCCCCTCATGAAATCATGTTCATGGAAAGTCTACCTCAACCAAGGAAGTTAGGGATGTTGTTTTCTCCCTCAACCCTTTAAAGTCTTTTGGGCTTGACGACTTCCCCCCTTCTTTATTTAAAAGTACTAATGATGCAGGAGCATCCAGTGGTGTAAGGGCAATCTTGCATCACCCAAAAATAGTTAAATTTTAAGTTTCTCAGTTTTTAGATGTTTTTACATTTTTGGATACCCTTTTCATAATAATGAAATTCCCAATTTACGGTTTTTATTTTTTGTTCCTGGATTGAAAGATATTGCAGTTTTAGTTTCCCAGATTTGCACCTGAAAATCTTCTGAGTGGGATTTGAGGCACTTAGAGCTCCCGGATCGGCCCAGAAACTTGCTGAAATTGGCGTGGAAAATTTCAAGTGTGTTCTTGTCTTCAAGACCTTTTCAACGATTCAAACGGTTCCCGAATCGGAGTCCCGGATCAAAAGTTATGGCCCCGGGAAGTTGGCATACTTTCTAGAAGATACCATTGCAAATGCTCTTTTGAAATTTGAACTTCATGTTGTAAATTTTCGGCGCCAAACTGCGTAAACTCAATTTGAATTTTTTTTTGACTCCAAACTAATGAGGAGCTCTATTTATGGGCGGGTTTTCTAATTTTTGGATAACTTTTTGGGGACAAGCTCGCATATTGCGAAAGGGGTTATTCTGTAGCTTTATGTAGCTTGCATGTGTTGTAGAACTTAGGGATTTAAGATCTTCTGCATGTAAGAAGCTCCATTTTCTGAATAATAAAATTATTCTTTTGTTTGTGGGTTATTTTTTGTGTCTTGGGTTGTGCCCTCATCAAGTGGTATCAGAGCGAGGTTTTTCTTGAGCATGTGGAAAAATTGCAGATCGTGAGGAAGTTTGCACCAGGACCGTGGTTGTGGGTCGATGTCAAGAAAGATGCCTCCAAGAGTGATGCCTGGTAGGCATGGTGGTGCCAGAGGTGGTCGAGGCGGCAGAGATGCTGGTGGAAGAGATGCACTGGCAGCCCTCCAGAGACAGGTTGATGCGTTACAAGAGCAGTTGAGAAGAGGGATAAACCTGAGGGACAAAAGTGAGGATGAAGGAGAGGAAGAAGGTTTAGATGTAGAAGAGGAAGAAGAAGAAATTGATCAAGACCAAATGCGGCTAATAAGGGCCATTTCAAAGATCGAGAAAAGACCCAGAGCAGAAGTCCCTAGTTATTCTGGAAGTCTGAACCCGGAAGAGTTGATCGATTGGATCAATGAGCTAGAAGAATATTTTGAGTATGAGGAAATAGAGGACCCAGATCGGGTTAAGTTTACAAAAATGAAGTTGAAGGGCCATGCCAGTATTTGGTGGAAAGAAGTCCAGTTGGAAAGAAATCGAAGAGGAAAAGTCAAGATCACCAGATGGGATCGCATGGTAGAGAAACTAAAGAAGCAGTTAATACCAGTGGACTACGAGTTAGATCTGTTGAAGAAATTGCAAGGGTTGAAGCAAGGAAGCAGATCTGTGAAAGAATATACTAAAGATTTTCATAGGATAATCATCAGAACGGGTCACACAGAGGCCAACAAGGAGAAGGTAGCCCGATATCTTAATGGGTTACGACCAAGCATTTAGGAGGAGTTAATCTTAGTCAGAATGACCACTATTGAGGATGTGTATCAGTTTTCCCTAAAGGTGGAAGAGAAGCTAAACAAAAGATACGATGGCAAGCAAAAAAGACGAGGAGGTCAAAGAGAAAGGGGCAATGGAAGACCTTCAGGAAGACGAAATGATGATGAAAAGAAAAGTGAAGATGTGGGTACCAGACAAAGCCAAAGGAATAACAACTTCTACCGCCCTCATGATCAAAACAGTGGTGATCAAAGAGGTAGAGGATGAGGGAAATATGGACAAGGATCTAGAAGAGGTGGTTTCAAAGGAACATGTTTCCAGTGTGGTGAGGAAGGGCATCGAGCCTATGAATGTCCACAACACCAAGGAAGGGCAGACAAAAGGCCAGAAGGCCATGGAAGGGTTGTGCATGCAGATGAGGAGACCCAATCTGAACATTTAGATGATGTTGAAAGGGGAGAAACCTTAGTGATTAGGAGAGCCCTAGTGACTGAAGAAAAGGAACTAGAATAGAGGAAGAATCTATTTCGCACAATGTGGAAGTGTGAAGGAAAATGTTGTGATGTCATTATTGACAGTGGGAGCACTGATAATTTGGTGTCAGAGGAGATGGTCACAAAGTTGAAGCTGAAGAGGGAAAGGCACCTGCATCCGTATCGGATTTCCGCTGCGAAGAAGTTTTGGTCAATGAGCACCTAGTAAAGTTCAAGATCTGAGCTACCATGATGAGGTACTCGCGGATATCATCCCCATGGATGCATGTCACATGTTGTTGTGGAGGCTGGCAGTCTAGATAGGTGAGCTATACATGATGGCCATGCAAACACTTATTCCTTGACAAGGATGGGGTTAGCCAAGTTGAAACCCCTAAAGGAGACTCAAGAAAAGGTATGTAGTAGTGCTAGAATTTGTTATGTAGATGGAAGAAATTTTAGAAGGTATGAAGCATGAGCGTGTGTGTTATGCATTGATTCCTAGAATGAGTAATGAGGATAGTGAGAAAGGTTCCAGAAGAAGTTTCTGGGATGTTGGATGAGTTTCAGGATATTGTTTTGATAATGTACCTGAGGGTTTACCGCCAATAAGGAAGATCAGTCATCAGATTGACTTGATTCCAGGAGCCAGTTTGCCAAATAAGGCAGCTCATAGAATGACTCCAGCAGAAAATGAGGAGTTGAACAGACAAGTTCAAGAGTTGTTGAGAAAGGGTTTGATATGGAAGAGTTTGAGTCCATGTGCAGTACCTGTAGTACTAGCACCAAAGAAGGATGGGGAGTGGAGGATGTGTACAGATTCTTGAGCCATAAACAAAATAACAATCAAGCACAGATTTCCCCTACCAAGGATGGATGACCCGATGGACTGTTTGAGTGGAGCTCAGTACTTCACAAAGATTGATCTGAAGAGTGGATATCACCAGATCTGGATTCGAGAGGGAGATGAATGGAAGATTGCCTTCAAGACCAAAGAGGGCCTGCATTTAAAGGGTTAGTCACAGTTTTGGGCTAAACCAATGCACCGGTGCTACTATCCATGCTCATGAACGAAAATTAAAGAATTTCTAGGAAGTTTGTTATTGTGTATTTAGATGATATTTTGATTTTCATTATTGACGTTGATGAGCATCCTATGCCATTCGAGAGCCTTTGGAGAAGTTCAGAGAAGAGAAACTATTAGATTAATCAAGAAGTGCATTTTTGTGAAGATGGAGTTAGTGTGTACTTGGGTTTGTCTCAAGAGCGTCCCCAAGATGGGATTCCTAGAGAAGGTGAAGGCGACAGGTTCTGGCCTACCCCAAGAACCGCTACCGAGGTGAGATATTTCCATGGTTTGGCTAGTTTTTATAGAAAGCTCATTAGAAACTTCAATAGTATTTGTGGACCCCTGACTAAAACAATGAGAGGGGATAGAAAAGAATTCAAGTGGAGCAATGGAGCAACAAAAAGTTTTGAATCGCTAGCTAGTATATGATAGAGCAACCTCGTTTCATTTCCATATTTCTAACAAGGTGTTTCGGGTGGATTGTGATGCCAGTGGTTGTGCTATTGGAGCAATGTTGAGCCAAGAAGGTAAGCCCATTGCCTATTTCAGTGAAAATTTAAATGATGACAAGAGAAAGTATTCTGTATATGATCGTGAATTTTATGCAATAGTTCAAGCATTAAAGAAATGGACATTATTTGTTGCCGGCTGAATACCGAGAGCATCATCATTAGGCCTACATCTAAATAGTCGAAAAATTAAATCGTGAGGCATATGAAATGGGTAGAGTTTTGCAAAGTTATACCTTTGTTTTAAAGCATAGGAGTGGGAAGTCGAATAGGGTTGCAGATGCCTTAAGTTGGAGGCAAACATTGTTGACAAAGATGCAGATTGAAGTGGTTGGGTTCAATGAACTCAAGACACTGTATGCAGAAGATCCTGATTTTGCAGAGGCTTGGAAAGCTTGCAAGGAACCTATTATAGTGGACAGGACAAGGTGGCTGGATTTCATAATCTAGGATGGCATGTTATTTAAGGAAGTCAATGTGTATCACGAGAGTCTATGAGGGAGAACCTCGAGCAAAGGAGAAGCTATAGAGGAATGGAAAAGACATTTTGGTCGAGATAAGACATTCATTTCCATTACTCGAGCATTATTATTGGCCTCAGCTTGTCACAGATGTGAAGAAGTTTGTACAAAACCGGCAGAGTATGTCATGGCTAAAGGAGGAGCTGCATTACAGGCTTATATCATCTTTACTTGTACCCGCCGCAGGAGGCCATGGAGGATATAAGTATGGACTTTGTTCTTGGTTTGCTAAGGACACAACAAGGGAATGATTTAGTCTTTGTGGTGGTTGATAGGTTTTGAAGATGGCACATTTCATTCCATGTCAAAGACCCATGATGTAGTCCACATTGCTGACTTGTTCTTCAAAGAGGTGGTGAGGCTACATGGTCTGCCAAAGAGTATTGTTTCAGATCGTGACACCAAATTTGTGGGGTACTTTTGAGGACCTTGTGGAAGAAGCTGAAGACAGAGTTGAAGTTCAGTTCTACACACCATCCACAAATAGATGGGTAGACAGAGGTTGTTAACAGAGTCCGGGTAACATACCGAGATGTTTGGTAGGAGATAAACCCAAGGATGGGACTTGATCTTACCCCTGTGCCAAATTTTCTTACAACAATTTCAACAAAAGCATCGTAGATCACCATTCCAGATTGTGTATGGTGGTAGCCTAACGTTCTAGAATTGAGGGAGATGGACCAAGAGAAGAAAATAAGTGTTAAGCCAAAGATTTTGGCAACACATCAAGGATATACATGAGAAGGTAAGAGAACATATTAACAAGATGAATATGCAGGTGCCAAGGCATATCAAGAGGAGGTAAGAGTTTTGTGATTGATGAAGTGATGGTCCACTTGAGGAAAGAAAGGTTTCCAGTGGGAACATATAACAAATTGAAGATGAAGAAGTTCGGTCCCTATAAAATTTTGAAGAGGCATGATTCAGGGAATGCATATGAGGTAGAGTTATCGGATGGATTCAACATTTCCTCTGTGTTCAACATTTCAGATTTGACAGAGCATCATGAAGATGGTGCAGAGGAAGTACCAGTGATGGAACAGTGTGGGATTCCATCACCTACTTCAGAAAAGGAGGAGATTGAGGAAATCTTGGATAGTCGTGTGGGAAGGAGTACCAAAAACAGGCAGTATGAAGAATATCTAGTGAAATGGAGAGGAAGGCCTATGGAAGATTCATCCTGGCTATCTAAGGCAGCAGTTCACCAGTTGGGTTTTCCTCAACCATCTGAGACGTGACGGGGTCACTTCTCAAAATTACCCTGGGTGTCTGATGCAGGAGCATCCAGTGGTGTAAGGGCAATCTTGCATCACCCAAAAATAGTAAAATTTCAAATTTCTCGATTTTTAGATATTTTTACAGTTTTGGATACCCTTTTTGTCATAATGAAATTCTCAATTTACGGTTTTTATTTTCTATTCCTGGGTTGAAAGATATTGCAATTTTAGTTTCCTAGATTTGCACCTGAAAATCTTCCAAGTAGGATTTGAGGCACTTAGAGCTCCCGGATCGGCCCCAAAACTTGCTAAAATCGGCGTAGCAAATTTTGAGCATGTTCTCGACTTTGAGACCTTTCCAACGGTTCAAACGGTTCCCGAATCGGAGTCCTGGATCAAAAGTTATGGCCCCGGGAAGTTGGCGCACTTTCTAGAAGATACCATTGCAAATGCTCTTTTGAAATTTGAACTTCATGTTGTAAATTTTCGGTGCCAAACCGCCTAAACTCAACTTGAATGTTGTTTTGGCTCCAAACTAATGAGGATCTCTATTTATGGGCGGGTTTTCTAATTTTTGGATAACTTTTTGGGGACAAGCTCACATATTGCGAAAGGGGTTATTCTATAGCTTTTTGTAGCTTGCATGTATTGTAGAACTTGGGGATTTAAGATCCTCTGCATGTAAGAAGCTCCATTTTCTGAATAATAAAATTATTCTTTTGTTTGTGGGTTATTTTCTGTGTCTCGGATTGCGCCCTCATCAACTAAGATATTGTTGGTCATGATGTTACTTGTGTTTTTAAGGAATTTCTCTCTTTAGGTGTAGTGTAGAAAAATGTATAACTTTAAATTTTCGCACTTTGTTTGGGCCCTCTTAATAAAATGGACTTAATAATGCATGAATGTGGTGTTGAAAAATTTAGCCCTATATAGTCACTTTGGTTAGGAACTTTTAATTAACTGAGATTAACTATGCCTTAATAAGCCATAATATACATGTACAAGCCTAATAAATTACATTTTTCAATTAGAAAACCTAACAATAATTAATGCCTAAACATAACACTTTACCTTGAGCAATGTGTGTTCAAGGAATAGGGACATGGGACCCATTCTCCCATGGGTGAATGGGTCATCCCTAGGCCTTTGAACCTAATTTAAAAATATATTTTTGGTAGTATTATAAGCTCCCCAAATCCATATTTTAATATTATAGTGTAATATTTGAATTTCAAGAAATTAAGGATACATACCTATAAATACATGGTTATTTTCTAAGTTTCACCTAAAACTTCATAAGCAATTCAAGAGAATTTTGAAAAGCAATTTCACAAGAGAAAAGTTGATGATCAAGAGCATTCAATAGAATATTTATCAAATATTTAGTGCACCATTCAAGATCCAATCATCATGTTAAAGTCTTCGTGTATCATGCATATTTTTGAAGCTAACATTGTGATGCAAGTTTCAAGATCAAGTTCAAGTATTCAAAGCATTATTTCAAGTATCAAGATCCATATCCAATGAATCCATTTCATGCAAGTTGCAGTTCTCTATTCAAATCTTTTGTAGTGTACAAAAATGTATCCCTTTACATTTTCACACTTGTTTGGGCCCTCCTTGCTAAAATTGGGCTTCTTTATGCCTTAATTAATCTTGACATACATCAAACAACCAATCAAAATTTAAAGATTTTGGATTGTGTGGCACAAATTTAGTGATTTGGGACTCATACGCCACCTTGGGTGTATGGGTCCCACCTAAGTTTTGGGGCCTAAATCTTAATTTCACATTAAACTAAACATTTCTTGAAAAATGTGTCCCAAGCTTAGCCTAGTGGGACTTATATGCCTCAACTAGCATATGAGTCATGGGTATGTGTAGGATCATCATAGAAAAAATAGGCCCTTAAGTGGCAAAAAAATAAAAAAAATTAGAGTTAGGCAACTTGACATAAAAATTTGAATAAGTTATCTATATTATTTAAAAAATATGTAAGAATAGAATCTATATCAAATTGAATGTAGTTTCTAAACTACTAGGTTTATTTTTTTTTTAAAAGTAATCTATTTGGTGAAAATTTGAAATTTCAATAAAGTAGTACTTAAATTTTAGGGAAAAAATAAGTAGGTGTTTGTCTAACCACCCTAACCACAATAAAATGATAATATTTTACATAAGTAGAGGACTCATGTCCTGATGTGATTTATATTATTTTGTAATTTTTTTCGAAGTAAATAATTAATTATGAATTTTTTATTACAACTTTTAAAAAATATAAAAACTCGTATGTCTGACCACCTTAACTTGGTCAAAACTTGATGAAATTCAATTTTTCTTTGTTTAATCCTATAGTATGCAAAGCATTATATGTGATGCATGTTTTGGATTCAAAAAATATGGTATTGTTTGAAAGCTATAAATGTTTTTCAATCAACCTATCAATCAATACTTTAGTCATAATTCAAATAGAAAATGAATAATAATTATTTATTAAATTCAAAGTAAAGCATAATTTATATTGGTGGAAAGATGAGAATCTCCATTAAAAACCCTTTTCATTTCATCAATTATGGGAAAAAAAAGTCGTCATCCCCATACCCTACAAATACCCATCATATTGCCACTTTTTGGCCCATCATTATCCTACACATAGCCTCATGCTTAGTTTAGACCTAATTTAAATTCAAATTCTTGGTAGGATTTTATTCTCCTAGATATGATGTCATCTTATAGTGTTTTAATTTCGACAAGTTTAGCATAAACAAGTATAAGTAAAAGTTATTTCACATATTGTCTCCTAACAAGCAGTCAAGTGACCTAGGAAGTTTACAAGTCATCTAGCATTTTTTGAGATCAAGCATTCTAGCATTCAAGAGAATTCATGAATTGATTATCAAAAATTTTGGAGCATTATTGAAGAATCAAGCATCATGTCAAATTCATCGTGCATCATGTTTATTTTTGAGCTAACATTTGTGATGTAGGGTTTTATGATTCAAGCAAGCATTCAAGTCAAGATCCATATCATACAAGCAAGATTCAAGATCCATAGTCATGCTAGCCATTACTTACAAGATTGGAGCCTTAAAAACAACTACACAAGTGGAACTCGTGCAATAGAAAAACAAAGAAAAACACATTGAAGAAGTCATGAAGCTATTAGAAGATGATTGAGGTTCCTTAGATTTTGAACATACATTCATTGGAGAATACAAGATCATAAACAAAGATTCAGACAAGGTAAACAAAAAAGTGGTAATGTCAACACAAAATTTGGACGACCCTTCGAAAGCATCCACCTCAACCATTTTGGAAGAAAAGAAAATTATACAATAAACTTTGATGAAACTAACTATCAACAACCACCAAATCCAAAAGAAATGAAAAAAAATTATGCAAGAGGTTATGAGCTTATGAAACAACTTGGATATAATGGAAAAGGATGTGGTGATAGAGAACAAGGTATCCATGTCCCCATAGAGCCTCACACGCAAGAAAAGACTAGTGGTCTTGGTTGTTGTCCCTCACAACAAAATCCTTCATTCAATGTCAACACTATCACAAAAGATTCCTCCAAGACAACTTTAGCTTTGGTGCATCCTCAATTGAAAGATATCTCATTAAATATGTATCAAGTTGAAACTTTATTTACTCATAATAAATAACCTTAGGGTATGTGGAGGATCATGAAGGGCCAAAAAGTGGCAATCGGATGGGTATGTGGCTGATGACTCTTTTTTTACCCAAAATTGATGAAACAAAAAGGGTTTTTAAAGGAGATTCTCACCTTTCCACCAATATAAATTATGTTTTACTTTGAATTTAATAAATGATTATTATTCATTTTCTATTTGAATCACAACTAAAGTCCTGATTGATAGGCTGATTGAAAAACATTTATAGCTTTCAAACGGTATCAAATTTTTTGAATCCAAAACATGTGTCACATTCTATGCTTCACATAATATAGGATTAAAAATAAAAATAAAATGAATTTCATGAAGTTTTGACCAAGTTAAGGTGGTTAGACATACGATTTTTTTATATTTTTTAAAAGTTGTAATAAAAAATTCATAATTAATTATTTACTTAGAATAAAATTACAAAAAAAATTGCATCACATCGAGACATGAGTCCTCTACTTATATCTAAAATATTATAAAATAATAGTATCATTTTATTGTGGTTAGGGTGGTCAGACAGACACCTCCTTCATATTTTTCCTAAAATTTAAGTACTCTTATTGAAATTTCAAATTTTCACCAAATAGATTTAAAAAAAAACCTAGTAGTTTAGAAACTACATTGAATTTTCTATAGATTCTATTCTTACATATTTTTGAAATAATATAGATAACTTATTCAAATTTTTATGTTAAGTTGCCTAACTCTAATTTTTCTGAATTTTTTGCCACTTAAGGGCCTATTTTTTCCATGATGATCCTGCACATACCCCTTAGTTGTTACTCCTTGTCATGTAATAGTTGTAGGATCATAGTATACTCACTATTGCATGTTTTTCATTCATTACAAGCCATTCCCTTTTTGCAAGGAGAAGCATATTATCATCCATTTCGGGCTCACCCCTGTCCTACACTTAGTGGGGGCAAGGGTTTAGGTAGCCTTTTCCTCGTATGTCACCTATTGTTGCCTATCTTGGCTAGTTGACTGCCTTCCATGTATATGTAAGAGCAAGCTTTGGATGTGGATGACATGCCTTAAGTTTTCTCACCTATGACATAATTATTCATGATGTAGTTCAATTTGGAAACATATGACTTGGAATGTAGGGATTTCTGAATAAGCTCTCATGTTGTCTTTATTATTTATCATGTATGCCACTTTAAAGTAATTGCTTACAACATGGTGTTAGCAATTTCTTTAAAGTGGGGGCATACATTGGCATTATTTTGGCATGATTTCATTTGCATTTGTTTTCATCTTCCTTATGTGATTTTCTTTCTTCTTGTGATGCGTCATTTTCTTGGTGGTGTCATTGGGCCTGATTTCTTCTGAGAATGTGATATTTCTTTTGAATTTTTCTCTCTTGGAAACATTAGGCACAATGTTCCCTAGGAAGAGACCTTGCATGAACTAAGCAAAATCCCTTCTAAGACCTCTTTGTTTCTTGTTACGTTGCATTTTCTTTTGTACCTTATTGAATTCATGGAGGTATGGCTTTGATATGGTCCCCTAGGGCTCACCTAGTGAACACCTAGCTTCACTAGCCCTTGTGAGCATGCATTTTATTTTTGTCCTTATCATAGTCATGGGGGTATGACATTGATATGGACTTCATGGGGCTCATTTAGCAGACACCTAGCTTCACTACCCCTCGTGAGCGTGTGTTTTGTTTGCATAGTGGACAATGTGTTCCACTTGTAAACCTTTTGGGAAAATAGCCTAGACTTGGTCCACCACGTTGGATGACCAGTCAATGCTTGATCCGTGGCATTTTCCTTTTTTCTTTTTTGTTTCCCCTTTTTTTGCTTTCCTTTTTCTATCCTTGATTGTGTATGCTAGTGATCTGGTTATGGCTTCATATATCATTTGCATGCATATTCCTTTATTCCTATGTTGGTTTTTCATAGGATCTTGATCTTGGGGGGCTTGATCATTGTCATCCTATCTTACTAACTTTGGCACATTTGAACCCCTCTGGATTGTGTGGTTGGCTACTTTAGTGTGAGTTTGAAACAAGTTCATCCTCTCAATAAAGTGGGGGCTAAATATAGTGTAGTAAAATGCATACCCTTGCATTTTAACACTTGTTTGGACCTGCCTTTCTTTATTTATGCTTATTTATGGCTTAATTGGCCCTGTTTTGCATCCACAAGCCTAACAAACTATATATTTTTATGGAAAATCATGACAAACATCAAAAGATAAATGATCATTTAATGATTATGTTTGTGTGTCCCTGATTTGTGGAGTGGGACTAAAATGCCCCCTAGGGCATATTTTTCCTCCATGGATCTTGGGACCCTAATTTTGAATGTACCTGAAAATGTCCCTTTTTGGAGTCTGTGCCCCCAGATTTGAGCCTTGGGACTAAGATGCCACCTAGGGCATCATAGTCCTCTTTCGCTTATTTTTGAGATTTAATTTCAATTCATGATAGGATTTAGCCTCCTTTATTTAATGAATTCATATGTCAGCTTGGTGTGGTGTAATTTCAAGATATTAAGCATGAATAAGTATAAATACAAGGTTCCTCCACTCATTTTCATAACAAGCATTCAAGTATTCATTCCTAAGGAAAGTTTATGCATTCAAGAGAAATTCATCAAGCATTTGGAGCCACCATCAAGATTCAAGCATCATGTCAAGGGTTTAGTGCATCCATTCATGTTGTTTAGCCAAGATTATGGATGTAGCATTAAAGATCTATTTTCAACTATTTTTCACATCATATCCAAGGATCCAATATCTACATTCTTCATGGCCACTACATGGTAGATTGCATATTTTCTTCACAAAACATCATCCAAGGTGATATCATTTATATAATTCATATTTTATACTTCATTTCATTCATTTCATCATTTGGTTTAAATACCTACAAGGGGTTTGACCAAGGCAAACCCCCATTTACTAACAACCAACAATTTTTTCCTCTCTTGCATGTTTGTGATTGCATATTTAGATTGAAGACTTGAAGATCATTTGAAGTGCAAAGTTGCAAAGTTGCATTACAAAGTTGTCATCTTCACAAAAACTCGCCTACAAGTCAAATCTGGAAGTTTTAGGACCTCAAATCTGAGAAGAAGCAAGTGCAGACCTTAAAGCTCAGGACCACATTCAGAGATTTCAGAAAATCCAAATGGGACTAAGACAACAATAAAGGTGTCTTAGTCCTCTCAAGGTTATTTTGAAAAATTCTTGTAGATCTGGTTCTGACATCCAAAGATTCCATATCTTCCCCAAAAAAAAGTAGCAAGACTAAGACAACAGTAAGGGCATCTTAGTCCTCCATAGCACTTTTTGATAGCATTTTTACATTTCCAGAATCCTCATTACATTTCCAGAATTCCCAGGTACATACCCCCTAACTTCTTGTGGTTTAATTTTGTCATTTGATCTCCTTATTTGGTTTGCATTGCTTGATTTTGTGAGTTGAATGTTCATTTGTCTTTTCCAAGCATTTGTTTGATGGTGAACCACTAAAAGTTTTAAAATCCCCCTCTTAGGTCTTCGTTTTTGTGAATTGACTCACCCTGTGAGGTTGATAGTCAATCCAATCAGGACTCCTATGACATTATTGAGTGATTGTGGGAGAGGAGTGGCACCATTAGTGCATCCTCCTTTTCACCTACGAATCACTACTATACTAGTTATAGATATCATCTAAAACCATGAGGAAATATCAAATTAGACCTTTTTTTTTGTATTTAAGAGTTGTTTTATTTATTTAAGAACATCTAATTTTAGAAAAATTAAAAATATCAAAATTATGTTTTAGTGTTTATATTTATGTGATAAATAAAATAAATATATACCAAAATTTATTAAATAAACTAGTTGCAAAATAAAATAAAATAACTCTTAAATAAACATTGACATTTCTTGATATATTTATGATAGATATATTTAAGATATACATTTTAAAGATACTATTGATATTGTATTTATTATTAAATATAAATTAATTGATATATAAATAATTATGAAATTGAAATTAAAATATATTTATATTTATATGATCACAGCATAAAATTATAAAAAACTAATAGAACACTACATAAACATTAACTATTCTTATTACTAAAAATATAAATATTAATAAATATAATTTTAAAATAAAAAGTAAAATCATATAATTAATTTATTAATTCATTTCTTTATTTGTATGAATTACTCTAGTATTAGTACTAAAGTACTAAATCACCTAACAAATAAAATTGGCTCTTTATCATATATTTTTTTATAATGATTATACATAATGC
Source organism: Sequoia sempervirens (assembly GCA_007258455.2). Taxonomy (NCBI): domain Eukaryota; kingdom Viridiplantae; phylum Streptophyta; class Pinopsida; order Cupressales; family Cupressaceae; genus Sequoia; species Sequoia sempervirens. The sequence continues at coordinate 422,312,536 of VDFB02105785.1, forward strand.
ACCATTATATCAAATGTCACGAATAGGACAATCAGAATGAAGTGTCGAGAAGGAGCCAAATATAATTATTAAAGTAAAGTGCCTACATGCAGGTTCGGATTTCACACGAGGACGTGTGGACCACTCTTCTCACCTTTTTTGTCATGGCTTATTTGCTTGTCGTCTAGGAATACTCACTATAATTTGGGATACTTTTATATATATATATATATATATATATATATATACTCGCTTTGCATTTAGCTTCTATGGCTTCATCTTTTATTTATTTTATTTTTTAATAATTATAGAAAGTATTATATATTTAATTTTTTTAAAGAGATGGAATTCTATTATATTTTAATTCTAATAATAGAAGGAGATAAGTTTTTATTAGAGGAATTATTCTAAGTATTATAGAGGTTTTATGTATTGAGTATTGATATACAACTTGGAATTATGTCATCATCCTCTTTGTCTTTGTTTTTGCCTATTTCTTACTAATATGAATAGTACAAATAGGTGAGATAGTAAGAGCTAGGTAAGGGAATTTTCTATTGTTTAACTAGTCAAAAGTGCCTCTTAGAAAAGAAAAGAAGTAATAAAATAACCATGTACCTAAATGAACCAAACATATCCTTAATGCTTAAAAAAATCATGTGAACCATTAATAGAGTTGTAAGAGTGATGTCAAGAAAAAACAATGTCATTACAACCACATTTACATGCTCAAAAGAGAAAATACCCCAATTTAAAGAGAGAAGACAACACATTCAAAAAGGCATTAAAATTTCAACCTTACTCAATTAAAAAAATTAGTTTTCATAAATAATAATTTTTTTATAAAATATTTGTTATAATTTTTTAAAACTAAATTATGTATTTTTTGATAAATTATCCTAGTAAGGGACTAAGAGCCCATAAAAAAAGGGTTGTCCTTATATTCTTAGATCCAAATCACTCAAGTCCACAACTACTAGCTACCTCATGGGATCAATGAAAAATCAATATCGATAGAACGATCTACTATAAATGTGTATTATATTTCCTTAACTAGGAGCCAAAGATGTAGAGTCATTCAAAAACCACCAACCGACCTAATAGACCCATATAGGACCATATCCACCATAATATAAGTTCAAATAAATAGTCTTAAACCACCATTTCAATATGAGAAAACCAAAACATATACTAGGATTTAAGGAAAATTACATGGGTCCCAATCCACCAACTTTCCCTAGATCATTACAAGATTGAAAGATACATTTTACACATTGGGAAACCCCATAATATGAGAAACCTCTAGCATCTCTTTAGATACCTTCTCACAAATATTACTTAAACAAGTAGGGATGGTTTCCTCAAATAGGAGAACTTTTATGCCCTTCACAATCTCCTTCACCCCACATTGTTGAAAAATATAATGATGTTTACTCATGCAAAGATATTTTTAGAACACATTGAATTATACCTCTACTTGATTGACCACATTCTCAATATCATCATGGTGAAGAAAGGAACCAATTACATTACATAACAATGAGGCATAGTTAGAATCTATGTTGCATCAAAATCATTATGCCTTTGTTTGGTATGTCTCATGTTAGAAAAAAATGTCATGATCTCTTGAATGCCAATGTTAAAAAACACTATAATATTTTTTATAATAACTTGATATAAATTTATATTTGTTTAAATGTGCATATTAAATTATTTATGCCAATTATTATTTTTTAATTAAATATAAAAATTGAAACAAATTTATAACTTCTTATAAGATTTTGAGGATTTTTCTTTTAGGTATTGTTGATGTTTCGGTATTGAAAAATTCATTTCAAATTATTTTTTCTTCAAGCATAATAGGGTTGGTGTGGCTTCATAATGGAAGCATGCCCTTCATCAAAATCTCATTAATTTAATATGAGATACTATGTTATGATCAACATTCTGTGGAGTCTCTGGGATGATCTTAATTTCAACTTTATTTCTCTTCTAGATGAGTTGCCACCTATGCCATATGAGATTGTTTCTAGGATTGTTAGGAATGCATTATTGAGAGAGTCTACTATCAATAAGAGAGTCCAAATTGGTTTTGACTATCTAACTTCAATTTATTTTCCTTTGTAGGTTTTCTCTATACTAGAATGACCATCTATATTTTCTCCACTTCATTCAATGTCTCCAAAGGAGGGTGACTTTGTTGTCCCTCTATCTTTGGAACTCCATATTGCTTATTTGAAAGATAAGGTCTCTTGGCCAATGGTTTTAAGGAGGAAAAAACGTCCTCCAAATCCTACTCAACACCCACTATCCAATGGTGGTTGTGTGAAGCATTTTGGATTGAGGTTGGGTATAGTATAAGTTTGATGAAGATAGCTTTCAATGTTGTCATGCTCTCTCAATGTGATTACTACTAAATCATTGTTTATCCCTTATTAACTAATAATCATGGTGTTCTTGGTTTCTCATTACTAAACATCATCCCTCTATTTATATTATCTTTTAAAAAAAAAAAAAAATAGACCCTTTCATAAAATCAGTTTAATCTATAATATTAATAACTTCTGCCAAAAGTTTAAAACCCATATTCTATAATAATATATCCCATTTTTTATACACTTCTTATTTTTTCTTACTTTCATTTCATTATAAAGCTTGTATTTGAAATAAACATACATACCCAGAAAAAAAAACCATAAAATCAAATTTCATAAACTCCCCACGTCTCTTGTCAGGATGCATGCATACATACATACCAAAAAAACCACAAAACCAAATTTCATAAATTCTCCACGTCTCTTCAATTAACATCACAGTGCCAATGTTTGCTTCTAATTCTAACACACACACTCCAGCTCTCCTCAATTAACATCACAGTGTCAGTGTTTGCTTCTAATTCAACACACACACGCAATAAAACCAAAATTAACATCGCAATGCCAGTGTTTGCTTCTAATTCAAAGACGCTTACCTCAAACCAAAAACTGCGGCCGGTAACTATGTATCAAACCATTTAGAATCAAAGACGCTTACCTCGTGTGAAGTTGCCAATATAGCACTAAAGACCTAGCGATCCATTGACTGTTTGAAATATATTAAAAAACCAATTCTGTTTGTTATAACTCAAAGATTCGGAATTTGGTATTAAGGACTATAACAAAAAATTTCTATACATTGTAGGAATCCAAGCTATTTACAATGTACACCTAAGTAACCAAAAACCGAGATAAAGCCTGCTTTAACATACTTTTGGTAAAACCTGGAGCTTTCATGGTCTCTAGTACCATTATACGATTCAGCTTATACATCATACAACTGGGAGCGTTACTACTTTGTAATGAACATAAATAATGAATCGCCCAGAGCATCTTGATAGAAGCTCGTCCAATGCCCTCTTATAGTACGACCTAAATTTTACCAGAACTAACCGTATTTTCAGAGTATCGGCTTCTATATTACTACGATACTATGAAGAATATAAACTGAACATACACCTGAGGAATATGCGAGTAGAATTTGACTGTCAGCTTGGACAAAAGGACACTGAAAAAAGATTTAAAGCATAAATCACTAAGTGGGTTTCAAGTTTCAGCTTTAATTCCCACTACACAGAAAAATATTATTGTCCATGGAGGTGGAATGGTAGGCAGCGCGCACTAAGTATATTTATTGGTGTATAGGGAATTTGGGATGGAATGGTAGACTTATCTGTTCTTTCAGCAAGCTGACCGACCGTTGTGCTTACCTAGGATAGGTTTATATCAAATTATTTTTTATTTTTTTCTGTTTCCGTGAACAAATTTAGGTCTTTCAATATTGAACAGGTTTGGAAGTTTCGCCAAATACTCATCATTCCAAAAGTTTCACCAAATGCCCATCATTCCATGCTTGAACGATCAGATAAATATAAATTCTCTGATTAAAATATATTAGTTGAACGTATTCATAATGCATCTCTTTTTTACTTCTATTTCCAATAGATTTTAAATTTAAAATAATAAACTGAACTATCCCACAATGTTGAGTCTATCCGGTTCACCTTCATCAATCATTGCTGACAACGTTTACAATTCTCTGTATACGGTCCACCTAATTGTCGTTATAAGCTTAGCATACAGATGTCCTTACAAAAGTTTTCAAATTAGTCAAATGATATTAAAAAGGATAAAATTACTTATTTAAAAAAAAAAAAAAACTAAAATAATTATGCTAAAAATGATTTATTTAGGTATAAATTTATCAATGAAGTTTAGACTAATGTTTTTGAATTGCAAAGTTTGCAATTATCTAAATGATAGCTCAATTTTACATTTGAACTAGGGATAAATTTAAGTAATCAAATTTTCTTATAAAAAGATATAAAATTATGGAAAATCTTTGTTTTGATAATAATTTTTGTGGTTAATATAGATCAATTTTGGAAAAGGAAAAATAAAATTGTGGCAAATTCATTTACATTGTTAGTTTTTGTTAGTGAAGTTATGTAAGTTTTTTTTTTAATTAATTGGTTGCAAATTTTTTTCAATTTTATTCACATTGTTAATTTTTGTTAGCGAATTCATATTTGTAGTAATTTTTTTCATTTTGTTCACATTGTTGAGCTTTTCTAGTGATTTTCCCATTTTTTTCACAAAATATAGAATAATGAGAATATTATACACTAAATGATAAAATTTACATAATATAGATCATTGACTTAAATTGTATTCTAGGACCAAGTTCTAACACACCCAATTTCAAACTTAATATTTTTTTTAATAAGTGAATGATTATGGGTGACCTCACAAACTTATTAAATTCACTATGTTCCACAAGTAGTGACTTTAATAAAAGAAATTATGATGCTTAACAAGTATTTCAAAGATACATTATTCATGTAAGATTAACTATAGTCATTAGATTAAAAAAAATCAATGACTATATAAAATATGATATTATAGAAATATAACAAATATAATAGATATTTTTTAAAAATATATTTTTAATACAATTTGAATGATTTGATATTGATGATTCCATTCAAAGATGACATTTTTATATAGAAACCCTAGTTTAGGTCTAGAAACCATAAAATTTAAGGAAACACCATGTCACCATACAACTATCCATGCATAAAAATTATAAGCGAACAAGGTATTGGATGATCCTTTGATTAACTCTATATTACTACTATATTATCTTAATTACCCAAAAAATAGCCAATGCTCCAAAACACACAACCATTTGATAGCAATTAGTTAAATGCTATCAAGAATTTTTTTGAGACAAAAAATCAAGGGTAGAGGTGAATTACACAAAAATCTGTCCACTTGGAGACATAAAATTACAATTAATGGATAATAATTTTGAACCATAAGCTTTCTTAATTCCAAAATCCTCTTATATTCCCTTGTCCACAAAATAGTATTAAAAAGTAGAAATTGCTCCATTGGTAATGTCACCTTCAACTTCTTAGCAATATTTTCCATAACACATTGAAGATAAATTAAACATCTATTAATTCATTGAAATTTTTCCAAGAAATAGTAATGGTGAGCCACCGTCAAATTAATCATATCATATACATCATCAAAAATAAAATATGAGCAAGCATCCACTAAAAGCATAGAGACACAAGAGAGGGATTCAACAACATAAAAAATATTACATCTTCCCCACATGTACTTGAGATCTAATAGAAAGAAAGCCATTACCAAACAAATAGAGACACCAAGACACCCATTTAAATTATTTTCTAGCTCCCAAATATATTTACCATCCACTACCATATAGAAAGGTTGATAATTATTTTGTCCATGAATGCAATTAAATACACCATAGCCTCCTTGCTAGATACATGCCACTTATGTAGTTTGGAGCCCTTCATTGTCCCTTTTTTGGTTCATAGAATGAATGAGAGGCCATCTCACCTATGCCATAAATATTAACCAGTCAACATATTATATCATTAATCTAAGTCATAGGCCAAAGTCAAAATAAAATATGTTCTTACAGCTATTGATCTAACCAATTAATGGGAAGATATTTCCTTAGGTCCTTTCATAAAATTGATAAAACCTTTAAGGGAAAATTATTCCACCAATAGATAGAGGAACCACCATAACTAAATTTTAATTTGATTCCTTTATTAACATCCCAATAAATGAAAAAATTATCCTTCCTACCAATGAGGAAAAATTTAGTGTCTTCAAACAAAGTCATACCTATTTTAGCTTTAGGAAATTTGTCCTATTTTAGAAAATATAATATCTAATTTATATTGACATCTTTCATTGATCCTATTACCAATTTTGAGTCTCCCATCTAAAAATTTCTCCAACCCTTTTATTTCTCAATAATAACCCCCAATAAAATAGCTTTAGGATTCACCATACTATTTGTATCCAAAAACCATTAGTGGAAACTACTAAGGGTTGTCCATTCTATTTTGGAAGACCCTACCACTACCTTCTTTTCTTGGATTACCTTTAGCAACCACATCAAAGTTGAACTTGGCTCATCCCTCCTTTGCATATTGCAAACCATATATGGGTTTATGAGTATTAGCCAACTTCTAGCAATCCTCATTGCATCAAAGTCTTGAAAAATTTTCAACCCATCCATCTTCCTCCTTATATTGATTAATCTTTCATCTTTGTGAATTTCTCCCAACTCAATAATTTTTTATTTTATGTGATCCCATATTTTCTTTGCCAATATCTCCTTATCTTTATATATTTCCTTTCTTTCTCTAACCAAATATTATACACCAGAAGAGCATGGATATAATTTGAAATGAACTTCAAACCTCGGATACATGAGACATGTTGGGAGGGGCTAGTTTTTCCAAATATTGTGATCTATCCCAAATGAGAGAAAGTATTTTACATGTAATCCAAAAGAAATAATTCACTTTCAAAATATCTATAGGTAATGAAATTATATGATCATAATTATAAGGCATACCTTTCTTAAGACTAAAGAGGTTGTTATGAAGGAAAAGGGGGAAGAAGAGATATATGTGTTCACCAAAATGAAGGTGTGATAGGCCTCTATATTTCTCCTTCTATTTCATTAGGAAAATAGATCCCTCAACCAAGTTACTATCAACCCTTAGGTGAATTGACTCAATTGATAAATCTAGTGGGTTCCTTGTGTAATTGGATAGGGGGTTCACCATTAAATAATGCTTCAAAAGTAGGAATGAAAATACTTATGCAAACTCACTATGTAACATAGGAACCTTAAAATATGAGGTAAAACTAATAAAACGAATGGAAACATTAGAGTACCTAGTGAAATGAAGATGCCAAAATAAGGTCTGAAAACTTTGAAAATTGCTTTTAGGGTTGTACTAGGACCAATATGCTAGACTGGTCATATGAGTCCCGCTATAGGGTTTTTCAGGATCTTTTCGAATCTTCCAAACCTAGATCTGACACTGTTAAATGTTGCTAAAAGGCTTTACTAGGGACTAATATGCCAAGTTCAGCATATAAGTCCACCTTGAAGAATTGAAATGATATTTCTATAGCTTCCTTCTTTTCCAATACTCAAGCCTTGAAAGTTTGAATTATGGTCTGTAGTTGAGTTTCCATGAAGATGACAACTTCTTCATAACTTTGACAACTTTTTTCATTTTTTTCTTCAAAGGATATTAAAGCTCCAATTCACCTAGATCTACAAACACACATCAAGAGGGAGAAAATTGTTGTTTTGTTAGGGAATGGGGATTTTCCTTGGTCAGACCCTATTTTGGTAATTAAACCTTATTGAGAAATGAACCATGAATGAAAGGAATGATGAATGAACAAATGCAATGTTGCAACTCACCAAACCCTTAAAATGAAGGTTGCAAACTTGTGTGAAATGGATAACATGAATGTGGATCTTGACTCATGATTGAATGCTTGAAACTTTGTCTTGAATTCTTGCTTGAAACATGAAACCTACATCACAAATGCTAGCTCACAAACATACATGATGCATGAAGACTTTGACATGATGCTTGAATATTGAATGTTGCTCCAAATGCTTGATGGTTTGATCTTGAATGCTCTTAATCTCATAAAATTTCCTTAGGAATGCTCTCTTGAAAATATTAGATGAAACATAATGAAATGAACTTGTATTTATACTTGTTGATGCTTAATTTCTTGAAATTACAACACTAAAAGCTGACATTTGGAAATCGATACTAAGAAAAATAATATCTTGCCAACAATTTAAATTAAAATAGGTCCTAGGTGAAAGGAGGACTCATATGCCCAATTGGGTGTATGAGACATAGGACCTAAAACCTGGGACACATACCTTAAAAAGTGTGATGTTTAATATGACATTTAAATTTTGAGGCCCAAATATAGGGAGGTCCAATACACCCCATTGGTTGTATGAGTCCCAAATCCCTAAATATGGAACACATAGCCAAAATGTTAAATTATGAAGTTTCATTTATTAAATGCCAAGATTATTCTTATAAAAATGCAATTTACTAGGCTTATGGATGCAAAATAAGACCAATTAAGGCATGAATAAACCAAATTTCAAGAGGGAGGACCTAAACAAGTGTGAAAATGTAAAGGGATATTTTTTTCTACACTACATTTAGCCCCCACTTTAGTGAGAGGATGGCCTTGCATCAAGCTCATACTAAAGTAGACAAATAAGAATCAAGAGGGGTTCAAGTGTACCAATGCTAGTGAGATAGGATTAAAATGGTCAAGAGTGTTGTGCAAGGCCCTGGGATCAAGATCCTATGGAAAACCAACATAGGAAAAAAAGAACACACATGCAAATTGTGTATGAAACAGTAACAAGATACAAACATGCACTATCAAAGACATAAAGAAGAAAGAAAAAGAAAAGAAAAATGGGTAGATCAAGCCTTGAAAGTCTACCCAACGCGATGTGGACCAGGTCTAAATTGTGTTTCCAAAAGAACATGCTCAATCTAGGGAAATGAAACTTCAAGCTTTTCATTGGGTGAGTATCCAAAAAGGGTGGCTTAGTGAGAAAGTCATATTGGTATTTAACTAATCTCGCCACATAATGAGAAATTCATTCCCTCACTTAGGCTTCTCATCATACTAACCATACCAAATCTATACCTCCTAATAACTTTGATAAGGTACTACACAACATGAACATCATGATTCATGAGGAAATTAGAACTTTGTATGCTAGACACCCATGAGAAAGAAAGATGACTCCACAAACAAGCAAAGTGTGTTATGCAAGGTGGCCATATAATAGTTATTTGTAAATGAAAAATAGTGTAATGGTACATTCAAAGGAGTTTTTCTTAGTTCATGTAAGGTCTCAACTTTGGGAACATTATGTAGAAGTTGAGAAAGCCAACTAAGACCCCAAAGATCACCTGCATGCAAATAACTACAGAAAGAAGAGATGGAGACAAACAAGCAAGGGTGCTCTGAAAGCTGAAAAATGTATTCATCCAAGAGAGTTAAATTAGATGAATCCTTATAAAAGGATATTGTAACTAAAAGAAACCCTAATAGGTAGACATTTAATAATTAATATAATTATTAAATGTCACAAAATGCAAACTAAAGTGAAATCTTAAGAGGAATAAAGGTAATTTAATCAACATGATTAAATTAAAACCTTTACTCTAACACATTATGCCTAATGTATCTAAGTGAGGACCAATCAAATAATAGAAGATTTGTAACTTAGGGAATGCACTCCACTTGGAATTACCACTAAGAGGAATATAATATGCTAAGAGAGATCACACTCTTGAAGGACATCACTCCCAATGTCACCACGAAGAGAAGGATGCATCACATAGAGTAAGAATTAGAAAACCACAAAATGAAATATGAGTTGTAATTGAAATGCAAAAGAATAATGACAATGTATTCCCCCACTTTAAAGGAATTGTTAAACATCATATTGTGAGAAATTACTTTAAAGTAGCAAATGAGAAATGACAATAAGATATGAGAGCTTATTTGGAAAGCCCTATGCCACACATATGTTTCCAATAATCTACATCATGAAAAGGGGTTTTCCCCACAATTAAATCCCAAAATAACACAAAGGGATCCATGGATTCAGAGTGAATGTATGTCTCTACTACAATATTTTTATAGAGAAAATAGGTGTCATCATCCCCCGAATAACTCATGGAGTGGGAAGAATGACACAAAGAGATCGAAAACAAAGAAATTTTTTTGGGTCAACATGGAGGAGACCTAAATGTCTCAATTCCTTGTGTCATCCCCAAATAGAATACACAAGACAAATGAAAAAGGAAAAAAATGCTTACAACATAGAGAAGAATGTAGATACATATAGAGGAATGTTACAAAGGTGAAGAGATACATCAAACAAAACAATATGGGGGATCACATTATGAACATGCAATCACATTAAGAACATGCAAAGAAGAAAAGTAAGGACTAGTAAGGAACATGCGATTCAACCTATAAAAGTTCATCCACATCCCAATCTTGTTCATCATATGTGGAAGGAAGAAAACTAGCCAAAGTGACAAAAGGTGTGCTACTAGGAGCATCGCCAAGTTCAACACATGGCAAGTCACTCTACTTAGGAGGATCATCATGATTGTTATCATCTAATCTCATCAAAGAAGAAAATAATAAATTCAATGCATATGCACTTTTTCATCAATTTAGAAATCTCACTATCATCGTCCAAGTTAATCACAATGGGAGGTCAAATGATAATTTCCAAAGAAGGTTCTAGTCCTTATTGTGGTTGAGATATATATTTTTTTGTTGTGGTGAAGAGGGAGACTCATCGTGTATTGGTTTAATTAAGTTTGAATGTTGATTTTGTTTGTTGTTGTCTTTTTTTAACCTTTGAGCAATAACATGACATCTACGCCTATTCTCTTGAGCATTTCTATTTAATTCGGTATGATTTTCAAGATGAATTTGTGTAGGAGCAGGTTTATCAACCATAGGTTTCTTTTCTTTCCTTGGAGGAGGAACTGAAAGAACTCTGGAAGGTCATTAAACCACTTTCTCTTTAGTTTATAAACTTTTTTTTATCTTATGAGGCATGAGGGGACTTGTTTGGTTATCTCTTGGTCTTTTGTAAGAAATAGGAAAATTATTTCTCATTGTTTGTTCTTGGTTCATTAAAAGAGCATTTTGTTCTATCATGGTTTTGTCAAGGATAGGAGGTTCAATCATGGGTTGAGGCCTATTGCTAAGGAATAATTGTGCTATGCTCTTTGCCTTAAACTTTAAATATTATTTTTAAAAAAATTCTTCACGAGGTCTAATAGGTTCTATGGGTTTGGGCCAAAATAAATTCAATGAAAATTTCCCATGAGAAGACATAGGATTAAAGCCACTATGATGGGTAGTATAGATTTCATTTCCAAAAGGAAACTTTAAACATTTATGCAAAACTGACGATATGGATTCCATGGAGCATATCCATGGATAACCAAGCTTCACACATAATTGATCCAATGTCGAGATTATGGAGAATGAGACATCTAATTGTTTTGGTCCAAGTTTTAAAGGAAGATTAATTGAACCTATCATAGGGCGAGTAAAACCATTATGAATTTTTATCCATGCTTTCAGGTTATCATATGTATCTTGATAGAGTTCATGCACAAGTAAGAATTATTCAGTGATCACATTCTACACAAACAAGATCAATTAATATCCCATTATTGGGCTTATCATTGATTGGGTCAACTATGTAAAGAGGACCATCAGGTGCATTTTTTATTATATATTTTTATGAGAAAGCAATGTCAAGAGTCATTTTGGTTTTTCCCTTACAAGGTTGAATTTTGATCAATCTAATCATATTATCCATAGGAATTTTTTCATTCTTATCCATGTTATCATTATTTGTGTCAACATTCATCACATCATTCTTAGTTTCACTAATTTTGAAAAATGAAATATTATGATTTGGCCTGGGGTTGGTAAAGATTTGCAGGTTTTGGTTGGGAGGGGCAACAAACTTATTATCTTGATCATTGAGACCACCATTTTGAATATGATTGAAATTAATGAGGTCTCACAACATGTGTTTAAGATGCTTACAATGTTTTGTATCATGTCCATTTTGACGGTGAAAATGACAATAGGAGTTTTCTCTAAAGTTTGGAGGTAATGGCTTGGTAGGATCGAGAGCTTTAATAGGAGGTAGGGAAATTAAGTTCTTTTCTAGAAGTTGCAAGATGGTGTTATGAAGGGTATCAAGTAAGGGAGTAAATTGTCTATTTGGATCCCCAAATGTAAAAGGATTTGTCTTCTTTATAGCAGCCACTTGGGTAGTAACATGTTAGATTAGTTGAGGGGGATTTATTTGGAGAAAGCCCTTATTTGGTTTCTTGAAAGGTTGGTAGTTATTTTGAGTTGTGGATTTCAAATTTTTAGGATAGGTATATGTGGGTTTTGTTTCACGACTACTAATCGAGTTTTGATAATCATGGAGGGAGGTATATGTAAGTGTATGAAGGACTTGGAAATTTCATCATGCCAATCTTGTCTTGAATCTTAGTTTGTAAGTTCTTAATGAAAACTCATTGAAGGTCAAGATTAGGAATATTTATGTTGAGTTGGGAATAAATCAATTGGTGTCGTGAAATGAAGTCAATGACCTTTTCACCTTCTTTTTTCTTACATCTCATCAAATAAACTAATGTCATTTTAGGAGTCAAATGCACTTGGAAATGGTTGATAAATGCATCAACAAGTTCATTGAATGAATGAATTGAGTTACTCGACAATGAGAAAAACCATTCCAAGGTAGTATCTTTAAGGGATCTAGGGAAAAGCTTAGCTAAAAGCTTATCTTCAAGGACAAAATCACTACATAAGGCAATGTAAGCATCAACATGGTTAGAAGGATATCCTTTTCCTCCATATTTCTCAAAGCTAGAAATCTCTATACCTTGTGGTATTGGCATTCTTAATATCTCCAAGGATAAGGGGTTGCTTCTGACATAGTATAAAGGTTGGCCATTTTGATTTTGGTTTATGGTTGAAATTTATCATTGAAGGGATGAAACATTTTGAAAAATTTGGTTAAGAATGGCGTTATTGGTTGTGTTTTGGGATGGAGGTGAATATGGTGGAGGTTCATGTGTGTTTGAGGGGCACATGAATGGAAAACTTATGGGATGAGAGGTTGTAGGAGATATGACATTAGATGTCAAAAAGGTATAAGGATTGCTAGTGGAAATACCCAAGGTAAGAATGACATTGCTAGTAGGTTGCATCATTGCGGTAACTTGAGGGTTACTGTAAGTAGGAATAGAGGCAATGGTTGTAAGGGGAGGAATTTGAGTTCCTCCTTGACTTGGAGAATTGTTTGAAGTTTGAGCACAACTAGACATTAAGGTAAGGTGTTTTCCAAAAATGTGAGCTAAGTTACACACAATCTATATTCCCTTTTCAATTTCAATCATTCGATGGATGTTACCTATGGTAGGGATAGTAGTATTGAAATTTTTTTCAATACTCACAAGGTCTTGTAGATGTGCCAATCTTCATGGAATTGGATTATGTTTTTTTGAGGGACACTAGCAACCATTGTTTCGTCACTCAAGTCACATTGCTTGTAGGTAAGGTAGGTATAGGGAAAGAGTTGTCAAAGGTATGGTCCATACCTAGTGAACTAGTGTCAACACTATGAGTGAAAAAGCTAGATAACCAAAGATCCACAATGAGTGTACTATCATGTGATGACATGAGTCTTGAACTATGCCTCACTATAGTATTAGCAATAGGACACCAAGTTGTAAAGCTCATAGAAGGAACAATCAAGGAAGAATAATGAATGCAAGATAAATGATATGCTTTAATTCCAATTCTTATGTTTACAAATGCACTTGAAATGAAACCAATTAAGAAAAGATTTCCAATAATAGTAATTTTGCATACTAAAATAGCAACCTAAAGGCAGCAAGAAGAAGCACAAATAACAAGATTTCAATACTTTAAAATGAAAACTCATATACCTAATCAAGGACTAGTATACCCAACTATTCATATGAGTCCCACTTAGGGTTTTTGGAAGGTTTAGACTATGAAAATAGAGAGCAAACAATATTCAGGAATCTACCAAAAAAGACTTTTATAGGAACTAGTATGCCTAGATGGGTGTATGAATCCAAGTTAGGGTTTTTAAGACCAAATCGATGCCAAATTATGAACTAATTTCCATGTCTCTAGATTGTGTGTTGAATTGAATATTTGCAATTATAGATTTTTGTGCAATTGGATTTATATAAAAATCTGAAATAGAGACAAAAATGATCTAATATGAGATGTAATTTGAATATAAATCTAATACTAAATGAATGAAGAATAATTTTTAATGCAATTATGATGCAATAGGAATGCAATTTTTCTAAAAAAAATTATGAAATTGAATGTCACAACCATGGTTGTATCCGATTCATAGCTCCAGTCAAAAGTGTTTACCCCTTAATAAAATAAAAATAAAAAATGTCGCAACCATGCAAAAATGCAAACTTTAGGATCCCTAAATGCAATCCAACTAATGCAAGTATAATGCAAAGCTAATGCAACCTAGATCTAGGGCTACACTTTTCTCCAAATAAAAAATTCAAGGGTCCAAAGGTTAGGTTCACCAAAATGATATGAATGAAAAGGGGCAAGAGGAGATATATGTGTTCACCAAAATTAAGGTGTGATAAGCCTCTATACTTCTTCTATTTCATTAGGAAACTAGATCCATCAACAAAGTGACTATAAATGATTAGGTAAATCGACTCAATTGAGAAATCTAGTGGGTTCCTTATGTAACTGGACGAGGGTTCACCATTAAATAATGCTTCAAAAGTAGGAATGAACATACTTATTCAAACTCACTATGTAACCTAGTAACTTTTAAATATGAACTAAAAATGATAAAATAAATGGAAATAGTAGAGTACTTGGTGAAATGAAGATGCCAAAACAAGATTTGAAAACTCTGAAAACTACTTTTTAGGGTTGCATTAGGACTAATACACCAGACTGGGTGTATGAGTCCTGTTATAGGGTTTTTCAGGATTTTCCTAAATCTTTTGAATCTGGATCTGACACTGTTGAATGCTGCTCAAAGGCCTTACTAGGGACCAATACAAAAAGTTGGGCGTATGAGTCCACCTACAAGAATTGAAATGATGTTTTTGTAGCCTCTAGTGATCTTCTATATCTTCCTTTGTATCCAATCTTATAGCCTTGAAAGTTTGAATTTTGGTATGTAGGTGAGTTTCCATGAAGATGACAACTTTTACAAATTTTGTAATTTTGTCTTCAAAGGTTCTTCAAGCTCTAATTTGCCTAGATTTGCAAACACACATCAAGAGGGAGAAAAATTTGGTTTTACTAGGTAATGGGGGTTTTCCTTGGTCAAAACCCATTTTGGTAATTAAACCTTAATGAGAAATGAAACATGAATGGTCGAAATGATGAATGAAAAAATGTAATGTTGCAAATCACCAAACCCTTCAAATGAAGGTTGAAAACTTATGTGAAATGGCTAACATGAATGTGGATCTTAGCTCTTGATTGAATTCTTGAAACTTTTTCTTGAATGCTTTCTCGAATCATGAATCTTACATCACAAATGTTAGCTCACAATCACACATGATGCATGAAGACTTTGACATGATGCTTGAATCTTGAATGCTCTTAATCTCATAAAATATCCTTAGGAATGCTCTCTTGAAAATCTTAGATGAAACATAATGGAATGACCTTGTATTAATACTTTTTAATTCTTAATTTCTTGAAATTACAACACTACAAGCCAATAATCAGAAATTGAAACTAAGGAAAATAATATCCTTCCAAGAATTTAAATTAAAATAGGTCCTATGTTAAAGGGGGACTCATACACCCAATTGGGTGTATGAGTCCTCCTTTAACCTAGGACCTATCTTGATTTAAATTCTTGGTAGGATATTATTTTCCTTGGGCATATGAGTCCCAAGACCTAAAACCTAGGACACATACCTTGAAAAGTGTGATGTTTAATATGACATTTAAATTTTAGGGCCCAAACCTAGAGAGGACCCATACACCCAACCCATATGCCCCATTGGGTGTATGAGTCCCAGATCCCTAAATATAGAACACAGCCAAAATGTTAAATTATGAAGTTTCATTTATTAGATGCCAAGATTCTCCTTAGAAAAATGCAATTTACTAGGCTTATAAATGCAAAATAGGACCAATTAAGGCACGAATAAACAAAATTTCAAGATGGGAGGACATAAACAAGTGTGAAAATATAAAGGAATACATTTTTCTACACTATAGAGGCGATGAAAGGAAGAAGAAACAAAGATGGACTAATATCATGAACACCCCACACAATTTTATCTTCTCCATCCACTAAAGGATAGATGCCTCAAAAGGCTCCTTCAACTTTTTCATAGGAGGAGTAGTGATCTACCTCTTTGCAGAGGAATTTCTTATCTCCTAATAATTTTTATCCATGAAACCTAGATGCTATCCTCAAAGTGTGAAAATAATTGTAGTTATTTTAGAGGACTATCTGCCAACTAACAATATTTTAACAATATTATTTTGTCTCACATACCAAACACCATTGAATATCTAAGAAAATCAATTTACTATTGAAAGGGTGAATTTTTTTTGGTTCTATGCTTAGGAGATAGAATAAAAAAACCCAAACACTCTCATTCAAGGATAACCCTAGAGATCTCAATTCAATGAAGAGAGCGGAAAGAGATCTGACAATAGGGTCTCCTAGGGTATAATTTATGATTACAAGAGGGGTTCACCACCAAGCTAGGGCTTGGAAAAACTAATGAGATGCAAGATCTAATAATTACCCCTAGAATTATTTTATACTCGACTAAATGACCTAAAAAAACTTGTAGATCATACTAGAAAGGTGAGATATCAGAAGTGTGCACCTAGAAATCTATGGAAGATTGGAATGAGCTCTGAAACACCAAAAATCCTAAAAAAAATTCCTACGAGGACTTATACGCTAGTTTGGGCATATCAAATATAGATCTATGTTTCTATGTAGAAACTCAAATATGGAAAATGTGTGTTTGAAACTGCAGAAAACCTAAAAAAATGCCTGTAGTGGGACTTATACGCCACGCTTGGCGTATCAATCCCAGTGTGACTTTTCTAAAGGTTAAGGTCTTATTTTTCTCTCCAATCTCTTCTTGATCTAGAGCATGGTGTCAAAACACAATCTAATCCAACCAATCCTTTTCCAAAGTTTGAACTCCTCAAACACAATACTTTATCTCACAAATTCACTATTTCCCTAGTAGGACAACAAACACTATTTTTCTCTCATAACTTTCATGTTAAGCCTTCAACCTAGAATCAAAAATATGTTTTACATACCCATTAAGCCCCTTCATAACATATTTTAAAATCTCATAGGGTTACTTTGTAACAAAAACATCAAATCTCTGCTGCTACGTTGTGCTTAAGCCCAAATAGGTCACTTTTACAAAGCAACTACCATGAAATCTTTTTCCCAATGAAAAATATCTATTTCAAGACCTCAATAAAGTTTTCTAAGGTCCAAATCAACAATTTTTTTCAACTCAAATGCCTCCAAATTCGCCAAACTCCAAAATCTCATGTAAACCTATTTAGGCTTGCTTCTAAGGGGGTTTATTGAATCTTTATACTCCAAGCCTTATTTCACCTTAATAACACCATAAAAACATTATATTAAGTTTGTACAAGTATATTTCATCAACTATAATGGGATCCAATCATTCTTTCTACAAAACCCTACTTCAATGCATCCTCTTACACCAAAATCATGAAGGTTTGCAACTAGTGAATCATTCAAATTTCTTCAAACTACCCTCCCTACTCCTAAAAAACACATAAACACAAAACCTATGCCTAAATATGCCATTCCACCAAGTTAGAACATGTTTTCACTAGGTGAAATGGCTTATAATTCCATTTTACTCTATCAAACCCTCAAATTCAAGGTTTCCAAATCATTTTTAGAAAAACACTTCAAACTATCTCAATTCTCAATGAAAATCAACACAACCACAACCAAATCAAAGAATATTCATTACTCTACCAATTCCAATTCAATTCATGTCAAATGGAGAGTTTACAGATCCGTACAAATCTCTGGAGCAGCAAAAAACACAAAAATCTCATAGGAAAATAGAGTTTCAATATTGCTTGATCACCAAAATTACATCCAAAATATTGCCTCGAATGTTTTTAGGCCAATTTAAACTAGTTCAAACAAAAAAAAATGGTTCAAAACTACTTTTTAAATCTATGACTCTTAAACTTCCACCTATGACAAAAAATGCAAAGTTGCAAAAGTAACTTTTCAACTTTTTTACAAAATTTTAACAATATGACTCCAAATCAACCCAATATGACTCCATACATTGGAAAATGGTCTATTATGACCTTATTACATCCAACAAGACTCCAAACACCTAAAAACCAAACATGTGACCATATTGACCAAAATTGACAAGGTGCCCCTACACCATACACCCAGACAAAAGAGAACTCAAGTCATCTTGAGGACTGTGCTAGAACCAAAACCTTGCTTGATGACATTGTACTCTAACATCCAAGTATTGTCTTCATCTGGTAATCCCTTCCAATGTGTAAAGTATAGAAAACATGCATTGTTCCTTGCCTGTGACTGGTTCTTTCCTTGAAAATGTTGCTCTTCCCTTGATGGGTGATCCTTCATATGTGCTACATCTTAAAATGTTTTCAAAGTTGCTTCTTTATCTACTACAACACCTCCCTGCTCCTTGTAATGTATTTCCTTTTGCTCCACTTTCATTGTGTGCTTAGTTTTGTCCACTTTTCATTGTAAGTCACCTTTCACCTCTTCAACTTTACCCTTCATCTCTTCCACTTGTTGTGGTGCATCTTTAACTACTTCTTGATTAGATTCACAAACCCCTAATATGAAATTACCAACCTCAAGTCTACTAATCTCAAATTTACCAACCTTTGAATGATCACTATCCTATTGTGCAAACAATGAATGGAACATTTCACTCACCAGATGTCATAGCAAGATACTTTTTAAGCCAACCCTAAATTTCCAAAATTAATTCATCCTTGACCTTCTCAATCTCATTTTTCCCCAAAATCATATCACTCTTCACCTTTTTTGTCTTGGTACCTTCAAGTCTTGAAGTGGCTGCAACCTCCATATTATTTTCTTCCTCTAGCTTTATAAACTCTTTCTTGCCTAACATTATCACCTTATCTACCTTAGTTTGTATGTTATCATATTCTACTAATGGAGTCAAAGTGAATGAGTTTCCATCCTTTTCAATCTCATAAGTATTGGTCCTACCATCATATATTGCATTTCTATCAAACTGCCAAGGTCTTCCTAGCAACAAATGGCACACATCCATAGGAAACACATCACATAGAATCATATATTTGTATCCACCTATGTTGAACTCAAGCCAAGCTTGCTCATTTACCAAAAAATATTGACTCTCATTCAGCCAAGCAACTTTATAAGGTGTATCATGTGGTATCTTTTCCAACTTAATTTTGTCAACCATTTCAATAGACACCATGTTATTTGTGCTTCCATAATCTATTACAACTTTACATACCTTTCCCATGCACTTGCAAGCTATCCTTATGTGATCAATTTTTTGTGTATTAAATGTATATTAAAAATAAATCAAAACACACCGATAAGACACTAAATCAAAAACAGAAAATCAAATATAAAGAATGCAAACTCAGTATTCTATCATTGATGTCAACCTATCGTCCTCTATCTCCAGTGTTTTTGTCGATTCCAGCTTGCTCTCAGATCTTGGGCTAGGCTCAACAAACGGTCTTCCAAGAGAACGAGATTGAAGATGAATGCATGCAATGCTATGCTAAGATTAATGTGCTATGATTATTGAAATGCAAGATTACAACACTATGTTGATAATGATAATGCTAAAATGCCAAAATACTATAATGCAACTATTCTCAAATGTGCATATTGTAAGTTGTAGGTAACCAATGCTTGAATTCGTAGAGATATTTATAGATTTTTTGAAAGATTATAATTGGCTGATGTGATCAATGACTGTGAAAATTTCTGGAAGATCAGACGATTGAAGATGGATGAGACTGGAGAGAAAGATAGAAGAAAACAGAAAGCAGGATTTGTTTCCTTTTTTGTGTAAGAGATAAGATGAGATGATAAAGATGAATTGTAAAAGTCATCTTTTTGTGAGATTTTGGAAAGATTTTGAAGATAAATAATGAATTATTAAATTCAATTATTCATTTATGAGTGACATGGAGATTTTTCTAATTAAATAAAATATTTAATTAAGATTTGGAGAATAATAGAGGATTTCATAATTAAATAAAATATTTAATTTTGATTTGAAAAGATATGAAAGATATTTAATTAAATTGTTAAGAAATGACATCTGGATGAAATCAATTCAATAATATATTTAATTAATTAGAAGAAAGATTTGGAAAAAAAAATATTTAAATTTGATTAAATCAAAAGACCTAATTAAATTCAAAAAGTGATAATTAATTAAAATAAATAAAGGATATTTATTTAATTAATTAAGTAGACATATGGATGTGAAATAACTAAATAAAGCGAATTTATTTAATTAAGGTGGAAGAATAAAGTGAATCAACAATATAATTAAATTAATTAAATTTAATCATATGTAGAGGACTTTAGAGGATTAATTAAATAATAAATATTTAATTAAATTCCAGGATTAATTAGGCATGACCAATTTTATGCATATACATTTTTCCCCTCTTTGAAGTGATGTGTGAAATGCATTGCTTCAAAGAAAATATTTCTGCTTTTGAAATTTGTTACATTTGATTTTGCCCCTAATCAGAAAAAATTTAACTGATATGCCCCTGATTTGAATCTGATATGTTTTTGATTGATAGATGTTGTCAATATTAATGATGCCCCCTTAGGAGATAAATCACTAATGATGAGAAAATGTTGATTGGATGATAAAATTTGGATCAGAGGGACACAGTGATTTAGCTCCCGATAATTAATTTAAATTTATCCCAGATTAAAGCCACCAAAAAAAAATCTCACCTTGGTTGACCCTTAAAAGGTAAAAAGGGTAAAAAGGAGAAGTCATTTTCACCTTTTGACTTTACTGATACTGTGCTCTGACGGTGACTTGGTGAAATGGAGATTCCCTACCACAAGCATAGATTTGAGCGGGCCTGCCGATATCAAAGACCAGCCACGTATGGACCATCGGTGAGTGGATTCAACCCACTTTGCTTTGAAATTTTGTGTTTAGTTGATTTTTTATGTTTTGACACAGATTTAGGATTTTAGCAGGCTGTTTTAGCGCATTTAAGAATTAGAGTAGTGCATTCAAGGTTTCATTTAGTGCATCTAGGGCATAAAGTAGCACTTTTAGGAATTGGATAGATTAGCGCATTTGATAATAGAAATAGCACATCTAGGAGGCTAGTAGCAAATTTGGTAGATTAGCGCATTTGGGAAACAAATTAGCACTTTTATGGTTTTAGCACATCCAAGGGATGAAATGGCGCATTTAGGAAATTTAAATAGAATGCCCTTGATAAAAATTGATGATGTATATTGCTTTGTTGGTCAATAGGTAGATGAATTGTCTTGTCATCATGTTGATTTGGATAGAAATGATAGAAAATATGATAAATGATGAAGTGATAACTTTGCTTCCCATAGTAGAAAGCAAAGAGTAGATAGTTTGATAACTTTGTTTGGTAACTTTGGGTTAGAAAACAAAGAGTAAATGATTGATATATAACTTCTGATAAATTTTATTTTTGCAATAGAAAACAAATATTAGATTGATTTGATTGAAAACATATTTGCATCCATGATTGAAGTACAAATAGGATAATGAGTTAACTGTTGATAAATTTTCTTTCTTGAAAAAGAAAAGAAATAGTAAATGATGATAGATTAAATTGATTTGGCATTCAGATAGGTAAAATTTTGCATTGATTTCCTGATATAATTCTCTTAGATAAAATAATTGATATGGTTCACGTGATGTGATGCACTTGATAGGAATCTAATTGATATGGGTCATTTGATATGAATCACTGATCTGTATGATGTGGAGTAGATAGATTGTTTTGATATGATTCGATGATATGAGTTTGATTTATTGTCTTTGTGATGACCCAAAAATAGGAGGTTTTCAAAAACCTCTAGATTAGAGAGCGCCATCCTATGGGGTGGGATCGGATACCAGAGCTTACACCTGTAGATGTCCAGCTGATAGTTGGTTGTGGGTTGGGACCTTTGTTGTCTATGCCTCCTATTTGAGTCAACAAGGGACTATTGACCGCGCTTGTAGAGAGATGGCATTCGAAGCATAACACCTTCCATTTGCTGACGGGTGAGATCACTATTACCCCTAAGGACGTATATAAGATCTTGGGTATTCTAGTGGTAGGCACCCTTGTGTTCTATGATCACAAGGAGCTAGGTGGGACAAACGCACTATGAAGAGTGTTTGGGGATGCACAGATAGCAGGGTACTGGGTGCCATGGGCAGATTTTAGGGGATATCCGGCCTTACCTGTTGTATTGGGTCCATTTATTAGAGGTTTCCTTTGTCCAGACCGTAGGTCGAAGGGAATATCAGTTTGGTGGGGGAGGACCCTTGGGTAGATGATGGTTTAGCCATGAAGATATGCCTGGGGGAGTTGCATGTTGGCTCATTTATATCATCACTTGCACCAGGTGGTGTATAGAGGCTCAATGAGTTTGTCCTACAGTGTTACACTACTCTAGATATGGGCGTGGGAGCATATTGTTGTTACGAGACCACTATGTCCTAGAGCAAGGCCACTAGGCAGGCCATATGTGTATGCATATTCTATTGCACTTGTTTAGCCCAAGCTGGGCAAGTTGGATTACTGGAGGCGGAGCCTAGATGACATGGATTTAGTGATATGTTGGCCATATACAGATTGTGAGGCATGGGATACAGATCCTTTGTAGCTTCCTTTTGTATGTATACCCCATTTTTTGATAGGGAACACTCCATTCATCATAGAGAGGTTTTTGGCATTGCAAGTGTAGAGACAATTTGGATTCACAGAGGGGATGCCTCAGAGCATTGCACACTATTGGTGGTGCAAGGATGAGCCTGGATGGGGGCCTTGCATTTCATATCAGGTTGCACATATAGAGTATACTACTTTATAGCCCAAGGCATGGGATGATAGGCCAGATATTGTTGATGTAGGTATGTCTGATGAGTACTCAGTTTATTTTCACACACACCCATTCCCGTGACTCACATGTCTAGATGAGTCGGTGCCCATTTTGGTGGCACTCAGCCAGGGGTCAATAAATAGGAGGATGTGGTAGGTGGGGAGCAGGCAGTTGGCAAAGGAGGGGAGGAGAGTGGGGATGGGGAGGAGAGCTCAGGTGATGGTGATGCCAGTAGAGATGGTGGAGGGAAGGAGTGGAGGCCAGTGAGACCGAGGCTAGACTTTTTGGGCATTGTTTAGATTATGCAAAGGCCGAGGACTGGTATTGGATGGAGGACAGTGAGCAAGGTCGCTTCTACATCATTGCAGGCACATATAGATATGTTGTAGGCCCAGGTTCAGATGCTTCAGGATCAACAAGTGCAGTTACAGAGCCAGCTGGCTCAGGCTCAGAGTGTTGCAGTGCAGTTATAGGCACAGCTTGTCTAGCCACTGGTATAGGCATGGGTACAGGTACAGGTACCTCCTCCTACCCCAAACCCACAGGTAGCCCAATTGATAGCAGAGAGGGATTCTTTCAAATAGAGGGCAGCAGAGGCAGAGGGTGTGGCACAGAGACTCGTGGGCAATGTTGAGAGTGCATCTTTATGAGAGGCCATTATAGAGGATTTTGAGATGGCTAGGGAGGTCGAGTACTACCGAGTGAGGTATGAGGAGTTGTTTCCTCTTGAGCACAGAGAGCCTTACCCATAGTCCCACAATAGGACGAGGAGTAGATCACGAATGACGACACATAGTAGAGGGGTCATAGGGCCTCGACGAGATCCTAATGTAGGGACTAATGGCAGGCCATCATCCTCGAGACCAGCTCCGTCAGGGGGGTCCACTAGCCAGCCTTGACTTATGGATATAGGATTATTTATTATTTTGTGGGAGCATGTATATTATTGTTTATCATATCTCATGTATCTCTCTAGACTTTTTAGTTTCATTGGAGATTGGACATTTGTATGTATTTTTGATGAGCGATGAGTTTGTGATGATGTGTTTCTTTGATGTGATGATGATATGGATATGTATTGGTTATGGATTTTGATATGCATGTTAATGATTTGATGACTAACATGATATGCAGGATGATTTATGATGCGTACTAATGATGTCATGCAGGTGGATGACCTATGATGTGATTAATAAAAATAAAATGCAATGGAATATTTGATATGCTTGTAATGGTTTTGCAAATGATGTAGAAATGTAATGTATAAACAAGAATTTTGTTTTTGGATATTTCAAATGCAAGAAATAATAATGCGATGGAAAATGGAGATTGTGTCTATGAAATGCATCATGAATTTGTAATATGTATAGGAAATGATATGAAATGATAGGTGATATGGGTCAAATGTTGTGTGAAAAATGACAAACGATATATGATATGAAAATGATAAATGATTAAAGATGTGATATGAATGTAAAATGATAAATGATATGAATAATGATATGAAATGATTAATAATAATGAAATGTATGATAAATGATAATAAATGATATGAAATTAAATGTAGTGAAATGATGATGAAATGATAATGATAATGATATGAAATGAAATGTAATGAAATGATGTCAAAAAAGTAATAAAATGACAATGATAATGAAGATGTAATGAAATGATGAGATGAAATGAAATAAAATCATAAAATGAAATGATAAAATGAAAATGAAATGATAAAATGAAAATGAAATGATAGAATGAAATGAAATGATAAAATGAAATGAAATGATAAAATAAAATGATGAAATGAAAAATGATAAAATGAAATGAAAATGATAAAATGAAGATGGAAATGAAATGATAAAATGAAACGAAAATGATAAAATGAAGATGGAAAATGGGATGCAATTGTGTAGAATGAAAATGATAAGTAAGATGTTAATGATAGGAAGATGATAGATAATATGAAAATGGAAATGATATGAAACACCTAAGGGATAAAT
Organism: Sequoia sempervirens; assembly: GCA_007258455.2. Taxonomy (NCBI): domain Eukaryota; kingdom Viridiplantae; phylum Streptophyta; class Pinopsida; order Cupressales; family Cupressaceae; genus Sequoia; species Sequoia sempervirens. Next base: position 422,337,723 of record VDFB02105785.1, read on the forward strand.
GAATGATATGAAATGATAAAGGATCTAAATGAATGATATGAAGATGATATAAAATGAGAATAATCAATAACATGCAATGAAATTATATGATATGATAAATGAAATGATAATGCATAATGATGGATAACTAAATGATAAAAGGGTATGTGTAGGATCATCATGGAAAAATTAGGCCCTTAAGTGGCAAAAAATTTAGAAAAATCAGAGTTAGGCAATTTGACATAAAAATTTGAATAAGTTATCTATATTATTTCAAAATATGTAATAATAGAATTTGTAGAAAATTGAATTTAGTTTCTAAAATACTAGGCTTATTTAAAATAAAACAAAATCTATTTGGTGAAAATTTGAAATTTCAATGTAGTAGTACTTAAATTTCAGGGAAAAAATAAGAAGTAGGTGTCTGTCAACCCTTAACCATAATAAAATGATAACATTTTTTTATAATATTTTAGATATAAGTAGAGGACTCATTTACCGATGTGATACATATTTTTTTGCAATTTTTTTTGAAGTAAATAATTAATTATGATTTTTTTATTACAACTTTTAAAAAATATCAAAAACTTGTATGTCTAACCACCTTAACTTGGTCAAAACTTCATGAAATTCAATTTTTATTTTTTTAATCCTATAGTATATGAAGCATAGAATGTGACGCATGTTTCAGATTCAAAAAATGTGATATAGTTTGAAAGTTATAGATGTTTTTCAATCAACCTATCAATCAGGAATTTAGTCGTAATTCAAATAGAAAATGAATAATAATTATTTACTAAATTGAAAGTAAAGCATAATTTATATTGGTGGAAAGCTAAGAATATCCTTTAAAAACCCTTTTCGTTTCATTAATTTTGGGTTAGAAAAAGTTGTCACCCACATACCCTTCAAATACCCATCATATTGCCACTTTTTGGTCCATCATGATCCTACACATACCCAAAAGATTGAAATGAAATGCAAATGATTGACAAATGATAAACTATACGATATGTACATGACCTAGATGAAATGATAATGGTAATGAAATGATGATGAAAATAAGAGATGATAATGAACCAAATGTCCAAATGTCCTCTACAACTAGTCTAAAGAGACATGACAACCATTGATGTTTTTGTTCAGCCTTTTTAAAATAAGGATGCAAATCCAGTATGCAGATATGTACAATGATCAAAATGAAATGCAATGTACTAAATGAAACCAACCATTTGTTGAGCCTTTCATTATCTTTCTTGAATCATCATAGAGCATTTTAAAATGTTGGAAGTATGTACAACCATCAGAGGTGAAATTAGCACCAATGATGACCTGAGTACAACTTGCATGATTTTTGATATAGCAAGTGAACACAAGCATCGAGGTATAATTGAGTCAAGACGACCTGAGCATTTCTTGTAGAAAGAAACAAAGATTAACCACTTTTTGATGAAAATTTGGAACTGTCATCAATGATACACTATAGAAATCATGTCTCACGACATATTTGCACCAGATTAGTAGTTAACCTCGAGACAATAGACAAAGAAAAATCATCCTCTTTCCTTGCCACTCTAGTTCAGTACATCCTTGAGTGTGCTCTAGAGAGATGATATCAAAAAATCAAACAACCATTATTCAAAATATAATACTGCTATTCCAAACATTATTCAAATTTTAGATCATCCAGATATGAGTCACGATATGGTACTTTACTGGAAAACTATTGTGATATGGATCAATGATTAGATATTTGTTCATGTGATTTGATTGTTTGTTTGCATGATTGGATTTTATGTCATTGTCTAGTTGTTTCGGTAAAACCTAAAAGTTGATTGCCCCCAATATATCAATCGTTTGCCCCCCAGTATTGACATAACTTGCTGAAATGAATATGTACAATGATCAAGCCATGGTAAAACATTATCGTTCGAGGAAAATGATGGCAGTATGATGCTGGTACGACCCTAAGATGATGGAAAGATGCATAAAATGAAGACTGAGAGGCTAAGTGTTGAACATGAACTAATAGATGGAGAGCTACAAATAGCATCTGTTTGCTAGATTTTCACTATTTGTTTTTATTGCATTTTTCTAATTTCTTTTTTATTTTTTTGTATTTTTCTTGTCAATAGACTGCCTGTTGCCAGGTTTTCACCCTATGACTATTTGTCCCTTTTTTTTAGGACTTTTTTTGGATGTTTTTATATTTTTTCATGACTTTTTTTGTTATTTTTGTAAATTTTTAGGACTTTTTTTGCTATTTTCAGGTTTTTCAGGACTTTTTTTGCTATTTTAAGATTTTTTTAGGACTTTTTTAGCTGTTTTTAGATTTTTTCAGGACTTTTTATGGATGATGATAATTTTTTCAAACATAATACTTCTTCAAGTGCATGTTGTTTATAGGTTCGTCAAACAGGTCCCCTTCTGGCATTGATAGCTTGTATGCTCCTAAACTGTATACTGTTATGACTATGTAAGGACCCAGCCAATTGGGTTCAATCTTTCCTTTCTTCTCTCTATCTTGTTGATTTTGTGGGTTCTCCTTCAAAACAAGATCACCAACCTGAAAGGTACGTGGCTTGACTCTATGATTATAGCTATGAGACATCATCTGTTGATATGCTTTCAAATGATTAGCTGCCCATTGTCTCTTCTCATCAAGGAGTTCCAGCTCTTGCCATCGAGAAACTATGTATTCATCATATGTTATGATACCTTTTAAGGATACCCTTAGTGATGGAATCTCAACCTCTAGTGGAAAAATGGCTTCTTCTCCATAGACAAGAGCAAATGGTATTGCTCATGTTGGAATTCAGATACTAGTTCTGTAGGCCCATAATGTGGGATTAAGTTGAATGTGCCAATCTTTCCCTAAATCATTCACAGTCTTTTTCAAGATTTTGAGTATTGTTTTGTTTGAGGCCTCTACTTGGCTATTCCCTTACTGATAATAAGGTGTTGAATATCTGTGTTGAATATGGAATCTCACAAATTTCATCAACATCATGATTCTTGAATGGTTTTCCATTATAGATAGTTGAGTATGAACAACAAGATCTGTTTGTCGGTAACCTTTGTCAGAGGTACTACCTCAATCCACTTGGTAAAGTACTTTGTAGCTGTGATGATAAACTTGTGTTTATTCGATGAGGAAGGATGAATCTTTCCAACTAGATCGAACCCACATTGAGAGAATGGCAAAGTTGGCGTGAATGATTGAAGTTCTTGTGCAGGATCATGGATGAGATTCCCATGAATCTGACATTTTGAGCATTTCTTCACAAAAGTGAATGATTCCCTCTCCATAGTTGGCCAGTAGTAACCCATCCTAATCAATTTCTTGGATAAGGTTAGTCCACTTAAATGAGTACCATAAATGCCACCATGAACTTCTTGTAAAGCCTTGTAAGATTCATCACATTCAAGACATCGAAGTAAAGTACCATCAAGACTAGGGTGATAAAGGGTGTCAACGATAAGAGTATAGCGAGAGGATTGGCGAATAAAATTGTGCTTTTGGTTACAGGATAAGTCAGGTGGTAAGATGTCATCTTTTAGGTAGGCATAAATCTTGCCATACCAAGGTGAATCAGATCCTACTAAGTGATAGATGATTTGGCTTTCAAGTGTTTCATAGGCAGGTGCAAATGATTGTTCTACCAGAAATTCATAGTGAGCCTAATTTTCTGGGAGTTGTAGCAATGATGGGATCATGGCCATGGTGTCAACTGCTTTGTTATCAAGTCTTGGAGTCTATATGAATTCATATCCATGAAGTACTTCTTGAAATCGTCAACCATTTTCTTATATGGTAATATTTTGTCATCTTTGGTTTGATAATCATCATTGATCATATTAATGACTAACTGTGAGTCACCATAAACTTGTAGTTCAGTGATCCTCCATCCCAATGCTATCTTGAGTCCAGTGATTAAATATTCATACTTGGCTATGTTGTTAGTGCATGGAAACATTAGCCTATATGACCGAGGAATGGTATTTCCTTGAGGGGTGACAAAGAGTATTCCTGCCCCCAATCCATGTTGAGTGAAAGAACCATCAAAGTATAGTGACCATGGTTGTTTTGATTCTGTAGTGAAGACATCAGTGTTTGGAAATTCAATGTGCATGGGATGCTCTACTTGTAGTGGTGCTTCAGGTAGTTGATCAATGATAACTTTCCCTTTGATTGCTTTGTGATCAACATAATGGATGTCAAACTCGCTTAGGATCATGACCCATTTTGGTAGCCTTCCTGTCAATGTAGCCTTGCTTAGTAGATACTTGAGTGGATCAATCTTTGCAACAAGATTGATTGTGTGAGTTAACATGTAGTGTCGAAACTTCTGTGATGGAAAGAATACTACAAGACAAGCCTTCTCGATGAAAGTGTAGTTGAGTTCATGACCTATAAGCATTCGATTGATGTAATAAATTTCTTGTTCCTTTCCTATAGAGTCCTCTTGTGCTAATAATTCCCCCAAAGATGTCTTTGTTGTGGTAATATATAAAATTAGAGGTTTTTCCAGATTTGGCGGTACTAGAACTAGTGGGTTCATTAAGTATTGCTTGATATATTGAAAGGCCATCTCACACTTATCATCCCATTTGAAAGGAAAATTCTTATGCAATAGATGTGTGAAAGGTAGACTCTTATCTGCTAGTTGTGCAATGAACCTTCATATAGATTGAAGTCATCCATGTAATGATCTTAACTGACTGATATTCCTTGGTGGAGGCATCTCCATGATTTCTTGTACCTTGGCAGGATCTAGTTCAATTCCTTTTGCACATACTATGTATCCCAAGAGTTTTCTAGTTGTGACCCCAAAAACACATTTCTTGGGGTTGAGGCAAACTTTAAACTTTTCTAGCCTTACAAATATTTTGGATAACACTTCAAGATTTCCTTCACGTGTGTATGGTTTTTCCAATATGTCATCTACATAATCTTCCATGAATGTGTGCATCACATGTCATGAAAATTTGTAGTCATAACTCTTTGGTAAGTAGCCCCAACTTTCTTTAGACTGAAAGGCATGACATTCCAATAGTAAGTTCCCCATGGACATGTAAACATTTTTTTATCTTGGTCTTCAGGTGCAATCTTGATTTGGTTGTAACTAGAAAAACCATCCATTAGTGAATACATGGCATGGCCAGTTGTTAGATCAACTATAGTATCAATGCTTGGAAGTGAGAAATCATCTTTAGGACATGCTTTATTAAGATATCTGAAATCTGTGCACACTCTGACACTTTTGTCGGGCTTGGAAATAGGAACGATGTTGGAGATCCATTCTGCATAGTTGATTAATTTTATAAATCCCACTTCAAGGAGTTTTTGGAGTTCTTATTTAACCAGTAGTGCAACATGAGGATGCATCTTTTTGAGTTTTTGTTTAACCGATTTGACTCCTGGTTTGATGGAAAAGTGATGCATTATAAGATCAGGATCACGACCTAGCATGTCTGCATAAGACCAGGAAAATTTGAATTGATTTGTTCTAATAAATTCCATGAAATTAGGTACTTCTTTATCTATCATTGATGCAGCTAACTGTAGAATCTTTGGTTTTTTGGAGTTTCAAGATTAACTACTTTTGTAGGCTCAATCAAGATAGGAGATCGCTCATGATAGTTCTTTGGGAGAGTGTCAAGTATCCCATCATCTGGTGCCTTAAAAATGTTTTCACCATCTCATACGCTCTTTGTTTTATCTTTTGTTTGATCTAATACTGCTAGATTCTGGTTTTTACCATTAGATATTTCTTTTTTATTTTTCTTTTTCTAGCTAGGAGACTTGACACTCTCCTGATTAAATACTCTATGCCAAAAATCACTAGTGGAACAATCATTTGTGTCATCTGTGGAAAGGAAATTCATGATAGATTTGTCGCTTGGGAACATAGGTAGATCGATAGGTCCAGATGAATCCCAGTCAATGAGATCAAGATGGATTAGTGGTAGCGGGTCAGTGGGTTTTATGAAATTGGCTATGGTTATGGTCATAATGGAGTTGTCTGTAAGATTCGAAGGTATGAGGAAAATTAATGATGGTACTGTTATCACGATAATCTTGTTCATTTAAATTTGACTCGTATCACTAGAATCATAGTCACCTTGTAGTTCAGATCCTTACAGTTGGGACCCTGACCCTTCACCTTCAATTAGATTATTTGTTTTCCTATGTACCACATCAACCTTTTTGTCCCCCAAGAACTCACCATTTTGGATGGTGTCCCATTCATATTCACCAGAGTTTGTTTCAGAGTTATTATCCACAAGATTCTAAATTGTTGTCAAACAGGGTTCCCTTGTATCATACCCTTCTTGCAATGTGAGGACGTCATCATGCAACTACTTGGGTGGTATTTCTTTTGAGTTAGTATCATAGCCTAGTCATGTTTTATCTTTTGCAGCAAGTACTGGAAGGTGAATAGGCTCAACTACTCCGTTTCTCTTTCTGATAGGACCATTACCATCATAGCCCATCTTTTGCATGATTGAATATCCTTTACCATATTGATTAGTTGGTAATTTGATATTAAGAACTATTTCCTATTCATCTTTATAGAGCCAACTTAAAACTTCTCTATCCTCAAAATCTTCCATGGGGAATTTTTCTTTGATAAATCATCCATTAAACTTTGTATTTGGCTCTATTGGTGGTTGCATTGATGTGGATGCTACATATATCTATTATTGTGCAATAGAGGGTTGTCCATGTGACTAAGGTGATATAGGTAGATTATCAAGATAGAGAGAGTAATCCCCTACTCCATTGTCCTTGAACCGTAGTTTCTTGTCAAAGCTTTTGGTTAACTGACTAATTTGTGTATCAACTTTGAGAGAAGTACTACCAGGAGCTTCTCGATTATTGGGAACCAAAGTGTCTTGACTAGCTTTGATGTTGGCACAAGTCTGACTATTTGAATTGTTAGTTGGTATTGTGATCTCCTGTCCATCATAAGGAAACTTAAGACATTGATGATATGTGGATGGGATAGCTGGCATTTCGTGGATCCAAGGATGACCTAACAAGATGTATGCAAGATCACAGTCTAATACTTGACAAAAAGTATTCTTGATAACAGGTCCTACTCTGATCAGTAGCATGATTAAACCCTTGGATGCTCTTTCCTCATCATCATAGAATTTAATAGTAATATTTCTTTTGGTATCAATGGAGTCCTTAGAATATCCTAAAGCCTGAACTAACTTCATGGTACATATGTTCAAACCAGCACCTCCATTTGTTAGGATACGTCAGACATGAAACTTGTGGACCATGACTTCTAAGTATAGTTTTGAATTATGGGGATGTGTCATGGAAACATCATCTTTTTCTAAGAATGACAGGCATGTAGGTGAGGAAAATTTTCCCACCATGGCTTGAAATCGATCCACATCCAGATCAGTGGATACAATTGTTTCAATGAGGGCCTTTTCTAGAATTTCTTTCTGTGCTGGGGAAATCTTTAGGAGTTCCAAGATAGAAATCTGAGAAAGAGTTTTTCGAAGTTGATTGACTAATTCATATTGATGTGGAGGAAGAGGGACAGTGGATTTTGAAGAAGCACCCTTTAAGACAACTTTAGCTTGTTCCCTTCTTGTTGCATTAACTTCTCTATATTCCATCTTTTCCTTAACTTTTATAACATTGATCCACTTGTCGTCAATGTAGATATGATTGATTATATGATCATTGTTGATATGATTCACACTTTTTCCAGAAGACTCGCCCTTTTGATAGTTGGGCAAAGGGTTGTGAAATTCTTGGTGGTCTTCATTCGATTGTTGGTGCCCTTCTCCTTTGATGGTGTCATTTTCTATCAAATCTTGGATTACATTCTTCAAGGCTTGAAAATTATTCATACAATGGCCCTTGCACCAATGATAATCACAATAGTATGCATCATTTCATGATGGAGGCTTCACATTGGGTTTGAAATTTTGTTGAGGCGGTAGGGTGATAACATTCTTCTCCATCAGCTCTTTAAGGGCAGATTCTAGAGATTGACCCAGTGGAGTTAAAGTTCTTCTGCTAGAGAAGAATGAAGATCATTGCAGATTTGTGTTCGAGGCATTTCCTAAGGCATTGTTTCTATTATCGTTTACATGGTAAAATTGATTGTTGGTATTCCCTTTATTGGGAGTAAAATTTTGATTCTCGTTATTCCTTGGAGGAGGAGGATTGTTTCCTTGATTTGTAACCGAGTCGACATTGTTATAGTTATTGTTGTGAGGAGCACTTGGAACACTAAGAAAAAATGTCTTAGTCAAGACATGATTTGCATCTACAACACCATCATTCACCATGTTTTTGTTGCAAGTCCAAAACTTAGATTTGTCGTTGTGGTGATTTGAAGAGCTAGGATTTTCCTTATCAAGTTTTATCATCCCTCTCTTGACCAAGGCACTCTAAATGGAGATGGAATTTTCAATCAATTTATGAAAAGAGGGAGGACAATGAAGATTAAGACGATAGCTCATCTCTTGATCTAAGTTTTTTATAAAAGTGGTGATCTTTTCCTTTTCAGGAACATGATGTGGATATTTAGCGAACAATCTTCTCCATCTTTGAAGAAATGTAATGAATGGTTCACCAGGTTTTTTTTTAGCCTTTTAGAGATCAATCATGATTATTTGATGTTGTATGTTGTAAGAATATTGTGATATGAACTTGTTAATCAATTCCTCAAATGTCTTGACAGGCGGTGTGATTTTCGATAGCCATTCCATAGATTGGCCTACAAGACTCCTAGGAAACAAATGCATCAAGTATGTGTCCTCATGAGAAAATTCTAAAGTCATGTTTCAGAAGTCTTTGATATGCTCAATTGGATCCGATTTCCCATTATAATGATCAAACTTTGGAATTTTGCAATGTTTGGGAAATAGGATCATGTTGAGAAGTCGGTCAAAAGGATAAGGATAGATGTCATCAAGAGCATATGTCTTTGTTGCAACTCCCCCTTGTAGATCTTTAATTTGTCCTTGTAGTGCTTTAACTTGTTGAGTCAAGGCACTAAGATCAAATATGGGTGTTTCATTAGGATTAATTTTTATATTCTTAGTATCAAAATCATGAGGAAATTTAGCTCCTTTGTCAACTAGATACAAAAAAATATTTTTCTTTGTTACGTTCCAAAATATTTTCTAAGGATTTGTGAAATTTGGGATCTTGCTTAGCCTCTCTAAGACGTTCTTCATCTCATTCATCATCACTATCTATAGGAGTTTCGCTCACATCTTTGTTGAAAGGGAATGGATTTTTGTCTCTTTCACCCATGTTAAAAAGGGGATTATGACTCACACTATAAAGGGTATTGGTACTCTCACCTTCTTCTTGAGTTCTTTGGGTATGATCTTCTTGAATATCCTCTTTTAGCTTATTATATTGAGATCTTGTAAAAATATGCATACGATTTTGAAATGTTCCTCTAGACTTATATCACAGTTTGATAAGTGCGAAAAAGATGATGTCTTGATCTGATAAGATGAAAATCCTATGATATGATCAAAGACATTCCTAACCCTTGATTGTGGCTTTCAATGATGAAGGATATTAGAATCCTGTTGGGGAAGTTGAATCAATAATCATAAATTTGTTTGAAAGATGCACTTTTAAGATTTGATCCTTGTTTTCAAAGAATGATAAGTATATCAAATGCCTATTCACTGAAGGATTTGACTGGGATGTGTTGGATATTCAATAGAAGTTTGTGGAATATACTCGAGGTTGAGAGGTTGATTGTGATTGTGTCATTATGATAGAGCTCTTCTCTAAAAATAGGCTTGTGAATATAAAGGCTCTACAGTATATTCGTCAGTAAATCCCCTAGCAAAATCTTGGTACCTATGGAGAAATTCATGGTAGTGGAGCAAGATGTTTCAAATTTTATACAAAAACTTCCTATGTTGCAAGGTTTTCTTGTAACCTAAATGTTTCTTAGGTTTCTTGATCCTATTGGCAATCGAATTCTTGACAAATTTGATTGATTTCCACTCTCTAAGCATGAGAGAAATGTCGATATGCTACTGGACTGAGGTTGTTATAAACTTAGATCTGTTAAAAAGTAATAATTCTAGAAAAGTGACAGATGCGCTACTTTGTACCTTGTGTGCATTGTAGAAACAGGCATATGCACTAGAGAAATTGTCAAATGCACTACAATAGACCTCAGATGTGCTATTTTGTGTCCTATATGCACTACAAAAAAATGCTTTGATAGTGAGAGAAACTGCCTACAAAATATTTTTTTATGCGCTAAAAGAGGCTCTAAAAGTGTTGAACTAACTAGTGAATGTGCTAGAACAGACCTTATATGTGCTAAGATATACCCTAAATGTGCTAAAATAGTTTTTTAAAGCAGTTTTTGAATAGTTTTCGGTTGAATTTTTGCATGTTCATTTTGGATGATCCTTTGTTTGAATTAATGTGATTGAAGACACAAAAAACACTTTGAAAATAGTTGTTTTTAAGCCTTATGCTAAACATCAAGTGTGTGTTGAAAAATGTTTTTCAAAAAGTGTTTTCACAAGTTTCACACATAACAGTCAATTCAAGAAGACTCGCTCTTAGTACTCAAGTAGGTCATCCTAGTAATCAACAACCCACATCTTAGAACTGCGTCAACTCACACAACCATGTCACCCCCAAAGGGGCACTGGTGTTTTTTTATTTTCCAGGAATGTACTCAAATTGATGGAAGTGGATACTGGATCCCCTGAGAAAATGGTCGTTGGAAGTTATATGGTGAGTGTCTTGGCGGTAGATTCTTCCCTCCCCTTGCACTGTGATTATTAGGATGTTCAGAAACTGACTTCGGCTGGCTACTACACTAAGTTCTTAGTAAGATTTTTCATTTGGTGTGGAAATAATAAAATCCCTCAAGAGACCTCCCAACCTTTAGAACAAAGGCTTTGGGGATGGTTATCTTGCACACTACTGACAAAAGTGGGTTTCCCCATATTTGCTTTAAATTTTATAGTGGGGTGGAATAGCCTGGCTTTGGCTTGAATCCACTTGGGTTGTTCCTCTTGGGTGAGTACTTTTTCCCACAAGAGCAGGCCCTCTACAAGATGTAATAAGACATTAAAATTATAGAAATTGAAAAAGGCAAGTCTAGTATTTTGATCACCTAGTTAAGGGGAGAGCATATACCTATTGCCACAGACAAAGTAGACAATGTTCTTTTTAGAAACCAAATCTCAATGATCTAAACTATGTGAAGATAATTGCTTCACAAAAAAAAGTTGTTCATTTTAACTGCAAGATCATTGTGTGGTGACTACCCTAGATTGCTTTATTTTAATCCATGTCTATCCTAGGGTTGCTTCTTTTTAAAGCCAAATGTGACTATCCTAGATTAGTTCTTTTTAAGCTAGAAAAAGCTCTATCTGTGGAAGGCATCAGACTTAGAACTTTTGTTTAGTTACAACCTATAAGTGCTAAAAGATCCTTCATATGTGCTAAAGCAAAGATCAAATGTGCTAAAACAGGCAGTAAAAGTGCTACAGAAAACCCTATATGCGCTAATCTAGGAATATAAGACTTTTTTACAAAGTTTTTAATAAAATGAGTTGGACATATGCTTCATTCTATTTCTTAGATGTGCCAAAACAGTTCCTGGATGCATCGAAAGACCTACAAAAGTGCTGAAAAAAGGACTGGATGCGCTATAAAAAAAAAGATGCGCTAAAACAGGATTTTTTTCTAGAAAACCGAATACCAGAATGTGAAAACCTATCAAAAAACCTGCAAGTAGATGTCAAAAATGGGGCATAGGCCCCACGGTGGGCACCAGAAATGTGTGATCAATTTTTTATGTGTATTAAATGTATATTAAAAATAAATCAAAACACATCGATAAGACATTAAATCAAAAATAGAAAATCAAATATAAAGAATGCAAACTCAGTATTTTGTCATTGATGTCGTCCTATCATCCTCTATCTCCAATTTTTTTTTCGATTCTAGCTTGCTCTCAGATCTTGGGCTAGGCTCAACAAACAGTCTTCCTAGAGAATGAGATTGAAAATGAATGCATGCAATGCTATGCTAAGATTAATGTGCTATGATTATTGAAATGCAAGATTACAACACTATGTTGATAATGATAATGCTAAAATTACAAAATATTATAATGAAACTATTCTCGAATGTGCATATTGTAAGTTGTAGGTAACCAATGCTTGAATTCGCAGAGATATTTATAGAGTTTTTGAAAGATTTTGATTGGCTGATGTGATCAACGGCTATGAAAATTCCTGGTAGATCGGATGATCGAAGATGGATGATACTAGAGAGAAAGATAGAAGAAAATAAAAAGTAAGATTTTCTTCCTTTCTCATGTAAGAGATAAGATGAGATGATAAAGATGAATTGTAAAAACCATCTTTTTGTGAGATTTTGGAAAGATTTTGAAGATAAATAATGAATTATTAAATTCAATTATTCATTTATGAGTGACATGGAGATTTTTCTAATTAAATAAAATATTTAATTAAGATTTGGAGAATAATGGAGGATTTCATAATTAAACAAGTGACACAAGCGTCAAGTTCCTGCCGAGAGGTAAAAAGCATCTAGCTATGAGTTAGAAAAAGTAATTAGATAGGAGATAGGAATATAAATGTATTAAATATAGCTAGGAATGTTTGAAGTAATTTGCAATGGTGCATTAATGTGTGGAATTTTTAGGGTCCATGGGCAACGTGGTCCATAGAGACATGTGAACAATTAACATGTGTTGATGGATGCATGCAAAATTGCATTAATGGGTACCATGTATACGTGGAGTTTTTATAGATATACCAATGAATACTTGTATTTTTATGTGTGTATGTATACATTTGTGAGAAGAAACATTCTTTATGATCTTAATCAGGAAGCAAAAATGTATTATTATTTTGATTAAATTATTAAATGCAAATAATCTGAAACATTTGTAACAATGCTTGAGCCATCTATGTATACATGTATGCATGTATACATGTATCCACGTGCACATAATGCATAGAAGAGTGAAAAGAATCCTCGGCATCTGAATGAGTCTCAAAGTACGATGAGACTCAACTTACATTTGCAGTATTAAATGAAAGAAAATAGGAGAAATAAACTACCTATGACCAATGCACAATTTTTAAATTTTTTTTAATAAACCTTTTGCTCCATAAATTCATTAGTCATTTCAATTTGAACAAAGTTTTGATGTAGGAATATTTCTAAAGCATCAAATATCATTTGCAACAATTTACAAAAACATGTGCGCAGGCACTAAAAAAAAATGCATTCTTTACATGACCCATATTTATATGCATGGTGAAACAAAGTCTACCATATCTCTTTTTTTTCTTCTATGTCTATTTGTAAATAAAATTATGTTTAGTGTAATGTTCTAAAACACATGTTACGTTAATTAATACAACTGAGTTATTTTAGTTTATCATATCACAATATGCAAGTGCTAGTAGAAACACTAGTGTTAGGTGGAACATTGATAGGGGTAGCTCATTTGAGTGTAAACTTTTCTAAGATTAATCAATCTTTTTTTTAATGTAGTATGAAGGTTACTTCTATATAAAGCTATTGATTTTATTATAAATAAGATTTTAATCTTGTTTATGTAATACGAAAACATTTTTTTGTGTATAGAACAATGTAATTATATTACAATAAATTCTTAGATGAATCACTAGAAAGCTATTGATTTTATTATAAATAAGATTTTAATCTTGTTTATGTAATACGAATAAATATTTGTGTATATATATTAAACAAAAAGTAATTTGCAAAGATATAATAAAGAACCTTATTACCTAAGATAGTATGTAGCTAGACTAAAATAATTCACATGTTTATAGCACTTTGCATTCAAAATAAAATGTAATAATTTGACTTATTAAAATGTAATAAGTGAAATAAATATTACAATAAATTCTTAGATGAAACAGTACTAAGGTATTGATTTTATTATAAATAAGATTTTAATCTTGTTTATGTAATACAAATAAATATTTTTGTGTATATATTTTAAACAAAAAATAATTTGGAAAGATATAAAGAACCTTATTACGTAAGATAAAATGTAGCTACACTAAAATAAGTCACATTTTTATAGCACTTTGCATGAAAATTATTGAGAGAGAAACATTTGTAACAATGCTTGAGGAATCTATGTATACATGTATCGACATGCACATAATGCATAGAAGAGTGAAAAGCATCCTTGGCATCTGAACGTGTTTGAAAGCATGATGAGACTCAACTTGCATTTGCAGTATTAAATGAAAGAAAACATGAGAAATAAACTAGTTATGACGAATGCATATCAAAGGAAAGCATAAAAACATGGATTCATGTAAACATTTATGCATGCATGGATGTGTACATGTGTCCATGTAATTTGGTATGTAAAAAAGAATCTATATATGCCTGCATGCATAAAGTTAGAAATGTTAGAAACAATTTGCATTTTAAACATATAAAAAAAAACATTTATGATTGAAACAAAACAATAATGCATTAGTGTTTTTGGAAGAAGTGTATAAAGTATATCTAATGATGCATTTGAATGCATGGATACATGTAAATATTTGTGAAATCTGATTATACATTTTAGCCTTCGGGAAACTATCATACGTGCTTTAGGGATCTGTAATAAACAGAAAAGACATTTTGAAAAGAACTCTTGAAAACAACTCTATGTTAACAATGAGACTCAAATTGCATTTGCAGTATTAAATGAAAGAAAACAGGGAAAATTAACTATTTATTAGCAATGCATATATCGAAGGAATGCATAAATATATATATCAATGTAAACATTTATGCATGCATCGATGTGTACATGTGCCCATGTAATTTGGTATGTAAACACGGATCTATATATGCCTGTGTGCATAAAGTTAGAAATGCCAGAAACAATTTGCATTTGAAAGATATACAAAAAACATTTATGATTGAAACAAAAGAATAATACATTATTGTTTTTTGAACAAGTGTATAAAGGATATCTAATGATGCATTTGAATGCATGGATACATGTTAACAATGAGGCTCAACTTGCATTTGCAGTATTAAATGAAAGAAAACAGGAAAAAATAACTATTTATTAGCAATGCATATATCGAAGGAATGCATAAATATATGGATCAATGGAAAAATTTATGCATGCATCAATGTGTACATGTGCCCATGCAATTTGGTATGTAAACAAGAATCTATATATGCCTGTGTGCATAAAGTTAGAAATGTCAGAAACAATTTGCATTTGAAAGATATACAAAAAACATTTATGATCGAAACAAAAGAATAATACATTATTGTTTTTTGAACAAGTGTATAAAGGATATCTAACGATGCATTTGAATGCATGGATACATGCAAATATTTGTTAAATCTGACCATACATTTTAGCCTCCAAGAAACTCTGATATGTGCTCTTAGTTATCTATAATAAACAGGATTTAGAAAAAATGTTTTGAAAAGAAGTCTTGAATACAACTCTATGTTATGATAGTTATTTTCAAAGCCCTCAGTGTTTAATTGCATAACCTTGATATTTTCTTCATTTTTTTCTTTGGTATGGTGTGAATTTTGTTGTGATGGATGAAGGTATATTTGAGCTATAGATAGATAAAGATATGTAAGGGTAGTAAAGAAGAATGAGCTATGTAAGTGCAACAAAGAGAAGGAATTGAGAGAATGATGAGATGCAAGTAAGGTATATGAATGCCTTATGAAAAGTATTTGATATGGGAGGCAAGGATATGTGAGATTGGATATGAGAATGAATGGAATGTAAATGGTATGAATTTATCATTTTTGAGTTGTACGCTTAAAATTAAATGCAAGATATAAAAATTTGAATGAGTGAGTTGGATTGAAAGAAAAAAGGAATGCAACACATTGGTGTGATGCAAGGCAAGCATATAAATTGATTTTGAAATGTATTTGATTTGAGAAGAAACGATGTGCAAGGGTGGAAATGGAAATGAGTGGATTCGATTGGGTATGAAGTGATCATTTCTTCCAAGAAAGGGTGGAAGAATGTCTATTTTGTTATTGGTTATGCTTTTTAAAATCATCATAGGGCTGAGTGTCTCAATACAAACACAGAAGAAAGACTGATGTCCCATTTCTCACTCTCCTTCGTACTAAACAAAGTGCCAAGATCCTTGAGCTTCCTCGAAATGCGACAAGAGAAGAATAGATATAAAAATATAATGATATTTAAGGATACAAGAGTCAAAAGAGAAAACAAAGCAAAATTTGTTATACATATACTATGAAAAGAATAAATACGTGGACTTTTTGATAGATATACCAATGAATACTTGTATTTTTACATGGGTGTATGTATACATTTGCAGTAACAAACGTCCTTTATGATCTTATTCAGGAAGTAAAAGTGTATTATTATTTTGTTTGAATTATTAAATGCAAATAATCTTAAACATTTGTAACAATGCTTGAGCCATCTATGTATACATGCATGCATGTATACATGCATGCATGTATACATGTATCCATGTGCACACAATGCATAGAAGAGTGAAAAGAATCCTTGACATTTGAACGAGAAATTTGAATGGAAAACACTAAAATCGATTAGAAATACAAATTTGTCAAAGCACAATGAGACTCAACTTGCATTTGCAGTAGTAAACGAAAGAAAATAGGAAAAATGAACTATTTATCACCAATGCATATATCGAAGGAATGCATAAATATATGGATCCATGTAAACATTTATGCATGCATGGATGTATACATGTGTCCATGTAATTTGGTACATAAACAAGAATCTATAAATGCCTGTGTGCATAAAGTTAGAAATGTCAGAAACAATTTGCATTTGAAACATATACATTATTGTTTTTTGAACAAGTGTATAAAGGATATCTAATGATGCATTTGAATGCATGGATACATGTAAATATTTGTTAAATCTGATTACACATTTTAGGCTTTAAGAAACTGTCATACGCGCTTTTAGGGATTTGTAATAAACAAGATTTAGAAAAGACGTTTTGAAAAGAACTCTTGAATACAACTCTATGTTATGATTGTTATTTTCGAAGCCCTCAGTGTTTAATTGCATAACCTTGATATTTTCTTCATCTTTTTCTTTGTTTGGTATGGTGTGAATTTTGTTGTGATGGATGAAGGTATATTTGAGGTATAGATAGATAAAGATATGTGAGGGTAAAAAAGAAGAATGAGTTATGCGAGTGCAACAAAGAGAGGCAATTGAGAGAATGATGAGATGCAAGTAAGGTGTATGAATAAGTTATGAAAAGTATTTGATATGGGAGGCAAGGATATGCGAGAGTGGATATGAGAATGAATGGAATGTAAATGGTATGAATTTATCATTTTTTAGTTATATGCTTAAAATTAAATGCAAGAAATAAAAATTTGAATGAGTGAGCTGGATTGAATGAAAAAAGGAATGCAACACATTGGTATGATGCAAGGAAAGCATATAAATGGATTTTGAAATGTATTTGATTTGAGAAGAAAGGACGTGCAAGGGTGGAAATGGAAATGAATGGAATCGATAAGGTATGAAGTGATTATTTCTTCCAACAAAAGGTGGAAGAATGTCTAGTTTTTTATTGGTTATGCTTTTTAAAATCATCATAGGGCTGAGTGTGTGAATATAAACATAGAAAAAAGACTCATGTCCCATTTCTCACTCTCGTTCGTACTGAACAAGGTGTTGAGATCCTTGAGCTTCCTCAAAATGCGACAAGAGAAGAATAGATATAAAAATATAATGATATTTAAGGATAGAAGAGTCAAAATAGAAGACAAAGTGGAAGTTGTTATGCATATACTATGAAAACAATAAATATGGAAGATCATGAAACTGAAAAAATGCAAATGTTGATGCATTAGAGAACAATAAATGCATGGAGAGAGAAATACGTAGAGCTATTCACAGATATATGCATGGATGCATCAACATACACATGTATACATAGAAAACAGAACTACATGGACAGATGGAGAATTGAATACATGTATACATGGATGCATGCATATTTGCATATAGATACAAATGCATATGTTACATGGAAGATGTATTCATATACACATGCAAATATGGATGAAGGCATATATGCATATATGCATGTATGGACAATATGCATGAATGTATGTCAACATATTATAACTTTTAATTTTGTTATATTGGAAAATTAGCATTTATTTGTTTCTATTTATCAGAATAGCTTTATAAATCATTATTGTTATAGAAAATCAGTGAAATGCGATCGCATAGATTGATTAAATAAATTTAAGCAAAGGCATAGTTTATAAAACTAGCGAGTAGAGGTACGTAATCCATGAGTGCAAATTAAATGCATTGAAATATCAGGAAAATGTGAACACATAGAGAGGTCAAAATAATTGAAGCAAATGCATTAAATGGCATGTGGCTGGTGGGGAAGGCGCTAGAATGGCTTGGTGGCCATGGGTGGCTAGCATACTTTGGCCATTTAATATAGATTTAAGCTAGTTACAATGCATCGCAGCTACTTTGTGGACGTTGTATTCTGTTGTACATGCTTGTGTTCTAAGGAAGAGTATTGTATATGCATGCACAAATGCATATGTGCATGTAGTACATGCACACATGCATAGATGGATGCATAGACACATGTATGCAGACAAAGATAGATATGTTACAAAGAGAGGTGTGCAGATACATGGATGTGTAGAAATATGCATATATGCATCTGCAGATGGGCAGAGACAAAGACAAATACATGGGTGCATGAGTCCATACATGCATATATACATGTATCCATGCAAGATATCGATAGATGCATATATACATGGATGTGTGCATGCAATTCATAGGTGCATATATGCATAAATTGATATATACATGTAGCCATAGATACATCCATACATATATAGAAAGATGCATGGAGAGATGGCGAGATATATGCATAAATTGATATATGCATGATTGCATCTATGGATACATAGATACATAATGAAATGAAGAAAAAGACACATTTATATATGCATATACGAAAGCATATAAAATTGAAATATGTTTAGCATATTGTAATCAATGAGTATTTAGACTGAAGGCCTTGATTGTGGCATGTTAACTGTGTCATTGTTATTGAGTTTGTAGTGCTCATTTACCCTTGTAATAATACATATGTAATTAATTAGGTAGCTTCTAATTAGTCTTTAAATACATAACAATTAAAAGAAAGAAATAATGATAATTATCGTTGTGCACATTTCAGCTATTAATCAAAGCCAATTAACAAAGTAGCAATGGAAAAGCATGTGCATGTTAATATGGTAGAGAGCATGTATTTGTGTATAGGTGTATAAGGATGCCATGAGTTGTGATTTCTACTTGCATGTAGTTGTATTAAACAATTAATAGTAAGTATAGAATGACCCCATCGGGTTGGGAACTATCGGGTTGGGAACTAAAAGAAATAAAGGAAAGAAATAATTATAACTATCCTTCTGTAGATTTCACTTATTAATCAAAGCCAATTAACAAAGCAGTAGTGGAAAACCATGTACATGTTAATATGTTAGATAGTATGTATTTGTGCATAGGTGCATAAGGATGCTATGTATCTTTAGATTTTAGATTGCATAGGTAACATGTGCTTCATAGTCATCTAGTTAGGGTAATATGATCACTTTGTGCATATTGGTATTTAATTCTAGAAGTTGATGTTTCAAAAGTTATTTTTTTAATTTGGAAAGTGTTATTTAGCTATTTTCTTGTTTGTGAACTTCAAAGTGAATGCATTAAATGGCATGTGGATTTATCATGTAATATAGATTTAAGTGACTAGAGATGCATTGTGATTACTTTGAGCGTTTCATTTTTGTTATTCTACAGATCTGTGTAGTCACAGGAGATGTTGTTGCTGCAGAGTCAAGACCCATAAACGAGCTACTTGATACATGTATCCATAGATACATGGATGTGGAAATCTATCATGGTATCCATAGATGCGTAGATACATGTATCTATGAATAGATGTATCCATAGATACATCGAAACATATATGGATAGATGCATGTATACATATGTACATAGAAGCACAGATACATATATGCGTGGATGCATCTATAGGTAGAATAATATATAGAAACATAGTTGCATGGATAGATAGATAGATGCATAGTTGGATACATAAATGCTTAAATATGCATGTATGGAAATATCCATGGATTGCATATGAAGTTGCATAGATACATATATCCATGGGTGCATGTATACATAGATGCATGTATTGTAGTACACATGGATGCATGTATATGTGTATCTCTGGGAAGGATGCATGGATGCATGTAAATAGAAGAATTTTGTCAAATGTCATAGCTATTGTCCTCATAGGAACATATGCAAAAAATGGAAGCATACAAAAGGCAAGTGAACTGTTTGAAAAAAGTCATGGAATAAATGTGGATCCATGAAATGTGGTTCGAAAGGGATTATGTAAAAACCCTTTTGTCTATTTTGTTGACTGCATGTGAGCCCTGTAAAGACTATATATCTTCAATTTTTGTAGAGCTATGCCATAGAGAGAGCTTTAGAACCAATGTGTTGTTAACCTGTGCTGTAATGAGAAGTTTGGAACAATGTAAACCTAAATTCTACAATTGTAGCAATTTTTTCAAGAAAAGAGTACAGGGTGAGTTTCTAGAATGAACCTTTTTCTTTGTTTACAATTGCAAAATGCAAGTAGGGTTTCACAGTGCTTTAAGACATTATTATAGTTTGATTATAAATTCATATTTTAAACTACTTTTAGTATTATCTATTCGAATTTCTTGTTGAAATGAGAAGGTTTCATTTGTGTTTGATAGGAATTATGTAGAAACCCTCTTGTCCATTTTACTTCATGCATGTGAACCCTGTAAAGTTTGTATATTTTTTATTACTGCAAAGCGGTCCCATAAAGAGAGCTTTGGAACCAAAATTATGTCAACATGTGTGATAATGAGAGTTTTCTCCTTGAACCTTGTTATATATTCAAAGACTAATTATCAATCCAAACATCATCCCCTTTAGTCAGATGCCATTCAATGCATTGAGTTTGCATCAATGAATTATGTACCTTCAGCCACTAGTTTTAATCAAAGTATGCATATGGATTCAGAATCAAAAGCTCTTTCCTGTGAACCCATTTTTAATTTTCCTATGCATTTGCCCAGAATGCTTTTAACCGGCAGCATCGGCCAATCACATTTCAACAGATAACATATTACTTCTTTTTTTGTATAGTTTGAATTTGGAGAGCTATTTTTAATATTGGAAAATTAGCATTTATCTATTTTTCTATTTGTCCGAGTAGCTTTATAAATCATTTTTGTTTTAAAATTTCGGGAAAATGCAAACGCATAAATTGATTAAATAAATTTAAGCAAAGGCACAGTGTAAAAGTTGGTGGCTAGAGGTACGTAATCCATGAATGCAGATTAAATGCATTAAAATATCAGGAAAATGTGAGCGCAATACATGAATGCAAATTAAATGCATTAAATGGCATCTGGCTGGAGGTGAACGTGCTGGAATGGCTTGGTGGCCACGTGTGGATAGGGTACTTTGGTCATTTAATATAGAGTTAAGCCATTTGCTATGCATCTCTATTACCTTGTGTGTGTTGTTTTCGTGTTTTGTAAGCCTGTGTTCTCTAAACCTAAACTCTACAATTGCTTTGAGCTTTTTCGCTATGATGAAAGCATAAAGGATAAAGGAATTTTGTGAACTGTTATAGTTAATGTGCTCATAGGCACATATGCAAAATATGGAAGCATACACAAGGGAAGCGAATTGTTCAAAAAAACTCCTCAAAGAAATGTGGTCCCATGGAATGCAATAAGTGTTCATAATGGACACTTTGGTTTTCGCATGTTAACTTTGTTAGATAATGCAATTTGACATGAACAATGTTGAAGCCATGACATGAACAATAGAACTATTCAACACTGAACTCTATGCCTATAATAATTATTGCAAAAGCTGTAAATGCCATAGATGAAATAATATGAATAAAATTTTAGTTTCTGCTTTTCTTGAAATGCAATGAAAAAACTGCTAGAAAGGCATAACACAAGGTTGTGTAACATATTGCCACTCCTGTTTCTAATTTCTTTGGACATGAATGCTTTACACATTTGATTGCAATAGTAACATGTCTATGAAAATGGAACAATAGAGATCATAAATTAGTAGTTTTAAGTCTGAGTATATATGTATCTTGATACATATAAGCTCGATTTGGCATTTACGAAAACAATTGTTAGCTATGGTGAAAGAGCTAATTAGTGTTTGAGGTGCTGGTTCACAAGAGAAAAAGTTTACATATGAATGACGTTTTTACCTTCTAGTGATGTTTCCTGTCTATTTGTCAATGCAAATGGCTTCAACAATGGCATTGTTTTGGTCAAGGCTAAAATGTCCTTCAGTGTTGAAGTCCCATAGGATGAATATCACTGCTGACTTGTCCTTGATATAGTCTTCATAGCTGAGGTTTTGCAGTGTGGGCAATAGATGGTGCATGGTGACCTGGTCAATTGAAGACTGAATTGTTTGATTGTCATAAGTTGTAATGATAGTTTTAAGTTGCAAACAGAATGTATAATTGACTTGGTGGTTGCACGGTTTGCAGTGAGTAGTTTTTTCTTGGAGTGTGCCATAAGCAGTGAATTTGCATTTTCATTTTGGACAACATGCATGAAATGGATTGGAAAATGCATTTGTTGCTTTTAGATTACCAGAAACCTATAGAATATGGTTCAAAATTGTTAGAGGAGACAAAAAATACAGGTTTGGATGCGATAGTTTAAAAAAAATGAATGTTGTTACCTTAAAAGTTGAATGTAGTAGGCTGTTGAGTTTTTCCAAGCTTCTTTTGTCATTCAAGTTATAGATGAATGTTGACCGACATGTGTGAAACATGTTATTTTGATCTATTTTTCTTACAACATTCTTGAAAAGCATTGCAGGTGTTTTATTTTTATGCAACTGGTCTTCGATTGCAAAGTATTGTTGCTCATATGTTGACCATAATAGCACCTACGATTCAATGAGAGAATTAGATTTTGTTACGGAAATTGTTATAGAGACCACTGTAGAATGAGAAAAGGTTGAAACTGAAAGAACAAGAAAAAGTTTTGTAGATCGAAATACCTGTGCTCTGTCTATGTCAGTGTGGCCATCTTTGATGTCAACTACAAATTGGGTACCAATTTTCTTGGCACCAACTACTAGCGCAGCTATTGTGCCAGCTGGGTACTCATTTATAGTTGTTAGCAGTTGGCTGATAGTCGTACTTGGAATGAATTTTTACTCTTGATAGAGGCATGGGATGTTTTCAGTGGTGCTTATGTTTGTTAAAATCAAAATGCAATCACAGTCGCCTCTATCATAATTTGTCCTAGGTGCAACTTGAAAATCTAAGATTGAGATGGCTAACCCCAGGACTATTCTAGGCTCATGTTTATACACAAGGTTTCCACTAACATTTAACATGATTGTCATTTCTGCTTTGTGATCTATTAAATCATCATGGAACATTTCCCGTGTTTTGTTGGCCTTATCCAATGTTGCTTTGTAGACAACAAGCACATCACCTTGGAAGGTGTCTCTAGCTCTTTTTGCATTTAGCTGTTCGATTGCAACAATCTTAGGTTTCTTAACTCTTGTCCTAAAAGGAACAAGGATAATGTCAATTGAATGCTAATTTAATATTAGCAAGCTGGGCAAATGGCGGTACAATGAAGAACCAAGCACTTTACCGTTGTGTTGACTCTTCCTGTGAAATTTGCACTTGTTTTTCCTGTCTTTTTGATACATCTTTTGGTGTCCTACAAAGAATTGGAACAATGTTATTTGAATATTTGTGATTTGGGTGAATGAGTATGAAGGAATAATACTATAAGTGCTTTACCGTTGTGTTGATTCTTCTTGTGTGGTTTGTATTTTCTTTGACTTTCTTTTATTTTCATCCATAGATCTCTTGCAAATAATGGATATAGCATTGAAAAAGGCATTGCAAAGAATAAAAGTTATATAAGGCTATAAGTTCTATAAAGTTGAATTTTTCTATTGGGCAACATGCAATTTTAGGAAAATTGGATTGTGATCAGTCCAATATGCTTCTAATTTATAGATAGAGCATATATTTGTAGTCGTGTTGGACCAAATGTGGTCAATGACTGACTTGCCCATGATGTGTTGTTGGTTCAACATAAATTGTATATTGTTCTGCTACATATAAATGTGAAGTGTTTTTTTGCTTCTTCTTTTTGAAAACATGTTCACATTAAAATCGCCTAAAATGTACAACATGTTTTATGAATTTGTGGATGCAATAATTATTTGCAAGATTGCGATTACTTCATCTATGGCAGTTGTAGGTCTTACATAAATATTACAAACATTAAGTTCATTGTTAGATAGCATTACTGTTGATGTGATGGCTTCAATATTTGATGTTTCATGTTGTTTTGTTTTTGACAAGAATAAATGTTTCTTGGTTTAAGTTGCTATGCCATGTATGTTATGTACAGATAAGCTATCAAAATACTGCAGCAAGATATTTAGCTCAAAGGGATGCATATGTGTTTCTTGGAGACACAAGATATCATATTGCATTATGCCATAGTCATTGACAATGTCTTTTGCATGTGCTTTCAAGCTACGAGTGTTCAATGTACATAGGAGCATATGTGATTTGTTTTCTGAACATGTGCTTTGGTTATCAAATTTCCATTGTGCACATGTCTGGAGATGAGACATTTCTAGTTGTATTTTGTCTTTAACTTTGAAGTTTTTTGTAGTTAAAGGTTGTAATAGAAATAATGATTCTACTGATTTTGTTCATGATAGAGCTGTATAGGTTAGCCCATGTTGTCTAATTCCTGTGGGATCAAAAGCCAAGGCGTCCATTGTTAATCCTTGGGATCAATGTATGGTTCGTGCACATGCTAATTGTATTGGGAATTGTTTTCTAATTGTAATTTTCTTGTTTGTTGTTATTTTCTAGATTGGCCTAGCAATGCGTTGTATAGGCACCCAGTCTTTGTCAATGATAGTAGAATAGCATTGTGCTAGTTTTGTGCATTGATGATGTTTGATTGATGGGTCATTAAATTTAATCCAGACAATATCAATTTTGTTTTGTGCTGTATATGCTTTAAAAATTCCATCTGATCCGTTGACGAGGCCATCTTGAACATTGTAATTGCCTGCATAAAGTTCAACAAGAATGTTTGGTTTCAAGCATATTTGTGATGGAAGTTTTGTTGTGTGATTGTATACTCGTATTGTATTAAGGGCCTTCTCAAGTTCATCTATTGCATCTAGCACTATCATTTGGGTTGGAATGATTGATAGCATTTTCTTGTTATGTGCTTGAACATCAATTCTCCTATAGAAAAGGTGTGGAAGCAATGGGTCAAATGGTACAGGACGAAAGAAATTTTTGTTGAGATAGTCTATGTCATGAGTTGTCTGAATGCCTACTCATAGTCTATTAAGGATTGAAATAAATATTTCATCTTTTTGTCTCATGGTAGTCACCAATGAATAGCATTTTATGTGGTCTTTCCAGAAACTATAAGGCATTAATTCAATTGGAGTTTGCCTATTTTCAAAAACCACAGAGTCAAGGACAGGTTGTGCCTGGTAAAGGTCACCACAAAATATTGTATCAAGGTTTCCAAAGTATGTTGTAGGAATTTACATTATGTCTCGTAGTCTTCTATTAATATACCGTAGGAATGTTGAGCCAACTAATGATATATCGTCTATAAGAAGTATGCGCAATTGATCATAGTGCTTTGACATAGTGTCAAGCACTTCAGTGTTCAATGGCAGGAATTTTGATGTATTAAAAGGTATGTGAAATGTTGAATGTAATGTGAATCCCCCTATGTTATATGTTGCTTTACCTGTATATGCAGTTAATAAGCCCTTGGGTTTGTCTGGATTATTGTCAACATAATTGCTATAGATGCGAATGAGAGCTTGGTAGATGGCCTTTGCTGTAAAAGTCTTTCCTGTTCCAGCTCCCCCAGTCAAAAACAAGTGCAATGGATTTTGTGGATTTTTCATCTTTTTTATGAGAACATCTTTAATAATTCCTTGTTGTTCTTTATTTAACATTTGTCTTAACTTGTAGTATTCATTGTTATCTATAATCTGTGGGTGCTTTATAATTTCAAATCCATTGGAATGCATGGTATTTGGGTTAGAACGACCTATGTTTGGAAGGTTTGTTTGTATGTCATATAGTTCTTTCTAGCGAAGCTTTGCTTGCATTGGTAGGTCAATGGCTTTTCATCTTCAAGAGACTAAAGATCATTTATAGCTTTGTCAATGTCACCCCATGCGGAGTTTGTGTTGTGGATGAACTTTGCACTATTTGTTTGAATGGTTTGTCCATGGTACATGTATGCATGTTCCCAAGAGTCAAATTTTTGTTTGAGTGTATGCTCATTAATGGTAAATGGAACATAGAGAACCAATTGCTCTCTACAATGATTCTCTATATCAAAGTGTTTGTTGAAACTAATAAACCGTACCACATTTGGTTTGGCCTTTGGTTCAATTGTAGCACCGTATTTGTTGTATCTTGAAACAAATTCTGCAAGACATATGTCCACAATTGTTTCAGGACATTTTAAATAGTAGTCTATAATAGATTTCGCAAGAACGTTTTCTATTTCATCTGGCTCATTGCTCAATTGTTTAACAGATTTAGTATAAATGTGCGATCATTGTCAGATCATGTATCAATGAATATGCATTTTCTTGAACTATAATTTAATGGCAATGACAAAACAATATGTGCAGCTTGTTGTGATGACATTTGTTGCAAGTTAAGCATGGCATTTCCAAGTTTACTTACCATTCGTATTGCATCAATATTGTTTTGCTTGTGGTCTGTACGTATTCTTTTGAATGCATATGTCATTGACTTGTCTACTTTTGCAATATATGAGCTACAATACATTGCAGCAACATATGCATTGAGGACAAACTGTGCATCTGTATTAGCTTTCCAAAGATCTGGAATTTTCCTTGAAAAACTATTGTTCCATATTTGTGATGGTTTTCTTTGTAAAAAAAGCGTAGGCCTGTTTAATGTTGAGCTCAAAGCTTCAATGTATTCATTGTCAGTTAATTTTATTTCTTTTAAGAACATTTGAAAAGTGAATGTTTCATCATAGTTTGCTTTTTGGAGTTTTGAAAAGATGTCAGTGGCATTTGCAGTTATCGCTTCAGTCTTTTGGAGTATTGATAAAAGTATAGTTGAATTTTGCATTGGTGGGAAAGGAAAATTGTATCTACAAAGTCATTTTCTTGATCTCTTGCATTTCTTTGTATGATGATGTTTGTGTAGCATTGCCAAAGCAGGTTCCAAATTTTTGGTGTCACAAGTAATATACTTATCAACAAAAGCTATGATGTCTGTGTTGTTATTTTCCATGTAGATTGGTGCATTTTTAACCCATATGAGGAAATGATCATGTTCATTTCCTCGATTTTGGAAATCAGTGACTGAGAAGTAATCAATGACATTTCCAAAGAAAGAGTCATCTGTAAGTATCAATTTTTTTATTGCATTTATTCTATGTTTATAGTAACGTGCACAAGTGATAGGATCTTTCTTGATTAGTTCAAATTTGTCAATGTGTGTTGGATCATTAGATTCTTGACGGTTTTGTGCTGATTGGTGTAGATTGTGCAGCTTTTGTAATGTTTGAATTAGTGGATCCCAATTTTGCTCAGCACTAGTGAAAGTGATGAAAAATGTTGGTGGTCCTAGTTGTTGAATCATAGCAAATACATTTTTCTTAAGTTGTTGTGAATAGTCTGGAGAGATTCTTATTCTTTTGAAATCAACATATCCAATATCTGATTTAAGAATTTTTTCTAGATTTGGTTTGTGTTTAACATCTTTTGCAAATAGATTTCGCTCTTTTAACTGGCCTTTTCATATTCTTATTGTCATTATAGATAGTACTTGTTGTATTAGTACCTTAATAGCTTTGAAAAAAATGTTTGTTGTATGATATGCAAATTGTCTTTGTGACTGTAAGAGCTCCCAGTGTACTATTTTCTGATATGTAAAGTTTTTTACAATGTCATTATCATGTGGCTTGCCAAAGAATAAAGTTGGGAAATTCATTTCTTCAGCATACATGTCCTTAAATATTCCAATTGGATACTTGTCCTCTACAGGTGCAATTTCAATAATCTTGTCTTCCATGTTATGGATACTTCTAGACTCAGTAAATCCATGTATCAATGTTTCTGATGGGTTTTCATTTTCCATTTCACTATCTGATTCTGTTTCACTTGTATTTTGTGGACTATTGTCTTTGTTTTCTTGAGTGCATTGGAGAACTTCTTGCCAATCTTGGTTTATGTGGACTTTGTGCATTTTGTATAATGGTCTCCTTGTTAATTGAGTCAAAGCTTGCATGATGACATTTGGGCGCACCATGCCTTTTTGAAATGCATTTTTGTATTGTAAGCGCCTTTTCAACGAAACAACAATTGTTTGTGTGTTGTTAATTGATTGTGGTAATGCTCTTTGTACAATGTTCATGTCAACAAGAACATTTATAATAGAACCTGTTAGGCCTATTTGAGACCATTTGAACCCTAGTTCCCAAATCTGTGCAAATGCAATTCTAAGTGAGACAAGTCGTTCTTCTAGCTGAGTTAAATTTTGCACATAGCACAATGGTCTATTAGTTCTTATTTTCTGTGGGGTAGCATACATGGCATATGAAATCTGTGAATGGTAAGGAATCTGATTGTAGTAGCTTACAGTATAGTTCTTTTTGTTTTTCTTTGAATGTCCTGATGTCCTTGTTCAAACAGAGAACTTGGCAAATTGCACATGGGTATTTTGGTGTATCTTGTATTGATGTTTTATAAATTTCTATTGGTGACAATGTTTTTTTTTTTCTTTGGACTGGTAGGTATACTTTCTTTTTGTTTTTCTTTTCTAATCAAGTTATTCAGGTGATTAAGTCTTATTGTTGATTTATGTTTAAAATTGTTTGCTGTGACAAATGGTATCAAATTCTTCTTTTTTTGGCAAAGCATGTGTCTTGTTCAAGTAAGTAATTTTGTATTGTGGACCACTTCTGATCAACTTTTTAAGTTGGAGTAAGCTCGTTGAGCATTGGCGAGTTAGATTTTGGGCTTTGATTCTTAGAAGCAGCTCAAAATGTCCAGCCAGAGGGTTTGTATCATGGAACAATATAGAGACTAATTTTGTATATCCAGAATCATTGAAATCTAAGTACTTTCTTGATGTTGTCAATGACCAGAGGCTTATTTGTATTTTCAACCATTTGGATATCTAGTGAATGCAGAACAAGTCACCCCACAATCCACATTCACTATGGTCTGTGCATGGTCTTGCAGACAATCGCATTTTGCGGAAGTATGTTTCTTGGTCATGTACTTTGTGCAGTGTATATAAGTATTAGGATTTAGTTCATTGTTATATGATTTAATTGCTTCTTTCTCCTTATTTTGAAGGCAAGTTAGGAAATGATCTATAGCTCCATTTTGTAATTGAGTTGAGGTGTATTTATTGTTAAGTAGTACTTGAAGCGAGTCAAATAAACAATCGCCAGCATTGTATGCAAATGTGCTTAATCTACAAAGGCCTTTAGCTCTAAGTACATTGTCAATGTTTGATATTCGAGGATACTTTGTGCACAATTTTTTAATTTCATGTGAACCTACAGGCTATTTTGAAGTTACGTTTTGTGTTTCAATTTTTAACAATGGTTCAAAGTGTCGACTTAAAGAATTCATGTCATGAAATAGTATAGAGACTAATTCTGTGTAATTAGAACTATTGAACTGTAAGTACCTTCTTGCTATTGTTCTTGACCAAATGCATATTTGTATATTCAACCATTTGGATATCCAGTGAATACAGAATAAGTCACCCCACAATCCACTTTCAGTGAAATCTTCCTGTGGCTTTGCAGATAATCACATTTTGCGGAAATATGTTTGCAGAACATGTACTTTGTGCAATGTATATAGAGTATCAGGGTCTAGTTCATAGTTGTATGATTTTATTGCTTTTGTGTCCTTGTTTTGAAGGCAACTCAAGAAGTAATCTATAGCTTTGTTTCATAGTTGAATTGATGTGTAGCGATTGTTAAGCAGTAGTTGTAATGAGTCAAACAAACACTTGCCAACATTGTATGCAAAAGTACTTAATCTGCAAAGCCCCTCGCTCTTAAATGCATAGTCAATGTTTGATATTTGGGGGTGCTTTGTCAATTCATAGGTGTCAACTTCTATCATTTTCTTTGTTTCTTTTGTATCCTAATGTGTTTGAGAATAGCAGATGTTATGTATGAATAGTATCAAACGCTATCATCTAGATTATAAAATCTATAGTTTTTTCCTATGTCGCCTATGTACTTTTACTCAATAGCATTCTATAGTATTAATCATGTTGTTGAGAATCTTGGAAGATAATAATCTCTATATATGTTGGAAAATGGATCTTGAGTAGTAGCAGAAGCCTACGTGACATAGTATACAACAAACAATTTTTTAGAAGCACAAGGGAAAAATAGTATTAATTCTTCAACCTGACTTTGTCATCCACTGTCCCCCACTAGGATTGTATGTACTTATTCCTGTTACATTGAAAAATTGGATAAATGAGTACAATGCATGATGTATACTTTCAATGCCACAAACACCAAACAATATTTTCAGGTAGCTTTGTTTACATGCAAGAAATGGTGGATAAGAATCTTTTTTGCTCACATTGTCAATCTCAGTCTATGGTCTTTAAATGTTTTGTGTAATTGAATTCCTTTGTTTCTATGTACTTCTAAGTGGCTGATTTTCTCAAAGAGAAAATGATTTTAAAAGCTATTCACATAAACATGAATTAAGTGGCATGTAGAGAATAGTTTCATAAATCATTTTTGTTTTAAAAAAATTAGGGAAATGCAAAGGAATTGATTGATCAGAGGAGATCTATGGCTTTTCTTATTTGTGGGAATAGCTTTAAAAATCATTTGAGTTTTAAAAATTTGAGAAAAATGCAAAGGCATAGGTCCATTGAGCAAAATCAAAGGCATAGATCGATTAAATAATTAAAAAAAGAGATTAAAACTTAGAGGTACAGGCACACAGTGCATAAATGCAAAGTAAATGCATTAAATAGCATGTGGGTGGATGAGAAACTACTGGAATGGCTTGGTGGACATGTATAGCTAGGCTGCTTTATTCATTTGTTATAGACATGAGTCACTTGTTAAGCATGACTATTACTTTGTGCAAATTGTTTTTCTATTCTACAAGTCTTTGTTCTAGGTGAGTTTATAGTAATTGAGCAGACTTTGTTATAGTTACAGTGTCCAGAACCAGAAACGAGTTACTTGAGGCAATAAATAGTTTCTTTCCTCAGTTTTCACTTACTTTAGAGGTTTAAAGCACACAGTGAAATTGGCAATGTGAGCAAAAAAAAAATTGTGGTTAATGTCATTTTGCATGTAAACAAGACCATGGAAAAATATTGTGTCGTCTATGAGTAACGTAGTACATCATTCATTGTACTCATGTGCCATGTCAGCTTTTGAAATTAACTTTGTGGTTATTTTTTGCAATACAGGAAGATTAAACATACGTTCACTTGCACAGTGCATAACAACTTGCCACAGATATAAGTAGTCTTATGAACAAAATTGCCTTAAATGCATATAGGTAAAAACCAATTGACATAAAACAAAGACTTATGACTTTATAGGCTATTTGAAACTGCAAACAGGGTTTAATAATTGCATTCTAGCAGTGCATTCTATTCTATGGATATTGTATAGAGGAAGTATAACTAGTTAACACATAAGCAAAACTTGTTCTATTTTTCGTAGACAAATTAATATTGCAATTGTGGAAAATGCATTTTCCTGTTTCTATATGTGCAAGCAGCCTTTTACATCATTTGTGTTCAAAGAAATTAGGAATACAAGATGACAAAATGAAAACATGAAAAAGAACTTTATGCAGTCATTATATTGAATAATTTCAATTGCATTTCAAGAAAAGCAGAAAGACAATTTGGAAAGCTAACCTTGCAATCTGCTATTGAATGATCAAGTATACTTGTAGCAATGTACAAATTCTGGTTGTTATTATAGGCACAAGTAATTTTTCCTAGTACAATGACAAAATTGAGAAGTGAGAAAACTGTAAAAATATATACTATTTCATCTACAACCGTGGGAAATCTTCCTAGAAGCGCATATTTGGAAAACTCTGCATTGTTTTTTTTTTTAAAAGGAGAAGGTTAATATGCTAACCTCACGTTGCAGTTTGTGCATGATTGTTTAAATACAATTGAAAGCACCGATCCCTGTTACAAGGAAAATTTAGACAAATGAGTACAATGAGTGACATATACTATGTTATTCATAAAAACAAAACAAAATTCTTATGTAGATTCATTTCGACGAGAAAGAACCTAAGTAAGAACTTTTGTTTCTTATAATGAAAATTGCATTTTATAATTTTAAAATACTTATTGTTATTTGTGTACCCTATAATATAGAACATATTTTGCATATGCATGCATTAGTGTAATTCTGTTATTGCAATGGTGGCATAAGCTCTTTAAGAGCAATCAATGGAATAGATGCAATATTTGCTTAAGCGTCTGAAGAAGTGTAAATAGGCCATGGGAACCTGTCAATACTAAGCCAAAAAACAACACAGACCTATGCTAGCACTGTTAAGTTCTGATAAAAACAATTTCTAGCTACATTTTAATGCTAGACCAGCTATCACTTAATAGTGAAAGCCAAGATAAATATTGATTTTCTAACTAAATGGGGTCATTTCATTTCCATTTGCATAAGTTTATTTTGTACCATTATGTAGCACTTACTATTACTTGTGCAATCAAGCCACATGCAAGTAGAATTCATAACTCATAGCATTTAGATACACTCAAGGAGAAATACAAACCAAGGTTGTTGGCATCCTGATAAGAAAGATGATGAGATACATCCAATTAATGTATGCCACAACATCTTATTCAATGAAGATGATTTGGATAGGGACATTACAAATGAGAATCCTTATTGGTGTGTGAGTAATCCTCTTTTTCAAGACTTCTCAAGGAAATTGCATGCCAATACTATCAGTGAACAGGTGGAATCAGATTTATTAATTGACTTTGATTGATGGGTCAAATGTGCACAAGGATAGTTATAATTATTTCTTTGTTTTAATTATTATGTATGTAAATACTATTTAGCAGTTACCTAATTAATTAGATATGAAATGATAGAAGGGAAAATAAGATTAATTAATTAAGATAATTTGATTCATTAATTAATAAGGTGAATTATCATGTAAAATTACATAAATTAGAAGTTTGGAAAAAATCCTCTTTCCTTTATGCTTTAATGACAACGAGAAAGCTGAAAGCAATTGTGGAGTTTAGGCTTATATCTGTAAATTGCATTTGCCTGATAGTTTGTAAAGACTTCTCAACACATTGTCCACATATTGTTCGAAAGGTCCCATTATGGCACATGCTAACAACACAGTGGCTCTAAAGCTTGCACTATGGAACAGTTTTGCAGTAATTGAAGATATGTAATCTTTAGAGGACTCATAAGCACCAAGTTATTGTTAATCTCCCATATTGTACATTGGACAAAAGACAATTGTTCATCCAAGGAACTAGTCTATGAAGATTAGCGTAGGCTGAGCACTGTGAAACCCAATCTGCCTATGGACTCTAAAATAAAATAAAATTGATGAAAATAACTATTTATTGCCTGAAGTAACTTGTCTACGAGTGTCCTTTTTGGAACCATGACAACCTTTGCCCTGTCACTATAAACTCTTTCCTAGAAAAGACATATAGACACACACATATATATACATATGTATATATATATACAGATACATCCATGTAGACACACATAAATGCATGTATGGACGTAAACATATATGCATGCATGCATATACACATAGATGCATCTATACACACATACATATATGCATAGATATATCCAGAGACATATGCATACATGCATATATCCATCTACAAATGTTTACATAGATATGCACATAGATAAATGCATATGTACATAGAGACATGCATACATACATACATGCACCGACACATCAAGCACAAAGTGATAGTGATAGACCAACTAAAGCACTATGAAACACAGCTTCATTATGCACTTTAATGGAAAGAAACTATGGAAAATAACAAATTGTCACCTCAAGTAACTCGTTTCTGGGTTTGGACTCTGCAACTATAACATCTCCTGCTCAGTCACTACAAACTCTTCCTCAGAACACGCGCTTATAGAACACAAAAACAACACATGCAAAGTAATAGAGATGCATAGCAAGTGACTTGAATCTATATTAAATGACCAAAGTGCCCTGGCCACGAATGGCCACCAAGCCATTCCAGCGCCTTCACCTTGAGCTAGATGCCATTTAATGCATTTAATTTCTATTCATGTAGTACGTACATCTACTCGCCAGTTTTATAAACTATGCCTTTGCTTAAATTTATTTAATCAATTTATGTGCTCACATTTTCCTGATATTTTAATGCATTTAATCTACATTCATGGATTATGTACCTCTAGCCACCAGTTTTAAAACTATGCCTTTTCTTAAATTTATTTAATCAATCTATGCATTTGCATTTTCCCAAATTTTCAAAACAAAAATGATTTATAAAGCTACTCAGACGAATAGGAAAATAGATAAATGCTAATTTTCCAATATAAAAAATAGCTCTCCAAATTCAAACTATACAAAAAAAAAAGTAATATGTTAAATGCCGAAATGTGATTGCCCAATGCTGCCAGTTAAAAGCATTCCAACCGAATGCATGAGTATTCTTGCCTTGACGCTAGGAACCAATAAAATTCAGACTATACAAAATAGTTTATCCAAGTGAGTGTTATTAGGTTTGTTATCTTCAATTTCAAACTCCTTTGACTTTAATGCATTTTCTTTGATGGTAGGATATGGAGATTCTTTTTTTATTGAGAGTTCGGAACAATATGACAAATCTTTTTGATATCCTGTGTTTAGCACATTGCAACAGCAAATAGATACAAAAACTGTGCGAGCCTTCTTTTAGAGTTTGGAGCAGAAGTAAACAGCATAGGTACCCTTGAATACTTGTTTGTGTTCTCATTCTACAAGAGCATCGTAGAGTTCTAAATGTTGTCTTTAGTTGCTTTTTATTCAGTATTCTATAAAAGTGGGGTAAAAAATTGAAAAATCATGATGAATTAGAAAGCTCAACAATCCATTGTTTTTTCTATTTTCCAAATTCCTGATTGTTTCATTTAACAAAATAAAGTTCTTGACCAGATTCTGCTAAACTAAAACAGATGGAGGAGGAAGTGTGTCTCTATCAAAAGCATTCTTGGGTGATATGAATTGATAGCAAAATTACCAGATACCCTTTTTGCATTACTGTACGTGTATTTTGCAAAAGTAATCTGATAAAAAATCAATGTTCATAAAAGCTTTTTCACAAATTATTGGAGTTTAAACTGTTACTTGTTTATGCTACATGTCATTGTATTTCATATCTTATGTTTCCTATGCATTCCTTGTTTCCAATTCCTGGACCTTGTCTATATTTCCACATTGTGAATATATGTCTACGATAGCATTTTCAACTATTATATCTACCTATAAGCCAATACATAGCTGTTGGGGATAAATAAGTGTGGGCAATATTATAGAGACAAACTTATTTCAAGCCTTAAATTCATTGTCATCTTAGAAATAGGCTTTTACTTTTTTGTGATATCTACCAGTAGCAAGGGAGCAATGAAGGACCTGGCTAACAATTGCATCTTATGTTTTTATTCCCTCTTGTTTGGAGTAAGAATCTCCATTTGTGGTATAATCATATAGTTTGTTTGGCTATAACTTGAAAAATAGGGGCTTGACTGCATTACACAATTATAAATTCATTTTTAATACATTACGGTTGTACCTGATCTTATTAAGGTGGCATAACATGGTAAGTAATCCAACAAAAGGATGTGTAATTTTAGTCATTTGCCATATGTAGACAAGTTTTGATGGTAAAAAGGTAGACAACAATAATATAGTGTGGAATATAGTGGAGGCTTATGCAAAGATGAAAATAGTCAGCTCTTCCGAAAATTTGTCAAGAATCTCTAAGTTAATACAGTTAGGCTAGGAATATGTGGGGTATACATATGATGATTGAAAAGAAGCTCTATCTGTAGCAATATAAGACAAAGAGAGAAATATTATTTTTTTAATGATTTGTGCATTTTGATTCAAAGTTTTCTAATATACGTGTTATTATTAGTCATGCATTTGAAAACAATGTTACTCCATATACAAATAAATTTAAGCAAAGGCATAGATTTGAAAACTGACAGCTTTTATCAATACAAAGGGGACGTTTACAGTGACAAAGAAAAAGCTCCTATGCTCATTGAATGAACACCAAGAGATGAGTTACTCAAGGTAACAAATTGCTACTTTTATTTATTTTGCTTCATTTTATCCCAGAAATGCAAGTTGGGTTTCACAATGCATCAAAACACATTTGTGCAAACAACTCCCAAAATTATAATTGCAATGGATGACAGTGATAGTGTAATGGATACTAATAGTCAAAACACCGAAAAACACTAGCAAGTATTTTTTTAGATTCAATATAAACAAGTATTAATTGAAAACAGAGTAACCTGGCAGACTATTTATCATAGGTTCTTGAATTCCAAATGTACAAGTGTGAGCATGGTTCTCTACAGGCTTTCGCTATGAATTTTAACTATATTCTTGTTTTGCATTGAGCCTAAAGAACCACTGTAAGTATGGTTTCCAAACAGATTTAAATCAATCAATTTAAATCAGGAAATGCTTCCAATTACACTTAATACTTGAACCATAAAGCATCATTGCTTCAAGCTATAGCAAAAGTGCAAACAGGCACACAAAAGAAAATTCAACTATGACATCATCTAACAAGGATTTTTTTGCTATTACTATGATTAACTATTGAACTCAATTGGCTCATCAGTCAAACAACTTTATTGATCACTGACCTAACTTGTTTGAAAGCTATCTTGTTAAGTTGATTAGTTAATTTCATTAATGAGTAAAAGATAGAATTGACTTAATTTGCTTGAGTCAAGTGTAAGATTGACTTATTTGTTAATTGACTTTGATTAATGTATCGGAGATAGATGGGACAAACTAAATTGTCATGAGCGAAATGTGAGATGGACTTATTAGCTGATACGCCACATATACTATGAAATTTGAGCTTTCATGAAATAATAGCGAAAGCAATAGAATAAACAGATGGCTTGACCATCTAGACAAAGGAATATAATTAATATGGACAGCTATAGCTTGTTGAATATTTGTAGCACAAGAAACACAAAGGAAGATGTTGGCGAAGGTTTTGCAATTTCGGTTTGCACCTAGCAATTGCATTTGCTTCCTTGTCTATAAATCTTTCAAGAAATTATTTTTTTGCATATGAATGGCCATGATTGGTTTAATTGATTTGGTGAATAAAGATGATTTATAATTAACTATAATTAACTATTCAAGAAAACTGATCTATCAATGAACTAGTTTCATTGATTGGTCAAGTAACTTGATTCACAGTTAACTTGATCAGCTATTTAGTTAATTTGCTTGAAAGTTTGCAAAAATATTTTTTGACAAATAATTCTTTGCATAACTTGCAATCGTTACACACCAAGAGCCAACATTTCTTCGAGGAATTCTATCAAACAGTTTACATGTTTTTCTTGTGCTTCCATATTTTGTATGGATATTAATGACATCATTTCAAACCATAATATCTGTCAGAAATCCATGTCTTATCATGCTTAAATGAATGTACATATCCTGTTCTAAAGCTCCTATTTTATTAAAAGCAGGAAAAATGGTCAGAAAGATTGTGTATCTGTGAATCTGAATAGGCAAGATTGATTTAACTGATTTGGAGGATAAAGATGACTAATAATTAACTATGACTAACCACTCAACACAATTTATTCATCAGCCAATTAGCTTGATTGATCGCTAAATTAACTTGTTTGAAAGCTATCATGTTAAGCCAATTAGCTAATACACCACATATAGTATGAAATTTGAGATTCAAATAAGTCTCATGGATGCAAATCTGCTATCATGTTAAAGCCACGTAAACATTGATGTTCCAATTCCATGGGGTCATTCTATTTCCATTTGCCCAAGTTCATTTCATTCCATTATCCAGCACTAATTATTAAATGTTTAAACCAGCTACATGCAAACATAAATCACAATTCATAGCATCCATATACACCTATGCACAAGTACATGTTATCTAACATATTAACACACACATGGTTTTGTAGTGCTAGTTTGTTAATTACCTTTGATCAACAGTTCAAATGTACACAAGGATAATTGTAATTATTTCTTTGTTTTAATTATTATGTACTTAAAGACTAATTAGCAGCTGCCTAATTATTTAACTATCCTTGTACACATTTGACCCATCAATCATAGTCAATCAATAAATCTGATTCCACCTATTTTCTAATAGTATTGGCATGCAATTTTCTTGACAAGTCTTCAAAAAGAGCATTAGTCACACACCAATAAGGATTCTCATTTGTAACCTCCCTATCCAAATCATCTTCATTCAATAAGATGTTGTGACATACATTAATTGGATGTATCTCATCATCTTTCTTATCAGGATGCCAACAACCTTGATTTGTATTTGTCCTTCAGTGTATCTGGATGCCATGAATTATGAATTCTACTTGCATGTGGCTTGGCTGTACAAGTAATAGTAAGCGCTACATAATGGTAGAAATCAAAACTTATAGCATCCATATACACCTATGCACAAATACATGTTATCCAACACATTAACATGCACATGGTTTTCTAGTGCTAGTTTGTTAATTGCCTTTGATTAATAGTTCAAATGTACACAGGGATAATTGTAATTATTTCTTTCTTTTAATTTCTATGTACTTAAAGGCTAATTAGCAATTGCCTAATTATTTAGATATGAGACGATATAAGGGTAAATGAGAAATATGAACTTGCCTAAATCGACATGAATGAAATGTGAGATAGAGCTATTGGGTAATATGCTACATATACTGTGACATTTAAGATTCAAAGAAGTCTCATGGCTACAAGCCTGCTATCATGTAAAAGCCACATAAATATTCATTTTACAATTGGATGGGGTCTTTCTATTTCCATTTACCTAAGTTAATTTCATTTGGTTGTCTAGCACTAACTATCAATTGTTTAATCAAACTTCATTCAAGCAGAAATCACAATGCATGGCATCCTTATAAAATTATGCACAAATACATACTATCTACCATATTAAGATGGACATAGTTTTCTATTGCTGCTTTGTTAATTGGCTTTGAGTTATAGGTGTAATGTGCACAAGGATAATTATAATTATTTCTTCCTTTTAAATGTTATGGATTTAAACACTAATTAACTGTTACCTAATTAATTAGATATAAGATGATATAAGAGTAAATGAGAACTAGACACTAGATAAAAATGACAAAGTTAACATTTGAATATCAAGGTGTGTAGACTAAATACTCAGTGCATTCCAGGGGACCACATTTCACCAAGAAATTTTGTCAAACAATTCACTTGCCCTGTCTATGCCTCCATATTTGCATGTGTACCTAGGAGGAAAATAACCATGACATTTGATAACAGTAAAATTCATGTATCCTTCATGCTTTGCTGATAGCCAAAAAGATCAAAGCAATTTTAGAGTTTGGGTTCGCTTCTCAAAATTGGTTTTCCTTAATAGTTTCCAAAGCATTTTGAACACATTATCCTTACATTCCTCTGAAGCTCTTACTATGGGATGAGTTCAAAGCACATTGGCTCCAAAGCTCTCACTATGGTAGAGCTCTTTAGAATGGACAAAAGGATTTCTACATAATGCCTATGAAACCACATTTCATAACAAGTTCTACCCGTTCTTCAATGCCAAACTAGCTGCCAATGAACAGGAAAAGCTTCAAAACTCTTAGTTAACATGTAAAGGGATAAAAAATATTGATCTGCCAACTGAATGGGGTCATTTTACTTCAATTATCTAGCACTTATTCTTAATTGTTTAATGCAATCACATGCAACAAGAATTCAGAACAATTAGCATCCATACACACCTACGCATAGATACATGCTCTCTAACATATTGATATGCATATGGTTTTCTACTGGCACAATCCTTGAACATTCTTTAGGTACAAGTGCTAGTTTATTAATTGACATTGATTGTTGGATAAAATGTATACATAGACACATAGCTACACACATGCTTCAATGCATAGATGCATACATACATGCATGGATGTACACATATATACACGTATACATACATACATGATTACACGCATACATATATATATGCATTCATGTATCCATGGATGCCTATATCCATGTATTAATAGATCCCTTAAAATATGCACATATTCAAATGACCCCATAGACTTGGGGAATGAATATTTATGTGGCCTTTACATTATAGCAATAAATCCTATAAATATGCATATATGCATGAAGACACATAGCCATCAATGAATCTATGCATTTGCATTTTCATGAGCATTTTAAAACAAACACGATTCAAAAACCACTCCCATGGGTTGCAAAAACAGATAAATACCAATTTACCGATATAAAAAATAACTTACGAAATTGAGATCATATATATATAAAGCAATATGTACAATAACCACAATATGACTAGCTGGCGCCATCCACAAAAAAGCATTTAAAGCAAATGCAATAGTAATCTAATATATACACACATACATACATGGTAACATAGATACATGCATACATATATACATAATTACATGCACACATATATACATGCATACCTATATGCATGGATGCGTACAAAGACTATGTTTCATGGGATTATTAAAGAGTTCACTTGCTTTCTATATGCTTCCATATTTTGCATGTGTGCCTATGAGGACAATAACCACAATATTTGACAATATTCCTCTATCCTTTATGACAGCTCATTGGTTCCAAAGCTCTCTTTATTGGGACAAAGTTGTGCATTGGAGACTATGATTGAATCCTTGGTATTTCAAGGAAAGATTCGAATGGATAACACTTAAAATGATCTAAACTATGATTTTATAATCAAAGTATCCAAATGCATTGCAGCAATGCGAAACCCAACTTCCATTTAAGATGTACAATGAAAGTAAACAGAAGGAAAAATGCATTTGCTTCAAAGTTTGTAAAGCAATTTCAACAGATTGTCTAGCCATTGTCCAAAATATGGTTTTCTATCAGCATAGTCCTTGAACCTTCTTTAGGTCTAACTGCTACTTTGTTAATTGACTTTGATTGAAAGGTCAAAATGTGAAATGTGGCCAAGGATAATTATTAGTTATTTCTCTCTTTTAATTGGTATATATTCAAAGACTAATTAGCAATCCAAACAACCTCCCCTTTAGTCAGATGCCATTCAATGCATTGATTTTGCATCAATGAATTATGTACCTTCAGCCACTAGTTTTAATCAAAGTATGCATATGGATTCAGAATCAAACTCTCAAAATAAAAAAGACTATGTTTAAATTATAAAGTGCAATCAGCCACCAAAGAAATTGATTGGATAATAATTGCATTTCTAATGTCATGTTATTGCAACAAAGATCTACTTTCGAACCCCAATTGCTTTATTTTTATGAACCATATAGCATATGCCACTCACAATAGCCATTTGTAAAGATTATCCTTGTAACAAAAAGCAACGATATGACTACAAGTACAATCAATATAGTGAGAATATTGAATTAACCTTTTTCTTTGTCTACTCTATGCAATTGTAAACAAAGGAGAAGGTTCATTCTAGAAACTCACCCTGTACTCTTTTCTTGAAGAATTTGCTACAGTTGGACCGCTACACCACCTCTCTTCTTCCAATAAAAAGCATTGCACCATGTAATAAGCTTTGATTAGAAAACGAAGACCATTTGTTTTTTTTTCTAAAAGAATAGCAATAAAGCTCAAGGAAATGACCAAAATGCAAACAACTCCCAAAATTACAATTGCAATATATAATACTCCTACTGCGATGGATACTAATAGCCAAAACCATTAAAACACTAGCAAGCATTTTTTAGATTCAAGAGACACAAGTATAAATGTAAATCAGATTAACTACACAAACTAGTTGCCATAGGTTCTTGTACCACAAATCTTCTAGCAATGAATTTAACTGCTCTTTTGCACGAAGTCTAAAATTATTTTATCAAGCAATATTACTTGACTGCTCTATGGCAACATTGCAATTTGAATTCTAAAACATATTTGACATAGTTTTTTATAACCCCAAGATACAATTTTCTAACTTCCTAAGCATTTAGTCTAAGTTTTCCAATTACAAAATCTCAAATTGTTGTTTGCTTCGTATGTTTGTTCCTTGAATTTGATCACCAGGTAAAATGTACACAAGGATAATTGTAATTTTTTCTTTCTCTTAATTACTATGTATTTAAAGACTAATTAACAGCTACCTAATTAATTAGTTATCTAATGATACAAGGATAAATGACAAATATGGAATTGACTACTTTAACATGACTGAAATGTCACATGGACCTATTAGCTGACACGCTACATATACTGTGACTTTTGAGTGCTTAATCCATCTACATGCAAGTACAAATCACAACCCATAATTAAAATGTCCACAAGGATATTTATAATTATTTCTTTCTTTTTATTATTATGTATTTAAAGACTAATTAACAGCCACCTAATTAATTAGATATTAGATGAAAGAAGAGTAAATGAGAGCTACCAACTCCATAAAAATGCCAAAGTTAACATGTGAATATCAAGGTGTCCAGATTTAATACTCATTGCATTCCCCGGAAGCCCATTTTCCTGAGGAGTTTTGTAAAACAGTTCACTTGCCTTATAAATGCTTTCGTATTTTACATGTCTACCTATGAGAACAGTAACCACGACATCTGATAGGATTTAAATGCTTGCTGGCAGAAAATAGGTTTCTACTGTATTCTTTTGTCTATCTCTGTGCAAATGAAAATTTGTATTCTGCTATGGTAAACTCTCTAGTGCATTAGGTACTTTAAAGCGCAATTTTTTAGATGTTGCTCTTGTTCCAGGTTTGATTCTTTTTGGGGCTTATAACTACCTACTATTGTATTAGTTTCCAATTTTTTCTTCTACAAATGCATGAATATATAAACAACTAATCATATATAATAGTTTTTCTTTCATGAGTTTTGTCAAACAGTGAACCTATTTTCTGTATGCTCCCATTGTTTGCATTTATGCCTATGAGGACAATAACCATGACTTTTAACAAAATACCTCTATCCTTTATGCTTTGATGACAACGGAAAAGCTCAAAGCAACACACTATCGACTCATTGTTCGAAAGCTCTCATTATCACACATGTTGACATAATTTTGGTTCCAAAGCCCTCTTTATGGGACCACTTTGCAGTAATAAAAAATATACGAACTTTACAGGGCTCACATGCATGAAGTAAAATGGACAAGAGGGTTTCTACATAATTCTTATCAAATGCAAATATTTTTTCTTGTACAAATGCATGAATATATAAACAACTAATCATATATAATAGTTTTTCTTTCACGAGTTTTGTCAAATAGTTCACCTGTTTTCTGTATGCTCCCATTGTTTTCATTTATGCCTATAAGGACAATAACCACGACTTTTAACAAAATCCCTCTATCCTTTATGCTTTGATGACAACGGAAAAGCTCAAAGCAACACAATGTCGACTCATTGTTCGAAAGCTCTCATTATCGCACATGTTGACATAATTTTGGTTACAAAGCCCTCTTTATGGGACGGCTTTCTAGTAATAAAAAATATACAAACTTTACAGGGCTCACATGCATGAAGTAAAATGGACAAGAGGGTTTCTACATAATTCCTATCAAACGTAGATGAAACCTTTGCATTTCAACAAGAAATTCGAATAGATAATACTAAAAGTAGTTTAAAATACGAATTTATA
Organism: Sequoia sempervirens; assembly: GCA_007258455.2. Lineage (NCBI taxonomy): Eukaryota > Viridiplantae > Streptophyta > Pinopsida > Cupressales > Cupressaceae > Sequoia > Sequoia sempervirens. The sequence goes on from VDFB02105785.1 coordinate 422,381,875, forward strand.
ATCAAAGTATAAGAATGCCTTAAAGCACTATGAAACCCTACTTGCATTTCTCGTATCAAATAGAAGAAAACAACAAAAAGTTACCTCTTCTGACCTCAAGCAATTCGTCTCTCACTGTCCAGTGTGCAACTCTGCAACTACAAAATCCCTTGCTCGGTCGCACAATAGAGCACTATGAAATACAGCTTCGTTATGCACTTTAATGTAACGAAACTCTGAAAATTAACAAATTATCACCTCAAGTAACTCATTTTTGGGTCTGGATTTTGCAATTATAACATCTCCTGCTCAGTCACTACAAACTCTTCCTCAGAACACACGCTTACAGAACACAAAAACAACACACGCAAAGTAATAGAGATGCATAGCAAGTGGCTTAACTCTATATTAAATGACCAAAGTACCCTGGCCACACGTGGCCACCAAGCCATTCCAGTGCCTTCACCTCGAGCTAGATGCCATTTAATGCATTTAATTTGTATTCATGCATTACGTACGTCTACCCGCCAATTTTATAAACTATGCCTTTGCTTAAATTTATTTAATCAATTTATGTGCTCGAATTTTCCTAATATTTTAATGCATTTAATCTACATTCATGGATTACGTACCTCTAGCCGCCAACTTTTAAACTATGCCTTTGCTTAAATTTACTTAATCAATTTATGCATTCGCATTTTCCTTAATTTTTAAAATGAAAATGATTTATAAAGCTACTCGGACGAATAGAAAAATAGATAAATGCTAATTTTCCAATATATAAAATAGCTCTCCAAATTCAAACTATACAAAAAAATAAGTAATATGTTAAATGGCGAAATGTGATTGGCCGATGCTGCTGGTTAAAAGCATTCTGGGCGAATGCATAAGTATTCCTGCCTGGTGGCAGGAACTAATAAAATACTTAATTTTGATTTGAAAAGATATGAAAGATATTTAATTAAATTGTTAAGAAATGACATGTGGATGAGATTAATTAAATAAAGTATTTAATTAATTAGAAGAAAGATTTGAAAAGAAATATTTAAATTTAATTAAATCAAAAGACTTAATTAAATTCAAAAAGTGATAATTAATTAAAATAAATAAAGGATATTTATTTAATTAATTAAGTAGACATATGGATACATGAAATAACTAAATAAAGTAAATTTATTTAATTAAGGTGGAAGAATAAAGTGAATGAACAATATAATTAAATTAATTAAATTTAATCATATGTAGAGGAGTTTAGAGGATTAATTAAATAATAAATATTTAATTAAATGTCAGGATTAATTAGACATGACCAGTTTTATACATATACAGTCCTAAATAGTGTTTGTCTTTGTTGTGGCTCCTTCTCCTTTGATGCTTTGAGGAGTATTCTTCTAACCATTAAAGATTCTCCAACTTCAGGAGCACTAGTTAAGCTGATTAGGAGAATTAACACTCTCACAATCTTCCTCTTGCACCAATTGAACTCTCTTATCACCACCAGTTGAAGTAGAAACTTGCTTATCTAGACACTTCCATGCTTGATGGCCAAATTGATTGCAATGATAACATCTTCTTGAAAATGTATTTAAGCCTTTACCTTGTCCACCAAATCTTCCCCTAAAGCCTAATCCACTACCTCTAAAGCCACCACTTTAATCAACAGTGTGGTCTTTTCTTTTACTTGCATCTACTTGGTCTTCATAGGACTACCTTGAACCTCTTCCTCTATTAGTGTTTCTTTTTCCTCTTCCTTGCATTTCTTTCCTTCTTTTTAACTTCTCTTCTACCCTAGCAGCTAGCTGAAAACATTCCCCAACTGTCCTAGGAGTAGCAAGACTCAATTCATCCTGAATTTGAAATCTCAATCCATTAAAATACCTTGTTATCCTTTTAGTCTCATATTTAACATGACTTGCTGGGTAAACCCACAATAGTGGGTTACAATTTTTCGAACGAAGAAAAATTAGAAATTCTCATCAAATTTTTTAAAATGGTTTACCCCTTCTAATGAAGGGGGTTCGAATGAACCACCCCCCTTCTCATGAACCCCCCCTTCTAATGAACCCTCCCCCCTTCTAATGAACCCCCTTTTGCACCATATAAGGGGGTTCGAATGAACCCCCTTTATTAGAAGGGGGGTTCTAATGAACCCCCTTTTTTCACCTTCCCCTCCACCATTTCAAAATTTATGCATTTTTTTGACTATCAAGGCTTGGGAAGGAGGTGCAAATGGAGTCAACTTGATAAACCAAGTTGGATGATTGTAGTGATCGAAACGTGCTTTCCAACAACTATAAATTTAATATATTTTGTTTTTATTTTATATTTTATTTTTAGTTTTACTGTACATAGGTTTTTCACCGAATGTCAAGTTCGATGAAAAATCATTGTGGAAAATAGTAAATTTGAGGAAAAAAAATGAAAAATATATATCCACTAGGTATTAATGTCCTCGTTCTAACAAAAAAATAAAAATTGAATTTCAATACATACCAAAAAAGTTGTACGAGCCGAAGTGCACCTATGTCTAAGTTATAAATGTTTTGACTTCAAAACTTAATTAAAAGAAAAATATTCAACAAAATGCTATGAAACAAAATGAAAGAACTAGATACTTGTGTTACCAACCTAAATTCAAAAGAATTAGAATTTTATCCTTTGTAGAAAAAAAGTTATGCAAGCCGAAGTACACACCACTTTTTAAAAATGTTGTTTACTATTAAAAACTAGTTATCAAAGGAGACGCAAAAAAAATACAATTTCATTTCATTTAAAAAAAAAAAACATTTAAAATCTACAAACAAAATCTCACAAATCACTAGTTTACATAATTTTCAAATTCCTAATAGTTTACCAACTATAAGTGTTAGAAAGTGATGTTTTCTCTGAAAATGTTGATTTCAATGTCAAGTTTGGCCAAAAAGTGTAACCCATTATTGTGGGATGACCCTACTCTAATACTTAATTTGTGAAAATCCTTTGTGTAGGCCATGACATCCATTTCCTTTTGCTTTAAGTTTTGCAACTTCCTAAATGTATGAATTGCATGATCTCTTAGCAAGAATTGGCTCTTGATCTTTAACACCATCCTATCCCATGAACTTATTTTTGATTTTCCCTTTTTCACTCTCTCTTCCTATACATAGTTCCACCAAGTTAGGGAAGGGCCTTTCAATTTGGTTTTGCAAACTTTACGTTTTGTTCTTCTACTACCTCCTTGTACTCAAAGTAGTTATCCAATGCATCAATCCAATCTAACACTTATTTTGCATCCAACTTTCCACCATACATTGGCAATTCCATTTTCACCTTAGAAGCATCTCCTTTGACAACCTTCAACATCTTAACCATCCTTCTTTCATCAAGGTCCAACTCATCATCACCTTGGACTCCTGTGGGAGGGTTTTCATTCTCAACCTCTTCCTCTTCCTCTCAGTCACTCTCTTCTTCAGTGGCCTTTCATCTCCTTTGATTTTTTTCCAATGTTACAAGTCTAGCCAAAACTGCTTCTTGAGACTCTTTCATCATCCTTTTCTCTCTAGACATGACTGCACTACCTTTAGGAGGCAGCTTGTCCTTCAATCTACAACTTTTCTTTATTCAAGCTTCAACATTTCTTCCTTGAAATGATCAAAACCTATGATCTAATACCAATTGATGCATAACAGGGTGTCAAAACACAATCAAATCCAACCAACCCTTTACCAAAGTCTGAACTCCTCAAACACAATGCTTTATCTCACAAATTCATTATTTCCCTAGTAGGATAATAAACCATGTTTTTCTCTCATAACTTTCAAGTTAAGCCTTCAACCTAGAATCCAAAAGATTTTTTAGATACCCATTAATCCCCTTAACATATTTTGAAATCTCATAGGGTTACTTTGTACCACAAACCTCAAATCTCTATTGATACGCCACCCTTAAGCCCAATTAGGTCACTTTTACAAAGAAACTACCATGCAATCTTTTTCCCAATCACAAATCTCTATTTCAAGACCTCAACCAGGTTACCTAAGGTCCAAATCAATAAATTTTGTCAACTGGAATTCCTCCAAATTTTCCAAACTCCAAAATCTCATTTAAACCTATTTAGGCTTGCTTCCAAGGGGGTTTATTGAATCTTTATACTACAAGCCTTATTTCACCTTACCAACACCCTGAACACATTAAATTAAGTCTGGAAAAGAATATTTCATCAACTAGAATGGGTTCCAATCATTCTTTCTACAAAACCCTACTTCAATGCACCGTCTTACACCAAAATCATGAAGGCTTGCAACTAGGGAATCATTCAAATTTCTTCAAATTGCCTTCCCTGCTCCTGTAAAACACATAAACACAAAATATATGCCTAAATATTCCATTCCAACAAGTTAGAACATGTTTCACTAGGTGGAATGGCTTATAATTCCATTTTACTCTATTAAACCCTCAAATTCAGGGTTTCCAAACCATTTTCAGAAAAAACACTTCAAACTACCTCAATTCTCAATGAAAATAAAGACAACCATAGCCAAATATAAGAAGATTCATTACTCTACCAATTCCAATTCAATTCATGTCAAATGGAGAGTGTACATAGCTGTACAAATCTCTCGAGCAATAGAAAACATAGAAATCTCACAAGAAAACAGAGTTTCAATGTTGCTTGATCACCAAAATTACATCCAGAAGATTTCCTCAAAAAATTTTAGGCCAATTTAAACTTTACCAACCAAAAAAAATGGTTCAAAACTACTTTTTTAATGTATGACTCTTCAACTTCCACCTATGACGAAAAATACAAAGTTGTACAAGCAACTTTTCAACTTTTTTGCAAAATTTTAACAATATGACTCCAAACAGACCCAATATGACTCCATACATTGGAAAATGGTCTATTATGACCTTATTACATCTAACAAGACTCTTAACACCTAAAAACCAAACATGTGACCATATTGACCAAATTGACAAGGTACCCCTGCACCACTTCTCTCTCTACCACACTTTGTTTATGGGCTTGAAACCCTAATTTTTGGCCTATAGAAGTCTTTCTGTGATGTTGCAAGTGATGAGACAACTCCAACAACTTCCTTCAATCTTTTAACCAAATCTTCAAATATCTTTCATGTTCCAAGAAACCTAGACCTACAATCACACATGTAAAGAAGAGAAAAACTTATTGATTGTTAGTGAATAGGGGTTTACCTTGGTCAAACCCCCCTTTTAGGTAATTAAACGAAATGATGAGATAATGAAATAAGGACATGAAACATGGAAAATGAAACATGAACAATGATACCTTGAATGATGTCTTGTAAATCAACAATCTAACATGAAATGGCCATGAAGGATGTAGATCTAGATCTTGAGATTAGTGCAAAACAATACTTGATCTTTGATCTTGAATGCAACATCACAACACCATCTCAATAACATGCTCGATGGTTTATATACTTGACATGATGATGGATCTTGAATTTCTACAAGAATTGGTGAATAATTCTACCCTTGAATACCTTAAAATTGACCTTGAATGCTCTCTTAATGATCTTGTAAAGTCTTGGAATGCTTAACTCTTGAGTGCTCAACTTGATATCATGATGGCTTATTGAAATAATGATTTGAAACCTCATTTATATAGTAAATCCATCTAATATCATGTTTATTAGATCACACAGGCCAACATTCATGAAATTTGAACTTAAAACCCAAATTTTCCTACTCAAAACCCTGAAAAGGGGCCAAATGGGACTCATATGCCATACCTAGTGTATGGGTCCCACTTGGGTGGGAATGATATTCCCAAGGTGGTGTATGGGTTCCACAAGGCCTTTTTAGGTGGAAAAAGTATTGGGGTGTTAAGAAATTAAGTTTATTTGATGATATTGTCAGGATTTTGGTTGAAATATGCCTTGGGATGCACAATATAGGGTTTTAGGGGCCTATTAATGATGATATAAAGATCATAAATGCAAGAGAGCCCAAAAATCAATGTGAAAGTCTATATAAATATACTTTACAAAATCAAATTAAGGAAAAATAGGTCTTCTTAGCTTAAAAATGGTCTTAAACCTAATGTGAAAGTGTAAAACACATTACAACACTAGATTGAGACACCATCAAGTCCAACAACTCTAAATTTAATGTGAAGGTATAAGTGAATATGCTTTACAACATTAAATCAAGGCAAAGTTAGGTTTATTTAGCTTCAAAAGGGCCCAAGACTTTATATGGATGTGTAAAACACATCACAACACTAGATCAAGGTGACATGAATTCCATTTTATCATTAATCATTTCTAGATTAAGTGTGAAAATGTGCGTGATGACATTTTTTGACACTACATTTAGTCCCCACTTTAGTGAGAGGAGGAACTTGCTTCAAACTCATACTAAAGTATACGTTCAAGATGGTTCCAATTGTACCAATGTAGATGGTATAGGACAAAAAATATCAAGGGAGTGGTCAAGCCCCCAAGATCCAAGATCCTACATCAAACCAAAATAAGCACAAAAGGACACACAAGATGTATGATTTGCAGCAAAACAAGATACACAAACATACAATACCAATGACTAACAAAGGAAAACAAAAATGAACAAAAGTAACAAGAAGTGGATCAGGCCCCAACCATTTATGGTTATGTGCAAGATCATCATGGAAAAAATAGGCCCTTAAGTGGCAAAAAATTCAGAAAAATCAGAGTTAGGCAACTTGATGTAAAAATTTGAATAAGTTATCTATATTATTTCAAAAATATGTAAGAATAGAATCTGTAGTAAATTGAATGTAGTTTCTAAACTACTAGGTTTTTTTAAGTCTATTTGGTGAAAATTTGAAATTTCAATATAGTAGTACTTAAATTTCAAGGAAAAAATAAGAAGTAGGTGTTTGTCCTAACCACCCTAACCACAATAAAATGATAAAAAAATTTATAATATTTTAGATATAGGTAGAGAACTCATGTCCCGATGTGATGCATATTTTTTTGTAATTTTTTCCAAGTAAATAATTAATTATGAATTTTTATTACAACTTTTAAAAATATAAAACTCGTATGTCTAACCACCTTAACTTGGTCAAAACTTCATGAAATTCATTTTTTTTAATCCTATAGTATGTGAAGCATAGAATTTGATGCATGTTTTGGATTCAAAAAATGTGATACCATTTGAAAGCTATAGATGTTTTTCAATAAGCCTATCAATCAGGACTTTAGTCGTAATTCAAATAGAAAATGAATAATAATTATTTATTAAATTCAAAGTACATCATAATTTATATTGGTGGAAAGCTGAGAATCTCCTTCAAAAACCCTTTTCCTTTCATCAATTTTGGGTAAAGAAAAATTCGTCAGCCACATACCCATCATATTGCCACTTTTTGGCCCATCATGATCCTACACATACCCTTATCCAATGTGATGTGGATTAGATCCAAGTTGTTTTTCTAAAAATGCACCCTCACTATGAGGCAATGAAACTTAAAGCTATCCACTAGGTGAGTATCCAAAGGGGGGAGACACATACACACACAACCAATATACGCTCAAGCACACATGCAAGTGGATATGGGAAAATCATGCCTCAAATCAGCTTCATGTCAAACCATACCAAAGTTATACTTCCTGATAACTTTGACAAGGTGCCACACAACAATGAACTTCAAGATTCATGTGACAAGTAAAGCTTTGTATGCTTGAAAATAATGAACAAATAAGATGGCTCCATAGGCATGCAAAGTGTGTTATGCAAGGTGGACATATAACAGTTGTTGTAAATGCAAAATAGTGTAAGGTATGTTCAAAGGGATTTTTCTTAGTTCATGCAAGATCTCTTCTTAGGGAAAATTGTTCCTAATGTCTCCAAGAGAGGACAATTCAAAGAAATATCACACTCTTGGAGGATATCTAGCCTAATGATAACACCAAGAAACTTGGATACATCACAAGAATAAAGAAAACCACATGGTGAAACATGAGTGTCGATGTATGCCCCAACTTTAAAGTGGTTTCTAACACCATTGCTCTGAACAAGTGATTTAAAGTAGAAGAATACATGAGATATTATTTGGAAAGCCCTATGCCAAGTCAAATGTTTCTAATAAGCTACATCATGAATAAGTATGTCACATGCGAGCCAACTTAAGGCATGTCATCCACATCCCAAGCTTTCTCTTATATATCCATGAAAGGTAGTCAACTAGCCAAAAGAGACAACAAGTGACATATGAGGAGAAGGCTACCTAACCCCTTGCCCCCACTTAGTGTTGTGAGATGAGGAAATATCGGTGAGGGTCGATTATGCTTGACTCATGATGAATCAAAGCATAAATTTTCCAAACAAACCCACATCTACAAACAAGATCATTCAAACTGGAAAATTAAAATAAGAATTTACTTGAAAATAAAAGCTACAAACTACACCAAAAATAGTTAAATTCCTAATCTAATCCATTTGAAACTTATCCTGTTTTGGAATTGGTGTTGTGTATATGTGAAATGACGACCCTTTCCCAATCTTGTCATTAGTGAGCCTATTTCAGTTGATTCTATGGAAGATAATCAATGAAACCATTGTGATTGATGTATGAAAACCTAGTTTATGCTAAAAATGAACATGATGCAAGCTAAGTTACCATTATTTTATGCTAAAAATGCATTGATTATGCTATTTCTAAGCTAATCTAAGCTAATTCTAAGCTAAAAGATGGAAACCCTAACTTATATACAAACTAAGATGGGTGCATGGAAGCCATTAATGGATGCTCTAAGCTATGATGCAATTAAAATTTAACTAAGATAAGATAAAAAGTGAGTAATTATGAGAGTATGGATGCAATTGAATTCAATAGCATGACTTTGCAATTGATAGATGGATGTATGAATTCAAAAACATAAGTTTTCTTTGAAAAAGATGGATCCATTTTTCTTCGAATAGTGAGCTATTTATAGGAGAGAAAATGAGGAATGAAGGATTGAGATCAAAAAGATTAATCAATGGTCCAAGATGATTGAGATAAGAGACATGGATCATGGATTCTCATCAATGGATGAGAATGCATGATGGGATTTTAATCAAGGGTTCACACTTGCCTCAAACAAACATAATTTTTGTTGCAAATATGTGTCTAACTAGTGTTTTCATTAATGTCAACATAGTATAGGTTGTTGCAGGTTCAGAATATGCTCTGGTATGTGTTTATATGTAATCTAATTTATGATTTGCATTTCTACTATGTTGATCCTATTCATATGTGGATCTGAAGTGTTATTCAAGGATATCCATGGGTGATATATCCTAGATTACAGCTGACAATTTGATGAAGAGTGAAAGTTGAGTTCACTGGTTTTTGAACTGATTTTGTAGAGTTGGTTATCTGTGGACTAGGAGAACTATATTTTCTCTGCAATCCTCAGCTGATTTTTTTTAGGTCTTGTGGATTTGGAATAAGGTCTATAATGAGGTTATATGTGTTCCATCAAGAGTGCTCATGGTTTGGTGATCTGGTATGAAGATTTGAGTGTGCCTCCAGTATTTTATGTTCCAAGTTTGAGCCCTTGGTAAGAATGGTCCAGTAGCTTGCCCCACATTTCTTGCATATTGAATATCTTTGTATGTGGATTTGGAGTTATTTAGAGGCATTTTTGAGGATGGTATGTTCCAAGTAGGAGCATCTAGTATGAAGTGTTGAATGAGTTATGTTCACCAGAGTGAAAACTAATTTATCTGTATATTTGGTGGTGTTAGAGAATGTATTTTGCTCTGTATTCCTTCACATTTACATCTTTTGATTTGTGGTTTTGGAATTAGGTTTGTAATATTGTTAAGTTCCCTCAACTCAAACGGTTCTTGATTTGGTAGTCTGGAAGTGATCTCTTCATTATGACAGTGGTGTTTAAAGTGCTCTGGTTTGATAAACCCTAAATAATGTTGTTAGAGCTTGTGTTGAGATTGTAATGAGCTTTTGGATGTCTCCTAATTATATTTCTAACTTTTGATTAGTCTGTAAGATGATCATTAGCAAGTGTTCACACTAGACGATCTGGTACATGTGAATAGGGGTTTCAAGTGGGTGACCAACATGTGAATAAAATCAGATTTCCTAACTAACTGACATGTGAGAAGTTACTGAAGATGACACCAAAAAGGTGACATGCTCAATCAAGATCAAATATGATCAAATGAAAAAAAGAGGAAATTAAATGCATAGTGGATTTTTAGGTCAAAAAGAGAGCTAAATTTGGTAAATTCTTGATAACGAGGTTGATTGGTGTGTAGCCCGATATGAGATATGGAAACTTTGATTAGATAACATAATTAATGGATAGAATAGTATGCAATCAGCTCGATGATCTGACACTTGTTGATGTTGGTTGCAAGTGAAAAACCCTAACAGAGGGTTTGACTTGTATGAAATATACATAGGAATGAGTTAGAAGAAAATTTAGAGAGTGTGTGTGCTAGGATGAACTAGTAAGAGAGAGAACTATAATAGAGAATAAGAATCATAAAAATACAAGAATCTGATTATAGTAGTGTGAAAAGTGAATAGAGAGAGAAATATAATGTGTTGAATCGATGCATCATATGTTGAGTAGAACTATGTTATACATAGTTGATTGAAAATAATTGTAAGAAGTTGTAGCCTCTATTAATATTGAGTTGTATCTGAGTCCAGGGTGTTGCAACATCCTTTAATTTGATGCTTCTAAAATAGGGAATCGAAGCTTCCTTAGGGTTGTAGTGCATAAAACTTGTAACAAAACTTCGATGCTTGTGAGGCTAGATTAGGATGGTAGATCCTAGCAACATTTCTCATCTTGTTGTTTCCCATACTAGGTTTTCCACATACATTTGGTGTTATGTGCTTGTCTCTCTCTTCATTGTGACTTCTTTAGTTGTTTATTCTTTCAATTTCTCTTTTGAGTTGTTAATTTTAATTCTGCTAAAGGTCACTCTAGGTTTAAAAATTTGCAATCTATTAATTCACCCCCCTCTTAGTAGATCATTGTGTTCTAAAAATTGGTATCATAGCTTGAGGTTCCCTAGGAGAAGCTTAACTAGCTTGGGTTAATCTTGGATAGGTGAATACAATGGCACTCCAATAAAGCTCAATCAAGCCACCTAGGTTTGATGGAACAAACTATGCTAAATGGAGCTCATTGATGGAACTGAAGTTTGGGAAATTGTAGAGACCCAATAGACTATTCCTACTACAACTCCTACTGATTTGACAATAAAGAAACTTCATGAAGACAATAAGAAAGTTTGGTTCATTATTATGAACAATTTGTCTAACTCTATACACAACAAAGTTAGGCATTGTAAAACTACTTATGATTTCTGGGAAAAATTGAAAAAGATCTATGAAGGTGACACCAAAGTAAAGTTAGCAAAGTTACAAGTGCTGAGGGAAAATTTGAAGTCTTGACAATGACCAAAGAAGAGAAGATTGTAGACTATCTTCAAAGAGTTGATGATGTGGTAAATTCCATTAAAGGATATGATGTAGATCTAAAAGAAGAAGATGTTGTGTTGAAAGTTCTCAGGTCTATGACAACTAAATATGATGCCAAGATTTGTGCTATAGAAGAAGGTAGAGAAATTGATAAAGTCACTCTTGATGAAGTGCATGGCATAGTTACTGCATATGAGATGAGAATGCCTAATGCTAAATCATCTCATAGAGAAGCTGAATTTAAGGTGGTCTAGAAAGAGAAAGTTTAAGTTGATAAGAAAGAGAAAGTTGTTAGTGCATCTGATCATGATGAAACTAATGAAGAAGAAGCTAACATCATGAGAAGACTAAGAAGGTCTAGTAAGTACAAAGGTAAGCTCCCATTTAAATGTTTCAATTATGGGAGAATAGGGAATTTTTCCTCAAAGTGTCCATATAGTAAAGAGGATAGTGCCAAGCAAGAAGAAGGTAGCAAAATGAAAAGAATGGCTTATCCAAAAAGGAATAATTTTTGAAAGAAGAAGAAGAGCTTGTCTATCAATTAAGAAAGTGGAGTTTCTAATGCTAGTGATATTTTATAAGAGGATCATGACTGTTCCCTTGTTATGAGAGAAAACAAGAAAGAATTTCTATTTATGGCTAAGGAAACTAAGGACCAGAAAGATATATCGATTGAGGACTTACATGAGGAGAAAGTTGAAGCGGTTGTTGATCTTGAAGGAGAATTAATTAGTTCCCTTGAAGACCTTGAGGAATTAAGAGGTAAATATGATAATCTCAAAATGGAAAACAAGAAACTAAAAAAGAATGTTCAAAAGGAGACTGATAGAGCAACTCAAGAATTTGAAGAATCTAATAAGGTGATAGTTGGTATGAAAGTTCGGATAGAAGAAATCAAAAGAGTTGAAGATGTTATGGTGTTTGAGTTGCAAAAAGAGATGGAGAGATGCTCAAAACTAGAGGCAGGAATAGTTGCCCTAAGAAAAGAGTTGGAGAAGGCTAATGAGCAAGTCAATAAAAGTCTTAAGTTGAAACATGGTACTAACATTATGGATGAATTGCTAAGTAAAAAAAAGCCAATTAGTAAAGAAAAATCCCATTTGGGACTTGAAAAGGGAATGAGTTCATTTGTTTATGCTTCTGCAAAGCTTTATGAATGATTTAAAGTAGAAGAAAAATTAGTTTCTTGGGATGAAAAATCTAACAAAGAAGATCCTTTCAGAGATGAAAACAAGTTAATTGCAGTTGAGAAAGTTGTTAAAGAGAAAGAACAAGGTGAAGACGAGAAGGTTAAATGAACAAATCTAGATCAACAAAAGAAGAAGAAGAATCCTAAGATAACTAGCAATGATGGTTTAACAAGAGTACACTATCCAAGGAGACCTAAACAAAGAAGATATCCTAATTTGGCCAAAAGATACACCATGACTAGGTACTCATCATATTTTAATGGGTATTGCTATACTTGTAACAATTTTGGTCATAGGGCTAGAGAATGCAAAGTTAATCCAAGGAGAAATATAAATTTCATGAGTAAAAATCCATTTGCTCCTTTAATTGATATGGATGTAGTATGTTTCAATTGCAATAATTTTGGTAACATAGCTAAAGATTTCAGAACAAACTTTAGAATACAAAATACTTAGTTTGAGAAGAAGAAAACTATATCTTCTAAAGTTGAAAAGAAAACTGAGGTCATTAATGAAGAGGAAGAAAAGGTTGAAAATAAACCTAAGAAGGTATGGAATGAGAAAAATCATATTCCTACTCAGTCAATGATTGCTCAAAGTGCCTTGCATGCAAAAGAACAAGACTTGTGGGTAATTGACAATGGCTGCTCCAAGCTGGTGTATGATGAAACCAAAGGTTGCTTGCACTGTCTCCTAGAAGACTTTTCACTGTCTCCTTCCTTGAACCTGCTACCAATGGGTTCTTGTTGAGCTTAGAAGACTATCCTAGTCTTGCTCCAACTCTTCTCAAAGAGTTCTCCACCTCTGATTTGCCTTTGGAAGACCAACACCTTTTGTATTTGCAAACTTCTTCTCAACACCTAAAAGGATCTAAGTGTCCTCTTCACCATCTTGCTTGAACTACTTGCAAGGGAGTTGGAAACACTGATTCCATGGATTTCACATCCAATTGAGGCCATCTTGGAGGTTCTTCAATCTCCACTCCTACCGATCTCAGGTTTTTGCCTTGGAGAGGCCTATTCCCTACTAGCCCTTACCAGTCAGTATTTGGCTTTTCCTGCCCAAACCCTCCAAATGACCTAGCAAAAAAATGTCACTTTCAGACATCCTTTTTGGAGCTTTAAATCTTTCATTAGGTTTCAGACCTCTACCCCTTCCGTATAGTGCATTCCTATAATCAAGGACTATTAGGGCTAATTGGCCTAATGCTTAGGGTTTCACTGTTCTTTGTTTCAAATCTCCTTCCAAAGGACTGATTGAAGCTTCAACCTTTTTTTCAAGTGAAGATAATGTCTAACCCTACCTAGAGCTGTATAGATTCTGTACAGTGGTCTCTTCCCTTACCTAAGTTCTTCAACTTTCTGTCTCAAACACCTAACTGGGCAGTCCTAGCTCGCCTAGGGTTTGATTTTACAAATCAATGCTTGGCTCTCAAGGTTTCCTACTACTACATATTTACAATTGACTGGCTCCCCTATCATTTCAAACTAATTGTAGGGAGATCCCATGGTTAGTTCTTATGGGGGAGCCATGAGAAAGCTGACTGCTCAAAACTGTAATTACAAACCTTTACACTCTAATCTAATAACTCAAAACAACAATTCTACACTAAACAAACTGAATACAAGATGAGAATTATCCTACACTATCCTATGAACACAAATACAATGCTAAAACAGTAAATATGACGCCTTTGATATCACTATCACCACAAAACACACGGGATTTCCAGAAAAACAGAGTTATTCTTTCATTCAAAAGCCAAAACTTGATAAAAAAACAACTTCAACTGCTTCTCTCTGAGCCATACATTTTCATAGATGCCTTTTCCATCATTCAAGGGATATGGATTGATCCCATGTTCCTAAATTTCAGGGAATCCAACCCTACTAAGTTGCATGCAATCACTCAAAATGTTGCCATGCAATTTTACAATATTCTTGCAAATTACCATCATGTCATGATCCTAGATCTTAGGACCTCTAACACCTTGTTTTTGAACCAACAACCCCTTAACTTTCCCTTGGAATCTTTTTAACAATGACCATGTGTTTAGAACACATTTAGCACTTACATTCTAACATAAGTTGTCCCAAGCTAAAAACAACATTTAACAACAAAGATAACTAAGATGACATTAATCCTAATGATTAACTCACCATACTCAAACAAGACCTTCTAAGGTCCAAATCAAACACATTAACACCCTGATTTGGCTAAGATCAGGTACAAGCCAAAACTTATGACAAACCAAAATGGAGTTAAGCCAAGGTGCTCCTGCACCATCCTCCCCAAAACAGAAAATTTCAATCCACCCTTGGATTGAGCAAGTTAGGATCAATGCCCAACTTCTTGAACTCTGCCTCCTTGATCCACATTACATCTGCATTAGGTTGATCATGCCTCTTAATCAGATGTTCTTTGTACTCCTTGGTTCTAGTTTTCTTGTAAACCCTGGTATCCAATATCTTGTCAGCCTGTTTGACTACAATGGAGTGCAGTTTGAGTTCTTCCACATCTTGGATGACTTCATGGATGGTCTGATCCATGTTTAATGGTGGTCCTTTGTAGTGTACAAGATCTGCAACATTAAAAACAGGGGACAATCCACTGTCATCTGGTAATTGTACCTTGAAAGCATTACTTCCATACTTCTCCAAGATAGGACATGGACCTATCCTTTTCATTTGCAACTTATGAGGAACTCCTTTTTGCAGTCTAGATTTGTTCAAATGCACCATTACTAAGTCACCAACATTAAATTGAACTTCTTTCCTATGCTCATCCACCTTGGTCTTATGTTTCATGGTATTTTCTGCCAATGTTTTTCTGACTGTGTCATGAATTTCCTACATTGCATAGGAAAAGTCATCAGCATATCCACTTCCCTTGACTCCATCCTTCAACTCTCTCAACTCATAAACACCTCTAGGATGTAGACCATAAACAATTTCAAAGGGACTCTTCCCTGTTGATCTGTTGACAGTATCATTATAGGCATATTCAGCTTGCCCAATCAATTGATCCCATTGTTGACCATACTCCTTGGTCAAGCATCTTAAGAGATTTCCAAGCGTCCTATTTACCACTTCGGTCTGACCATCAGTTTGGGGATGGTATGCAGATCCAAAGGATAAATTGGTGCCCATTCTTTGCCAAAGAGTCTTCCAAAAATGACTCATAAACTTAGTATCTCTATTTGATACAATGTTGATTGGTAAGCCATGAATCCTTACTATCTCTTTGAAGAAAAGAGAGGCTATTTGACTGGCATCATTGGTTGTTTTGCATGGCACAAAGTGAACCATCTTGTTGAATCTATCTACAACCACATAAACACTGTCCATGCCTTGCCTTGTCTTGGGTAACCCAACTACAAAGTCCATACTCAAACATTCCCATGGCCTAGTAGGAATGGGCAGTGGTTGATATAGGCCTGCATTTGAGGAAGTTCCTTTGGCCTTTTGACATACCACACAACTTTCCACATACCTTCTGACATCTAAGTTCATTCTTGGCCAAAAGTAAAATATTTGAACCAGTTCCTAAGTTTTGGTGATCCCAAAATGACCACTCAATGCACCATTATGCTTTTCTTGTATCAAATTCTCCCTAATGGAGCCTCTAGGAACACATAGTTGATTTCCTTTAAACAAAAGATCACTTTGCAAAGTATACTCAGCATATTTGCTATGGAAATGATTCTTGTATTCAGCACATACCTTATAAATATCTGCAAAGTCTTCATCATCTGCATATAGATCCTTGAAATGATCTATTCCCATGCTCTTCAACTAAATTTCCTGAATTGTGAGGACTCTTCTGCTCAAGGCATCTGCCACCTTGTTGAGAGCTCCTTTCTTGTTCTTGATATTGAAGGTGTAAGCTTGCAAGTACTCCACCCATTTAATGTGTATGTGACTCAACTTCTCTTGTGAATTTAGGAAACTGAGTGCTTAGTTTTCTGAATACACTATGAATTCCTTGGGAAGCAAGTAGTGCCTCCACTTCCTTAGAGCTTGGACCAATGCATACATCTCAAGGTCATAAGAAGAATACTTCTTCTTTGCCTCACTTAAATTCTCTAAATGAAAAGCCACCGGTCTGCCCTCTTGACTGAGAACAGCTCCAATAGCTACATTGCTTGCATCACATTCAATGGTGAATAGCTTCTCAAAGATTGGTAACACTAAAACAGGTTGGGTAGCTATCTTCTCCTTCAGCAACTCAAAACTCTTGTTAGCTTGCTCATTCCATACAAACTTGGTTTTCATTCCTCCTTTTATGGTATCCAACATAGGAGCACAAATAGCACTAAACTGTCGTATGAATTTCCTATAGTATTGAGCAAGACCATGGAAGCTTCTTACCTCTGTTACTGTCTTTGGAGTAGGCCAATTGAGGATTGCTTCCACTTTTTTGCTATCCATCTTCAAGTTGCCATGTGATAGCACAAATCCAAGGCACACCAGCTCTGTTTTGATGAACTCACACTTTTCCAGATTGATCATCAGCTTCTCCTCCTCTAGCCTCTTGAAAATCAACTCTATCTGTTGGAGGTGCTCTTCTCTTGTTCTGCTATAGATTAGTATATCATCAAGATACACTACTACAAACTTGCCAATGTAGTCTTTGAGGATTTCATTCATGAGTCTCATGAATGTGGAGGGGGCATTAGACAAGCCAAATGGCATAACTAGCCACTCATAGAGACCCTCATTGGTTTTGAAAGCTATTTTCCACTCATCTCCCTCATGTATCCTAATTTGGTGATAACCACTCTTTAAATCTATCTTGGTATAGTACCTAGCTTCACCTAGACAATCCATGAGATCTTCAATCCTAGGGATAGGAAACCTATACCTGATGGTTATCTTTTTATTGCCCTAGAATCAGTACAAAGCCTCCATTCTCCTCCCTTTTTAGGTGCTAAGACAGTGGGTACTGCACATGGACTAATGCTTTTCCTAATGAGACCTTGGTTAAGAAGTTCTTGAATCTGCCTAGCTATTTCCTCATTTTGTTGAGGTGTCATCTTGTAAGCTGCTTTGTTTGGAAGGGTAGCTCCTCGGTATCAAGTCTATCCTATGACTTATGGCTCTTTTAGGAGGTAATGTTGCTGGTTGACCACTACTTACAATACCTTCATAGGTCTGCAACAATTTCTATATCTCCTCAGGTAACTCTTGCTTTTCAGCTGCTTTCTCTTTGCTCTCCTCTCTTGGCTTGATCATCACTGCATAGCCAACTCCTTCTCCTTCTTCCAAGGCTTTTAAGAACTCTTTTTCACCCACCATGAGCAGCTTAGAACCTACTTCTGCACCTCTGTATCTTCTAGCAAAGACTGAATTTTGAAGGCTACATTGTCTTTCTTGAAAGTATAGGAGTTCTTTGCTCCATCATGCATAGCTTGGTGGTCAAATTGCCATGGTCTACCTAGGAGAAAGTGACATGCATCCATAGGTAACACATCACACAAAACTTTGTCCTTGTACCTACCAATTGAGAACTCCACCCATGCTTGTTCATTCACCAAGACATGCTGACCCTTATTGAGCCATGTGACCTTGTAAGGGTTGTTGTGGGGTATCCTTGTCAACTTCAGCTTGCTGACTGCCTCCTCTGACACAATATTTTCAGTAGAACCTGAGTCAATGATGACTTTACACACTTTCCCCATCATCTTGCACTTTATCCTAAATAAGGACCTCCTTTGGCTTGGCTCTTTTTTAACCGGTTCCTTGATCAAAGTTCTCCTCATCATGAGGTTCTCACCTTCCTCTGAATTCAATGGTACTTCAGGATGTTTATCTGCTGCAGCTGCCTCATCATGAACCATGTTAGTTCTCTTGTCACCTCCATGAGAAGTACTACCTTTCTCTGGACATCTATAGGCCAGGTGTCCTAATTGGTTGTAGTGGTAACATTTCATATTAGTGAAGTAGCTGCCTCTCCCTTGTCCACCACTTCTTCCTCTGGAGCTGAAACCTCTTCCTCTACCACCTCTACTAGAGCTTCCTTCTTGCTGTTCTGAAAATCTGACTTCTCCTTGGGCTCTTGGTTCTGAACTTCTTCCACCATAGCCACCTCTTTGTCCTCTGCTATCTTTCCCTTTACCTCTACTTTTAGGGCTTTGTTCTTGCTTCTTTTTTCCTTTCTCCTCTATCTTCAAAGCCATTTGATAGCATTGGCGGACTGTTTTGAAGTTTACTAAGCTCATATCTTCTTGGATAGACCACTTAAGCCCATTCAAGTACCTTGCTAGCTTGATGCTTTCATCTTCAACCACCTTTGATCTTAGGCACAATTTTTGAAACTCCTCAGTGTATGTTTGGACATCCATATCTTTCTGCCTAAGATTGTGTCTTCTCCTATGCAACTGAACTTCATAATCATCAGGGAGATAGGTCTGTCTTATCTTAGTTACCATTCCTCTCCATGAAACTATGGGACCTTTGCCTTCTTTCTCTCTTTCAGATTGTACAAACTTCCACCATGTGAGAGCTGCTCCTCTCAACCTTGACTTGGCCACTTTTACCTTTTGGGCCTCTGTTATACCATCACATTCAAAGTGATTTTCAATGCTCTCAATCCAGTCCACAACTGAATCAGGGTCCATTTGTCCACTAAATAGTGGCACACCTTCCAATGCTTTACCACTAAAGGCCTGCAATGCCTTTAGGAAGGGTTCTTCAGCAAGAACAAGGTCAAGCTTTGGAGCTTCCTCCTCCAAATCCTCCTCTTTTTCCTTGGCTTCCTGCTCTTCCTTCTGCTCTATCTTGTCCTTCACTTTATCTGCTGTCTCATGGACTTCATCCAAGAGCTTCTCCACTTGAGATAACCTCTCTCTTAGCAACCGGTTATCTTCCTCTTGCTCTTCTACCTTTTTAGCCAACTCAGCATTAGTCACCATGGTTCTTTCCTCTGGTTTGTTCTCTCCTACTGACTCAGTGGGCTACAACATCAATCACAAGCCTTGAATCAAACGTTGCTCTGATACCAATATGGTGTATGATGTAACCAAAGGTTGCTTGCACTGTCTCCTTCCTTGAACCTGCTACCAATGGGTTCTTGTTGAGCTTAGAAGACTATCCTAGTCCTGCTCCAACTCTTCTCAAAGAGTTCTCCACCTGTGCTTTACCTTTGGAAGACCAACACCTTTTGTATTTGCAAACTTCTTCTCAACACCTAGAAGGATCTAAGTGTCATCTTCACCATCTTGCTTGAACTGCTTGCAGGGGAGTTGGAAACACTGTTTTCATGGATTTCACATCCAATTGAGGCCATCTTGGAGGTTCTTCAATCTCCACTCCTACCGATCTCAGGTTTTTGCCTTGGAGAGGCCTATTCCCTACTAGCCCTTACCAGTCAGTTTTTGGCTTTTCCTGCCCAAACTCTCCAAATGACCTAGCAAACAAATGTCACTTTCAGACACCCTTTTTGGAGCTTTAAATCTTTCATTAGGTTTCAGACCTCTGCCCCTTTTGTACAGTGCATTCCTATAATCAAGGACTATTAGGGCTAATTGGCCTAATGCTTAGGGTTTCACTGTTCTTTGTTTCAAATCTCCTTCCAAAGGACTGATTGAAGCTTCAACCCTTTTTTCAAGTGAAGATAATGTCTAACCCTACCCGAGGCTGTACGGATTCTGTACAGTGGTCTCTTCCCCTGCCTAAGTTCTTCAACTTTCACTCTCAAACACCTAACCGGGCAGTCCTAGCTCGCCTAGGGTTTGATTTTACAAATCATTGCTTGGCTCTCAAGGTTTCCTACTGCTAAATATTTACAATTGACTGTCTCCCCTATCATTTCAAACTAATTGCAGGGAGATCCCGTGGTTAGTTCTTATGGGGGAGCCATGAGAAAGCTGACTGCTCAAAACTGCAATTACAAACCTTTACACTCTAATCTAATAACTAAAAACAACAACTCTACACTAAACAAACTGAATACAAGATGAGAATTGCTCTACACTATCCAATGAACATAAACACAATGCTAAATCAACATGTATAGTGCCTTCAATATCCCTGTTTCTCCAAATGCACGGGTAAAACACAGAAAATGCAGTATATCTCTATTCCTTCACACCAAAATTTGATTACAATGCAAAAACTAAACTGTTTCTACGAGCCACACCTACTTACATGCCTTCTCCATCATTCAAGGGAAGTTGATCGAGCACTTACTCCTGATTTTAAGGGATTCCACTCCAACTAAGTTGCATGCAACCTAACAAGTTTGTCATGCAATTTTGCAACATTCTTGCAACTTTGCCATCATCACTTCATTTTGGGACACCGATCTCCTTGATCATAGAGCTAACAGCTTCCCAGCTCATAGCATCTTTAAGCTGCTTGAAGATGTGGTTATGACCACCAATGCTTTTACTTTCTAACCTAAGTTTGACCAAAGAAAGCTTAATAAAGAAAAATTTAACAACTTATATGCCTAGGATGGTTTTTAGTCCTAGCTGACTAACTCATCACACACAAACAAGACCTTCCTGGGTCCAAATTAAGCCACTACAATCGACTTGGCTGGGGTGGGGCACAAGCCAAATTGCAACATAACCAGAGTTAGCCA
Organism: Sequoia sempervirens; assembly: GCA_007258455.2. Lineage (NCBI taxonomy): Eukaryota > Viridiplantae > Streptophyta > Pinopsida > Cupressales > Cupressaceae > Sequoia > Sequoia sempervirens. The sequence continues at coordinate 422,403,079 of VDFB02105785.1, forward strand.
GGTGCTCCACCACTAACCTCCTTTCCTCGAGGTCCTGCAGCATATTACGCTTTGATGTTCCTGATTTTCCCTCATGCCTTTCATCTTCATCATTGTTTTCTTGGTGCTTCTTGTTTCTTCTCTCCTCCTACTCCTCTCGGGTTGACCAGTCCTTGCACATAGTGTCTCTCTCTCTTCTCCATTGCCTTTCTTCTCTTGCTCTTGCTGCTTCTTGTTCCCTTCTTTCTCTTCTCTCCCTCTCCAAGATCTCCTTCAACTCTTCCAACTCTCTTGCCAATTGGTTTTTTGGTGCCATTGCTATTTCTCCAATCACTAAAGGACCTACTCATTGCTCTAATACCACTCTGATGCAGAGGGTCAAGGACTTTGAAAGAAACACAAAGATTTCAAGGATTAAAGGTTGCAATCTCAAGCTATCTCCCAGGCACCCTAATGGAGACAAGGCTTAATGATGCACTAATCGCTTGTATGCTCTCTTTATGGACCCAAACCCTTGGAACACCCTTAAGAGACTTAAGAAAACTTGTTTTGAATGATTTCAAAGCCCAACCCTCTGACTTAGACACAAAACCAATTTTTCACCTTAACTAGGCTACTAGCCCAACTAGGCCTCTGCGGTGATTTTTTGACTTTGCACTCAAACTTTCCAAAGGAACCTCCAAAATAATGATTGAACCAGATGTGGTTTGTGATGATACATAACATACTAGATTCTTGATGGCACTTGTTTTGGAGCACACCAATCAAAAATCTGTTGTTTCCTCAAATTTAGGCCTAATTAGCCCTCTTTTTCAAAGAAACCCCTCTTTAAACTCAACCCCTGACCATGAAACTTTCAGCAGTCTCCTAAAATGACTCAAAACCAAGGAATCCAAGTTTTTAGACCTCTATGACACCTCTAACATGCTCCAACACAAACCCCTCCTCAACTTGCCTCAAAAACTAGGGCTTCTTGAAAACTAACCTTCCAATCACTTCCAGAACTTTCTCATTGACTCTACACCATTAGGAAAACATATTTAGTTGATCCAAACTCAAAAAGATTCCCCTCATTAAGGTAGATCTTCTGCTGCTACACCCTAGCCTCCATCTTCAAGCATTTTTCACAATGAAATCTTGGTGTACACCGTTTGATTCTTCTTTCCTGCACTTTATATTGTTATTCCAGTATGGTACATGTCATATGTGATCCATTTCATATATTTTCAGTCATTATACTCCATGAAATGGATCATTCCATCATTAAAACTCTCAAAACAGGGCAAAATCTGCACTTTTGCCTGTGGACAGTCAGCAAAAACGTGCAAGAATTGATCTATTTCCTTTATCAGAACATGTGAGTGGTGTTAAAACATGTAAATACAAATTACCAAAGCATCCAAATGTAGATAACTTCAATAAGATTCAATGGTTCATAAAAAAAACACAGAAAATTGCAAGAAAACAGAAATTTTGTTGTATTTTCTGAGAATAGTCTGTACAATGCTTTCACCAATCACCTAACCTTCATAAAAATGAATATTTTAGGGTTATAAACCCATTCTCCAACTGATCCAACCAATTTTTATTGATTACATTGCTTAATTTACTCTAAAACTCTCAAAACTCCCTTTCCCGCCTAAACTAAAATTCAAAAATTTGAAATTGCAAACTTACATTTTATTAAAATCTATCACCTAAAAACTATTGGACCTTCAATATCCAAATTTATTTGACCAACCTAAAGCATTAGAACACTAATCAAAACCATAGAACATGATTTTCCCTTTACATTGCATTTTTAACCTAGATTCCTTATCAGGGGCATTAGAACTTTTAACATTCTTATTACATTTATTCATACCAAATGCCATTATAGGCTCCAATAGGTCATAATTGATGCTTTGACTTGTTTGGAAGGTCCTCCTGACCCTTGCACTCTCCTGGTTCTTGAAGTGCTCCTTGAAGGCCTTGGGTGCTTCTGCACAAAAACTAGAGGATATCAAGTTTTATCAAACCTAATGCTGGGACTAAATTTCCACTTGTGGTGTATGATTCTCATTATACTAGATTTCAAACATTTCCAACAAATCTTGGTTTGCTAGTTCTAGATTCTAGCTTCTATCAAAAACCCTAAATTGGGACTAAATCATCCCTACTGGAGTATGAGTCCCAGTGTACATTAAAATTTACTATTTCTAAGATTTCAAACCCTCATTCAAGCCTCTTCAGTTTTTAGGTGCACCTTTATTTATCTCCAGTTTACTATTTTGATTTGAGTTCATTTTTAGGTCATTTACTTAAGTATTGCTTATCATTTACATTTCTTGTCTTTCCAAGCCCTAGCTTGGTGGTGAACCCCATTTTAGTCTTTAATCACACACATAGGACACCTTATTGTAGATCTCTTTTCCTAATTCCATCCCTAGATTGAGATCTCCAAGGTTTCCTAGAGTGAAACTTGTAGGAAATTGGTTGTTCTATCTCCAAAAACATAGAACGATAATTTTCTACATTTCATTTTAGTGAACCTAGCCTTTAGAACACCTTATTTTCTGATTTGGAGTGCATCATAGTCCTAGATCTAGCTTACATTAACTTTGCATTAGGTCTTGCATTAGTTAATTTGCATCTAGGGTTTCAAAATCTTGCATTATTGAAAGTGCATATAGGTTACATTTTTGCATCTTTCATCATTGAATTTCACTTGAAATATATAATTGCACTTAGTCTAGACATCATTCAAACCATAAAAGCTAACATTCACTTAGAATTTACTGAAATTAGAATAAAAACCCTACTCTGGAACTCATATGCCCCTCTAGGCGATTTAGTCCCAGTACAGGTGGTTTTTTCTTATTTCTAGGTATTTTGTGTTGACTTTTTATCAGCATTTGAATCCCTAAAAAAACCTGATTGGGACTCATATGCCCCTCTAGGTGATTTAGTCCCGTATCAAACCCATAACTACATTTTTTAGCATTAAAAACCTTATTTTTGTGCTTCTATTTGCTATTGTTAGATATTTGTTTTAGTTTACTGAGTTTTCGTTTCATTAATTTCATTGCATTTATCTTGCATTCATTTATTGTCCCTTGCATGAGCTTTACAACTTGGTGTCATATTGCTAATACTATAGTGAGATGAAGTTCAAGACTCATTTCATCCTATGATAGCACTATTGTCGTGGATCTTGGGTTATCTAGCTCTTTCACTACTAGTGTTGACAGTAGTTCAATAGGTATGGACCATACCCTTAACAACTTTTTTCCTTCAAGTAGTGTGACAAGTGTTGAAACAATGGTTGCTAGTATTCTACAAGAAAACATAATTAAAATCCATGAAGACTTAGAAAACCTACAAAATCAATTGAGTACTGAAAACATTTCAACCACCGCTATCCCTACTATAGATAGCATACATCGCATGATTGAAAGTGAAGGAGTTGAACTTGTGCGTAACCTAGCTCAATTTTTTGGAAAAAATCTTACCTCAAAAACTAGTTGTGCTTTACCTGCCAATAATTTCCAAAGTTGAGGAACTCAAATTCCTCCTCCTACAACCATTGCCTCTATTCCTACATATACTAACCCTCAAGTTACAACAACGATGCAACCTACTAGTAATCTCTTTCCTACCTTGGGTATTTCTATTAGCATTCCTAGTACCTTTGTGGCATCGCTTGTCATATCTCCTACCACTTTACCTCCCATAACCATTCCATTCACTTCCCCATCGAACACATATACACCTCCACCACACTCACCTCCATCTCAAAACACAACCAATGACACCATTCTCAACCAACTTTTGCAAAATGTTTCATCCCTTCAAAATAAAATTTCCACCATAAACCAAAATAAAAATGGCCAACCTATATACTATGTCAAAAGAAATCCCTTATCCTTGGAGATATTGAGAACATCGATACCACAAGGTCTAGAGATTCCTAGGTTTGAGAAATAAAGGGGGAAATGAGATCCTTCTAACCATGTTTCCGCTTATACTGCCTTATGTAGTGATTTTGTCCTTGAGGATAAGCTCTTGGCTAAGATTTTCGCTAGGTCCTTGAAAGATACCACCTTAGAATGGTTTTCTTCATTGCTGAATAACTCAATTTCTTCATTCAATGAACTTGTTGAGACCTTTATAAACCATTTCCAAGTGCATATGACTACTAAGATGACCTTAGCCAATTTGATAAGATGTAAGCAAAAACATGATGAAAAATTTATTGACTTTATTTCACGTTACCAAGTGCTTTATTCCCAAATCAACGTAAAGATTCTTGATCCTCACCTTCAATGGATGTTCATTGAGAACTTGAAAAATAAGATACAATATAAGCTTACCATGATGAAGTTTCCTTCCTTCATACACTTATGTATTTCCCTTCGTGATTATCAAAATTTAGTTAGTAGTTGTGAAACAAAACCCACCTCTAGTCATCCTGAGAAGTCTAAATCCACAAACCAAAATAATTATCAAACTTTTAGAAAATAGAAAAAAGGCTTCCTTCAACTTAACCCCCCTCAACCAACTCAACATATTGATGCCCATGTGACTGCTATAAGGAAAATAACTCCTTTCACATTTTTGGATCCGGCTAGACAATTTATTCTGTTACCCAATACCCTGCATAACACAATGTAACAAAATTTAGAACAAAAAATGATAACTTTGCCTCCCATTAAAACTCCTAATCCCAATAAGCCATTACCTCTAAACTTTAGATTGAGTTCTTACTGCCACTATCACCTACAAAATAGACACAAAATGGAACATTATAAGCATCTTAAACATCTTTTGCAAAACCTCATTGATTTTGGCTGACTTCAAATTGGAGGTGTTAATGATGAAGGTAATAAGTCTATTTCCCCTCCCAACCAAAACTTGTAAATCTTTACTAGCCCTATTCTGAATCATAACATTTCATTTTTCAAAGCTAGTGAAACTAAAAATAATGATGACATGATGAATGTTTACATGGATGATGACAACATGGATATTATTGAACAAGGTTCTATAGATACTAATGAACAAAACCCTCTAAAAGGTTTTATTGCGTTGATCAAAACTCAACCTCATAAGGCTCGAAATAAGAATCCTCTATACATTAATTTCTCATCTAAAGATATTATTAGAATTGCACCAAATGGTCCTCTTTACATACCCAGCTGAATCAATGACAAGCCCACTAACGGGATATTAATTGATCCCATATGTGGAGAGAATGTGATCACCAAATAATTCTCACTTGTGCATGAAATCTATTAAGAAACATATGATAAACCGAAAGCATGGATAAAAACTAATAATGGTTTCGCTTTCCCTATGACGGGATCAATCACCATTCCTTTAAAATTTAGATCAAAATAATTAGATGTCTCATTCTCCATCATCTCAACATTGGACCAATTTTGTGTGAAGCTTGGTTATCCATGGCTACGCTCCATGGAAGCTATCTTGTTGGTTGTGCATAAATTCTTAAAATTTCCCTTTGACAATGAAATTCTCACTGTGCACCATAGAGGCTTTAATCATCTATCTTCCCATGGGAACATTTCATTAGATTTATTTTTGCATGAGCCTATGGAACCCATTAAACCTCGTGAGGATTTACTTTTCAAATAATATCAAAATTTTAAGGTGAAATGCATAGAAAAACTATCCCTTAGAAACATGCCTCAACCTATGATTGAGCATCCTATCCTTGACAAAACTATGATAGAACCAAAAGACATTCCAAACAACCAAGACTAACTTATGAAAGATCCTTTTCCTATCTCCTATAAAAGACCAAGAGATAATGAAACCAATCTCGTCACACCGCCTAAGATTAAAAAAGGTTCACAAAGCTAAAGAGAAAGTGGTTGAACAACCTCCCATGGTTCCTTCTGTTCCTCCCCTCAAGGAAGAAAAGAAACCTATAGTTGATAAACCCGCTCCTACACAATCACACTTGAAAATCATAGTAAAAGAAATAGAAATGCTCAAGAGTGTAGGCGTAGATGTCATGCTCTTGCTCTAAGGTTAAACAAAAAAAAACAACAAATAAAATCAACATCCAAACTTGACTGAAGTAATACACAGAGTCTCCCTGTTTGCTACAACAAAAAGATCATATATCACAACCACAACAAGAGCTAAATCCTTCTTTGGAAATTATCATTCGACCTCCCATTGTGAATAACTTGGATGATGATGATGTTGTTGCTAAAATTGATGAAGAAGAGCATAATGAATTGAATACATTGTGTAGATACTAAAATCTGGTCTAAGCCTGTGACTTCAACATTTCTTCATAATTCATATTTCTTCCATGGTCATGATTAAATAATCCTAATTATTTAATTATTCTCTAAAGTCTTCATTTCATCTATTAATTAAATAATCTTAATTATTTAATTAATTCACACTTTTCTTTATTCTATCTCACTAATTAAATAAATGCTTTTTATTTAATTATGTTACTAATTAACCTTATCCTTCTTGTCAAATTAAATAAATTATTATTTAATTTACTCTTTATCATACTTCAACTGTAATTAAATAAATTCTTTATTTATTTAATTATTCATTTAAATCCCTTCATCA
>VDFB02105785.1:422409754-422631934 GCA_007258455.2 Sequoia sempervirens
ATATGGACTAATTGTTGAACACCAAAAATCTATTTGTTGTTATAAAAACAACACATAATTATTTAAAATACAACTTATATTGAATAAAAATGGACCAATAGTTGAACACTAAAACTTTTTGAAAATCCTTCACATTTAATATGAAAATACATGTTATTTATTGTGCTCACCTTTTATATTTGTGATAGGACAAACTATTAATATAAAATTATCCAATTCTTGTACATTGCTACCCCAATTGTTGTACACATAAGAACAATATTTTTCCACTATGATAACAATACTTGTTTAAATGAGTGTCTTATTTTATTAAATGAGCATTTTATTTTTTAAATGATATACTTATAGTGGAGAGTTTTGATATTTTATTTGAAACAAAAAATACTTATTTCACTTCTTCATGAATGTATTTATGTTTTTTTCATATAACATTTAGAGGTTCTCATGTGTTCAAGTATGGGTCCATTTTATATCAACATTTGCTTTTTTCTTTATTTACATTTGGACTGTTTATTTACAATATATAGTATAAATATGTGGTAAGACTGGGTATTATCATCACGATTGAGTGTGCGACTATTGGACCCCGCATGACTACTGGGCCCTCTCCCCTAATAAATGTTTTTATTTTGTAGAGGGACAAGTTTGCATAGACATAGATCAATCGTTGTGTGATCTTAGCCGTTCCACGCCATCTCGCGATGACCCCACCACACTGTCTTTGTTGATCACGATATCACGGGCAAGCGCCACATGACTCATCCGATGAAGCCAAAGGAATGATAAATACTTTGATGTGTCTTTAATACATTATGCCACGGGTTACCAAAGCAGTTATAAGATGCAAGTGTTTTAAATCAATAGAGATGTTATAATCTTGGTAGAAAGGTGCTCGATGGTTAATAACAAGGCTGGTGACTGTGTTGAATGAACAGGATTGTTGATGGTTGAGATCCACGGTTGCCTGAAATCTCGTGATCAAAATTTGTGAGGTCTTTATTGATTACGATATCACGGGTGGGCGCCACGTGGATCTCCTTGGCAATGAGTAGTATGGTGGGCACCTTATTTCCATGATGGAGACTATGTCATTTTGCTTTGAAGTAGCCATCCGATGATCTCACCAAGGTGAAGGATCGATGGGTAATATTTGAATCTACATCAAATGTGATTAGAGTCATTCATGTAGTGCACGAGTAAGCTTTAATGGTGGCCATGACATCTACTACCATGGTTTTATCGAAATAAAGCAACTATTCTTCTGCTTTTGGTATCACAAAGCATTCAAAACATCTTAAATGGGGATTGCCGGTGGATATGTTATGTATAAGGATTTGATAAGTAGTATTGGGTTGGAATACATGTTGATGAAATTGTAAAGCAATGTTCTCAAGGATCTTATATGTTATGTGTTAAATCTGTCATAAACCCATAGATATTTATGAATTTGACTCCCTCAATGGATATATGGCATTGATGTAAGTTGTACTAATTTTTATGGTTCAATATTTTGTTTATCTTTACCTAGTACTTGCTATAAATTGCAAATCAATGACTATTTTACACTGTGGAATGTGTTGTAGTTATCTCATGCTCCAAATAGTTGATATTACTAATGAACAACCAATTCTATTCAGTATTATGCTATTATGTTGAGCTATTAAATGAGATTATCTGTTGTTGTTAATTTTGTTTACGTTAATGGTGCAGAGGTTGTAAATGCACTAAGGGATCACCCTCTCAGGTCTTTCAGAGCCCAAAGTGTAGGAGGTCTTTAAAATCCTTGTCAGTTGGTCTAGGTCCTTCGAGCTACCCTTGATTGGAATTAGCAATTCCATAGGTAAATTAGAAGACCAACCTGGTTATAGTTAAAACAACCAACAGGTAGATGGGAGAGAGATAGAGGGAGTGGGAGAGAGATAGAGGGTAGAGGGTTAAGAGGGTAGAGGGAGGGGAGATAAGAGTGAGTAGAGAGAGAATTAGGGAGAGGGGTAGGAGGGTGAGAGTTGAGAGAGAGAGGGAGGGAGTGGGAGAGAGATAGAGGGTAGAGGGTTTAAGGGTTTAGAGTTTAAGGGTTAATGGTTTAGGGTTTAGGGTTAAAGGTAGATGGTGTTGGTTTGTTTTTTACACTGTAACCAGGTTGGTCTTCTAATCTACCTATGGGATTGCCAATTCCAATCAAGGGCAACTCGAAGGACCTAGACCAAATGACAAGGAATTTAAAAAGCCTCCTACACTTTGGACTCTACAAGACCTAGGAGGGTGATCCCTTAATGTGTTTACAACCTCTCCAGCAATATCATAAACAACATTAACACATAATAGATAATCCCATAGAATAGCTCAACACAATAGGATAATATCAAATAAAATTGGTTGTTCACCGATAATATCAACTATGTGGAGCATGAGACAACTACAACACAATCCATAGTAAAATATAGTCATTAATTTGTAATTTGTAGCAAGCTCTAGGCAAAGACAAACAATTATTGAACTACACAAATAAGTACAACTTAGATCAGTGTCATATATCCATTGCAGGAGTCAAATTCATAAGCATCTAAAGGTTTATGACAAATTTAATACATAAGATATAACTTATAAGATCCCTGACAATATTGCATTACAATTTCATCAGTATGCATTCTCATCCAATACTACTTATCAAATCCTTATACAGAACATATCCACCTATAATCCCATTCAAGTATTTTAATTAATTCCTTGAATTAAAGCTAAAATAAGGATTATACACACCACAACGTGAGATGAATGAAACAACCCTTAGTCATCTTATTCAAAATTCAGATATGCATGTACAGTGGAGAGGCATGAGTTTCAATTTATCATTTCAACTCAAATGCTAGTACTTTTATACAACATTAAATCCCTATGAATTCAAAACCGATTACAGAATAACTCAGAACCTATATTGTATTTCTCTATAAAACCATCAAACTTAAAAAATTTCTCTACAACTTCACCTAGACTCGACCAAAAATTATCTAACTTGCTAACCCATATTTTTGGCCTTGAAATCCTTCTTATAGAAAATGAAGGAGCAAACAAGCATCGGGCCAGAAAGTACACATGTCACCAGCCAGTTGGCACACTTGGTGATATTCCAAAAATTGTTACAACAACCATCACCTTGGAGAATATTCTTGTTCATCATGTCAGCTAAGAAAAGTTGATGCAACAACAAAAAACCATAAGAAACCCGCGCCGAGAATGCCATCAAAGAAAAACTGGAAACCATTGTAACTGCAACATCCAATTTACCACCTGTTAGTAGTCGATTCCTTTTAATCTTCCTCAGTCAAATATTTAGTTACCCATTTCTGGTATTCTTCATCAGTTGGCCAGTCAAAATTAATCACCTTATTCACCTTGGTATTATAAGGTGTGTATTGTACTGCTACTTGATTTGCATCTCTTTCAAAAGCTTCCAAAAATAAGCAGGTACTAATGATTTTATCCATACAGCTCACTAAAAATTCATAATCTGACTCATCACAAATTAATTTAATTTGATCATTGATGACTTCACTTGCTTGATCCTGCCACTACTGGAGTGGTCTGATTTTCCCCTACTCATCAATTATATCTGGTAACAATGTGTTACCCCAATCATTAAAATTCTTCACCAATTCCCTAATCTTCCTACTCAATCATCTGGTAGGGTCGAAAACCTTGCAATGATTTAGCAACACTTAGTAGAGTCTTTTGGGCCAATTTGGCCACATTCACAGTCAAAGTAGTGGCCTCAGTGGTTGAGGTCTCTGAAGCTCTCTTTATTATTAATCCTCCTTTGAAATTTGGATTAATATTCGTAACATTTGGCTTTCTTCCTTGAGAGGCCAATGCCCAAATTGCCAAAGTTTCATATTCCTCGAAGGTAGAATCTTGCAATGTTGCCTTGACTTCTTCAAGTCTTGCAAAGGATGCTTGGACTTTAAAATAGCATTAAATGCTACAGCATCTCAATGTCCCATTCAGGCAGAATCAACACACTAGCCTGACTCACCAGTCTTCTTCCCTCTTCAAGAGTGATGTTCTTAAATTCCTCCATTAATTTAGATTTTACCTCCTCATCATTATCCCGGTCTGACCTGTCAGGCCTTAGTTCTCTTCTCTTCTTACATTTCTCTTGATATTCTTCAAATTTCATCCTCCATACCAATTGCAAGAATACATGATTTTTTACAAATGTATTGTCATCTAGAAACTCCTTACATGCTTCCATTCTTGCATCTTGTACACTTTTTCCTTTCATATTTAAATCAGATATAACCAATTTAGTTGGCCTAGGAGGGGAAGGCATACCAACCTAAATGTCTTGATCAGTAACAATAATTTCATCCATCAGATCCTCCTGTGGTTGATCAATTATTTGTCTTTTAGGGCTTGGCTCAGATGGTGGTGATGAGGGACTGTCTTTTGGTGATGATTCTAAATCAATGATTTTAATTTCCCCAGGCACTTTGAATTTTTGACCTGGTTGTGAAGGAAACTTCATTATTTTCTTTCCTTTTCTGTCCACTTCCTCTTCATCACTGCTATCATCCTTTTTCCTCCTGTAAATAGGCCACCTTTATGTAGGATGGTATGCTAGCCTTGTTTCAATTGGCCTGGCACCTTGTTTCTGTACAAGACTCAGTTCTAAATTTATCTTTTTGGTCCTCAATGTGCCCATAATTTCCTTGAAGTTCCCCATTAGAAAGTCAATCTTCTTATGGTATGGATTGAAATCCAACAATGGATTATACTTCAGATCCATCTTATGCACAATATCTAATATCTTATCATAAGTTATCCATTTTTCCTTGTTCAACTATTAGCTATTTAGATCAAATTCATTTATGATCAAATCCTCAGGAAATTTGAACTCATGCACAAATTTTCTAGCCTTTATTCTTTGTCTGAAAAGGGTAAAGAAACCCTCAGGATCATGTTGCCGCTTTGGACCACACCTCAAATGGTAATCATCAAATAATTTCTTAAATTGCACCCAGCCTCCTTTTGAAAAGGAAAAAATCAGACACCACTATATAATCAGAGAAAAATGTTCCCTTACCCCTCCCTGTGAGGTTTTCCTCATGGATACAACCTATTTTCCACATAAATCCTGCAAACCCCACTCTTGGTGGCACATTGTATGGCAGTATATGGGGGGTTCCTTGAAAACTGTATACTCTCAAAACAGTGCTGACTGGGTATGGGATAATGTCACCACAGTTATGGAAAACTTTCAATTCTGGCTTCCTCCCTTTTGGCTTGAGGAAATCATGCAATTCCTTAGGGATCCTGGGTACATTGACCATCAGTCTAGCCCTCAATCTAGAAGCAAATCAATTATCAAATTGCACATAACTGGTGCTTTCCTTATTGCAAGATAAATCTGCAATGCATAATTGTACTGGCAATCTTTCTCCATCAACCGATTGCCTTAATTCAATCTTTTTAGAGAAAAAGTCAACATTCTTGAATAAGAACATATGCATCAGCATAGAATACCAAAATAATTGAGTGGCAGTATCATTTTTCTGCAACTCTGACAACCCTTCATGTATCCTCTCAGCCAAGAAAGAAGCAAAGTCATATGTCACAGAGAAGTTAGGGTGTTGTATTTGCACCACCATGAACATGTATGTAATAGGCATCACCGCACCAGCACTGAAACCCAAAATTTGACACAATGAATAGAAAGTGGCCAAGAAATGATTTGCAAAACAGTTTAATCTAAAAAGTTCCTAGTCACTAGGGCTGATATGAAATTGTGAACCTCCTGCCCTAGCCAAATGAGTTGGAAGCAACTTAGCTCTAAAAAGAGACTTCAACTTTTCATATTCCTATTTCATTTCCTCAAGATTGATAGGAACCAAGTCTTCACTTGGTTCACTCAAGTCAAAAATCTCCTAAACCTCTTCTCTATTAACACTCAACAAAACCTTTCCATCATTATCCCTGATTACCCATGTGACAGAGTCATATCTTGCAGCCACTGCCCTAAGTAAGTCTATGTCAGGGAAAACATTTGGGACCACTAGCTTTCCCAAATCATACATCTAGCCGTTTGAAAAGGGGTGAGGAAAATTCCTTTGTTTATACCATAATCTAAACATTTCCAAGCCTGTGAGAGGAACCCTAGCATCAGCAATGTTAGAGAAATTATATACTAACCCTTCCCCCAGGATTTTCCCTCGCATTAGAACCAATCCATTCTTCCTATCATTCATTGAGAAGGGCAATGGATCCGGGAAATCATCATATATGTTTCTTTTTAAATAGTCAACTTGGCCAGAATGTTGCTTTAGCGGTGCCATCTTGGACAAACTAGGGTCTTTTTACAATTTCACATTTCAAATAGCTAAGACTAACTAGAGATAGGAAATTACAGAACAAAACACTACAATTTCTCAAAACTATAATTAAACTATAGCCCTAATATGTTTATCAACAAGCTCAATGACAAGCACAACAAATCTTTTCCCAAATTCAAGTGCAGAATGACTGAGAAGCACATAAATTAACTCATAGCTTTGTTTGTAGAATTCCCAAATTCTGGCTACAGAGATTCACAACTTTGCTTTCAGCTCTAAAACTGCTCTACAAAATACTTGAATGCTTTGTGATACAAATAAAATAGGAGAATTGATTTTATCTCAATCAAATCATGCCAGCAAATGTCTCATCTACCATTAAAGCTCACTCACACGCTGCAGGAACGAATCCAACCATATTCCATGCATAATTAAATTTTAGCCGTCCATGTGGTGGTTGCCCGCGATATTGTAATCAGTAAACATCCTGCAACTTTGGATCACGTGATGGCAAGAAACCGTAGATCTTGAGCATTCGTGATCTTGTTCCTTCAACACAGTCACCAGCCTTATTATTAACTGTCGAGCAACTTTTTCTTCAAGATTATAACATATCTGCTAATTTAAAACATGTGCACCTCAAGAACACTTTAGTAACCTTCCTTTTAATGTATTAAGGCTAGATTAATTTACCACAGTATTTCCTTCATTCCTCCGCCTTCATCAGATGAGACACGTGGCACCCGCCCGTGATATCGCGATCAGTTAAAACCTTGCAACTTTCGATCACGCGATGGCTGGAAACCGTTAAGATCTGATGACAATGGATCGACAGTCAACCAAACTTATCACCTTCAACATCACTAGATAGGACATGTGGTGCCCACCCATGATATCGCAATCAACCAAAGCGGTGTGGTGGGGTCATCGCAGGATGGCGGGGAGTGGCTGAGATCAAACGATAGTTGATCAACGGTCGCACGAACTTCATCCTTTTGCAAAAAAAAAAATTATTAAAAGGAAAAGGGTACATCACTAGGCAGATGGTAAACAATGACAGAAGTTGTTTTTAAATGATGAAACACAGGGCCAACCAAGACTTAGGAAAATAAAACCCTGAAGAGGAAATAAAATATTAAAACAAAGGGGCTCAGCCTAGACGGAACGATAAGACATAAGTCATTTTAAAATCCCTCAAAAAGTAACATCGAAATAGATCCCAACCAAGGCATAAAATAAACACAAGGGTTTTATATGAAAATAAAGCTAAAACCACCAACCCAAGGAAAATTCTAACACCATGAAAGACTAGTAACACTAGGCAGGGTAGGAATGGAACATAAGGAGAAAAAATATAAAGTTCCATCAGAGGGGAGAGAGATAGAGGGAGTGAGTGAGTGAGAGAGACCTGAGAGAGGGAGAGGGGGTAGGAGAGAGATTCTTGAGAGAGAGAGGGAGGGAGTGGGAGAGAGATAGAGAGTAGAGGATTTAGAGGAGTTTAGAGGGTTAGAGGGTAGAGGGTTTATGGTTGGTTGGCACAAGTAGAGGGAGAGAGAGGAGGGAGTAGTGAGAGAGAGGGAGGGAGTGGTGAGAGATAGAGAGGGAAGGAGTAGAGGGATGGTAGAGAAGAGGGTAGATGGGGAAGGAGAGATATGTGGGAGTGGAGGAGTGAGAGAGGACCAAGAGAGGGAGGGGGATATTAAGACAGAGGAGAGAGAGAGGAGGAGGGAAGGGTAAGGATGGAAGGGTTTAGGGTTAAGGGTGGAGGGGAGAGAGATAGAGGGAGTGAGTGAGTGAGAGAAAGACCTGAGAGAGGGAGAAGGGGTATTTTGTATATATTAATAAATAATATATAAATGCTAGTAGCATTTGTAGCACAACATGAAAGACAAGATTAGAATTACTTTTAGTTATAGAATTAAGGTTAGGGTTAGATATATATTTAGTTAGGGTTGGTGTTAAAAATAGTGTTAGTGTTAGTTTTCTGATTAAGTTTAGGGTTAGAGTTAGAGTGAGAATTATTGTTGAGATTGAATCATAACCCTAATCTAACCTTAACCTTAAACCTAATTGAACCCTAACCCTATTTGTAATTGAACTTTAACTCTAACCCCAACCCTAACCCTATCATTGAACCCAAGCTTTCTCCTAGAACCCCAACTCTAACTAAATGGTAAACCTAACCTAACCTTAACCCGAATGCTAATCCCAACCGTAATTCTATCATAATTATAATCCTAACCCTTCTCATTCTAACCCTAATTATAATCTTAATTATAATTCTAACCCTAACCATAATTCTAATGCTATTCATAATACTTAGTTTAACACTAACCATAGTTCTCATGACAACCTTAACTCTAATTATATCCTTAATCAAACCTTGACCTTAACCTTAACCCTAACCTTGAGCTTAATTAAACCCTAACCTTAAACTTAGGCCTAAGCTTAATTAAATCAAGATCCTAGCTCTAACCCCAAACTCATATATGTGAGATAATTATAATTTACCAAAACCCTAACCATAATTGAAAAATAACCCTAATTGAAATATAATCCTACCTTTAATTGAACCCTAACCCTAATTGAATCATAATTTTAACCCTAAGCCTAATTGAACCCTATTTTTAACTCTAAGACTAATTAAACATTGTTTCTAACCCTAACCCTAAGCCCATCTAAATCGTAGCCCTAATTGAACCCTAGCCCCAATTGAATCATATTTAAACCCTAACCCTTAATGAGCACTAACCCTAATTAAACCCTAACACAATTGAACCATAATTCTAACCCTAATTTAATACTAACACTAACCCTAATCCTAATAACATATTATTAGGGTTAGATTTATTAATGTCTTAATATTAGCCTATAAATCATTAATTATAAATATTTTAAAATAAATTAAGTATTTCAATCTAAAATTTTAATATTTGACATTACAAAATAAAATTAAACTAAATTCCAATTTTAAAATCTGTGAAAATATTTATTATCTATTTAGTTTTACTAATTATCTAATACAATACAATACAATATTAAATATTCATTTTAAATTAATTAAACAATTATTAATTAGAATTTTATAATAAATTAAGAAATAAGATCTATATAAAATCAACTTTTCTATTTTTTTTCTTTGTGTCCAAATCATTTCATTTTCTAAAATTATACTAAATTATAGATATCATAATTAAACACAAAACTTTATTCTATTCTAATCCTAACCCTAGTTAAACCCTAACCCTATTTGGACTCTAACCCTTACCCTAATTGAACACTAAATCTAATTGTAATTGACCACTAAGCATGATTGAATTCTACCCCTAACCCAAACCCTAAATCTAACTAAACCCTAAACCTAAATCTAATCAAACCCTAACCCAAACCTACTTGATTCATAATCCCAATCCTAACCCAAACCCTAATTGAACTTTAAAACTAACCTTAATTAAGTATTAACCCTAATTGAACATTTATTGAACAGTAGTCCTAATTGTACCATAACCCTAACTTTGAACTACAGTTGAACTCTAATCCTAACCCTAACACTAATTCTTATCCTAATTGAACCTTAACCCCAACCCTAACCTTAACCTTGACCCTATGTGAACTCTTATTGAATTCATAACCTTAATTAAACCCCAACCTCATCCTCAATCCTAACCCAAATTGAACATTAATTGAACCCTCAACCTAACCCTAAGTGAAAACTATTGAAAAATGAGGTGTTTTCTTAGCTTAATACTCTGTAAAACTTTAATATTTCTGATCGAAGTAAGTCTTTTCTTTGTTACATATATTATTTTCTGGTGATTATCTTGATTAATCCATTTTATTGTTGCAGAATGTAGAGAGAAGTTGATAGAAGAACTAGACAGGATATTAGAAATATTACACAAGATGTACCATGGAGAAACCCTTTCGGGAAAAAACTCCACCAAGAATTATTCTATTAGTCAATCTCTAAATTACAATAGCTCCAATTCTTGCTTGAGAATGCTTCTTCTATCTTTACCAATCTTCTTCACAACTGCAATAACAATTATAAAAACTCTATTCAACTTGAATGAGATATAGAGACAATATGCAACCTTGTAATCTCCAAATGGTGATAATTACAATGCACAAGCTCAAGCCCTTGAAAAGGTTTGCCATATTCCTTCAAGTTGAGTTATTCAGTGAATACTAAAGCTTAAAACATGTGCTTCATGCATTTGGGTGTCCCAAACTGAAGCTACAACTTCTCCTTCACTTTGGTGATAATTCCAAAGCTCTTCCTCAAAGTTGGCACCCATAAGTAAAGCTACTTAGCTGAGCCTTAAGAAATATCTTATCATGCATGAGAGGTAAATCCAATACAGCATCTTGGGTGCCCAAGTTGGCTTCAAGTGCTTTATAGTTAACTGAAACATTTACTCAACACCATTCCCAAAGAATGGTCATCCCTTGTTAACTGGAGGTAGTCCCTGTTATCTTTCATACAACTCAATGTTATTAGCCATGCATTACAAGTTAACTGAAGCTAACTACATGCAACTCAAAATAAACAACATGCATGCAACATGCAAATGCAACTGAAGATAACTGAACTGAACTGAACTGAACTGAGAGCTGAACTAAACTAAACTAAACTGAACTAAACTGAACTAAACTGATTCTAAATTGAACTGAACTAAACTGAACTGATTTGAACTAAACTTAACTGAACTTGAAGCATACAAACATCAAATCCTAACTCCTAGGATCTTTACATGCATTCAGAAGTGTTAATTGTTACTCCGTATAGTTAACTGGACATAAGGTGAGTTTCACCTTACTTTGTGAGTGTCCCATGTGTCCCTATTATTTAGGAACTCACTATGGATGCCCTCACATGCTTCTTACATTTAGAATTAATTACAAATTTCAATAATCATGATTATTTCATCAAATATTAATCTCATCCTAATCTTAGTGCTGTTGAACACATTCCAAGAATCTTGGAGATACATGAAATAATTAATGTTTAGGATTTGCAATTAAATGGCATCCTATTTCCAACATTCTCCCACTTGACATTATACATTGCAATTATTCTAAACAAGGAATAATAAAACAAGTACAGGACTCAAGGCCAATGGTCTTCTTGCACCAACTAATCAAACCATGCTAACTTCAAATGCAACGTGCATAATCATGAAGCTTCCAAGCAAATGATTAAAACCAAGAGAACTTATATGTATGGTTTCATAAGATAATCTGTAACATTAATTAAAGTTTTAACTTTTTCAATTAATACCTTCCCATTATCAACCAAACCATTACCTTTCCCAAGCCTATGTAACCAAACCACCTCTTTAGAGGCATGCTAAACCACCGAGTGTGTTGAATTCACATTCAACCAAGGTGTAGACTCCTCGGTCTTTTCTGTTGAAATTTTTTTCTTACAAGTAACCATTCCAACAAATGTCTCTTACCACAAGAGAATTCCATCCTCACCCATTTCTCCAAGTATCCATGAGGACCTGTAACCAACCAATCCATGCCAAACTCCAAATGCAACACAACACTTTCATGAAGTAATCAAACAAATGATTAATGTACCCAATACTTAAGAGAAACACACAAGATCAATGCCAAAGCTCCAATCATGAATCAAGAACATAAACATGAAATCCATGATCTAACCATCTTCTCTTAGTAGATCACATGCATTATAACATACTGATACATCCTAGTCTCAAGAGAACCATGTAATATGCCAAACTCTAAATGCATATCAAGAGTAAACCATGACATCCATAACAAATATACTCTAAACCAAGAAACCTTGATCTCTAATCACATGGAGATAACCTTACCAACAACTCCCACTGAACCGTGATACCAAGTCACACATGGCATCATGACTACCATCCTCTCTATGAAGATTACTCTAAAACATGAAGCAAAGAGTTATCACAAACAATATTAGGTGAAATAACCAATGCATCATTACTATTATCTGAGGACTCCTCTGTAGAAGAATAAAAACTCTCTTTCTTGTTCTTACAATCCTTCTTCACATGTCCTGGTTTCCCACAGTTCCAACACTTTACCTTACTTCGTCCTTCTGACTTACCCTTCCCTTCCTTGTTTCCCTTAGGCTCATTTTTCTTAGGCCTACCTTTTACAAATAAGGCATCTTGGATTTCCTCCTTAGACTTCCTCCTCATCTCCTTTGATAGGAGAGTAGGAATAATGTTGTCCATCTTTGGATCTGCACCATTTCCACTAATTGCAACAATTAGATTTTCCCAAGAATTTGGTAAAGAACAAAGAAATAAAATGCACTTATCCGCACCCTCAAGCTTTACATCTACAGATGCTAACTGACTAAGAATTAAATTGAAAGCATTTAAATGTTGTGCTACTAAATCACCATCTTTCATTTTCAATGAATATAATTTCCTTTTTAGATACAACTTATTGGGGAGACTCTTAGTTTGAGAAATATCCCCTATTCTTTTCCATAATTTATATGCACTGGTTTCCATTGAAACATTTAAAAGAACAACATCAGCAAGACATAAGCTTATTGTTCCTCTTGCCTTCTTATCTAACTTAGCCCAATCTTCATCTGAAATAGTTGTAGGTGTCTTTGTCTCATTATTAACCGCTAACTACTGAACTCTTTCTTCAAGAAGATCTTCCATTTTTAATTTCCACATTTCATAGTTAGAACCATTGAACCTTTCAATCTCTAACCTTGAATTCATTGTAACAAAACTTAATTCCAAAATCAGCAAATAACAAAAAATAATAAGAGCTCCCACTAAGCTAAAAACCCTCCAATCTTTTAAGAGAAAGGCGTCCCAATACTCTACCCAACCTCAGCTTTGATACCAAATGTTGAAAAATGAGGTGTTTTCTTAGCTTAATACTCTGTAAAACTTTAATATTGCTGATCTAAGTAAGTCTTTTCTTTGTTACATATGCTCTTTGTGGGCGATTATCTTGATTAATCCATTTTACTATTGTAGAATGTAGAGAGAAGTTGATCGAAGAACTAGACATGATATTAGAAAGATTACACAAGATATACCTTGGAGAAACCCTTTCAGGAAAAAACTCCACCAAGAATTATTCTATTATTCAATATCTGAATTACAATATCTCCAATTCTTGCTTGAGAATGCTTCTTCTATCTTTACCAATCTTCTTCACACCTGCAATAACAATTATAAAAACTCTATTCAACTTGAATGAGATATAGAGACAATATGCAACCTTGTAATCTCCAAATGGTGATAATTACAACATGCACAAGCTCAAGCCCTTGAAAATGTATGCCATATTCCTTCAAGTTGAGTTATTCAGTGAAGACTAAAGCTTACAACATGTGCTCCATGCATTTGGGTGTCCCAAACTGAAGCTACAACTTCTCCTTCACTTCGGTGATAATTCCAAAGCTCTTCCTCAAAGTTGGCGCCCATAAGTAAAGCTACTTAACCGAGCCTTCAAAAATATCTTATCATGCATGAGAGGTAAATCCAATAAAGCATCTTGGGCATCCAAGTTGGCTTCAAGTGCTTTATAGTTAACTGAAACATTTACTCAACACCATTTCGAAGAAATGGCCATCCCTTGTTAACTGGAGGTAGTCCCTGTTATCTATCATACAACTCAATGTTATTAGCCATGCATTACAAGTTAACTGAAGCTAGCTACATGCAACTCAAAATAACCAACATGCATGCAACTGAAAATAATTGAACTGAGCTGAGAACTAAACTGAAGCGGAACTGAACTAAACTAATTCTGAACTAAACTGAACTAAACTGAACTAATTTGAACTGAACTTAACTGAAATTGAAGCATGCAAACATCAAATCCTAACTCCTAGGATCTTTACATGCATTCAAAAGTGTTAACTGTTACTCCGTATAGTTAATTGGACACAAGGTGAGTTTCACCTTACCATGTGAGTGTCCCATGTGTCCCTATTATTTAGGAACTCACTATGGATGCCCTCACATGCTTCTTACATTTATAATTAATTACAAATGTCAATAATCATGATTATTTCATCAAATATTAATCTCATTCTAATCTCAGTGTTGTTGAACACATTCCAAGAATCTAGGAGATACATGAAATAATTAATGTTTAGGATTTGCACTTAAATGGTATCCTATTTCCAACATTCTCCCACTTGACATTATACATTGCAATTATTCTAAATAGGGAATAATAAAACAAGTATAGGACTCTAGGCCAATGGCCTTCTTGCACCAACTAATCAAACCATGCTAACTTCACATGCAACCTGCATAATCATGAAGCTTCCAAGCAAATGATTAAAACCAAGAGAACTTATATGTATGGTTTCATAAGATAATCTGTAACATTAATTAAAGTTTTAACTTTTTCAATTAATACCTTCCCATTATCAACCAAACCATTACCTTTCCTAAGCCTATGTAACCAAACCACCTCTTTAGAGGCATGCTAAACTACCGAGTGTGTTGAATTCACATTCAACCAAGGTGTAGACTCCTCGGTCTTTTCTATTGAAAAACTTTTCTTACAAGTAACCATTCCAACAAATGTCTCTTACCACAAGAGAATTCCATCCTCACCCATTTCTCCAAGTATCCATGAGGACCTGTAACCAACCAATCCATGCCAAACTCCAAATTCAACACAAAAATTTTAGGAAGTACTCAAACAAATGATTAATGTACCCAATACTTAAGAGAAACACACAAGATCAATGCCAAAGCTCCAATCATGAATCAAGAACATAAACATGAAATCCATGAAACCATCTCCTCTTAGGAGATCACATGCATCATATCATACTTATACATCCTAGTCTCAAGAGAACCATGTAATATGCCAAACTCTAAATGCATATCAAGAGTAAGCCATGACATCCATAACAAATATACTCTAAACCAAGAAACCATATCTCTAATCACATGGAGATAACCTTACCAATGATGCATCCAAGTCACTGCCAACAACTCCCACTGAACCATGATACCGAGTCACACATGGCGTCGTGACTACCATCCTCTCTACAAAGATTACTCTGAAACATGAAGTAAAGAGTTATCACAAACAATATTAGGTGAAATAACCAATGCATCATTACTATTATCTGAGGAATCCTCTGTAGAAGAATCAAAACTCTCTTTCTTGTTCTTACGATCATTCTTCACATGTCCTGGTTTCCCACAGTTCCAACACTTTACCTTACTTCGTCCTTCTGACTTGCCCTTCCCTTCCTTGTTTCCCTTAGGCTCATTTTTCTTAGGCCTACCTTTTACAAACAAGGCATCTTGGATTTCCTCCTTAGAATTCCTCCTCATCTCCTTTGATAGGAGAGTAGGAATAATGTTGTCCATCTTTGGATCTGCACCATTTCCACTAATTGCAACAATTAGATTTTCCCAAGAATTTGGTAAAGAACAAAGCAATAAAATGCACTTATCCTCATCCTCAAGCTTCACATCTATAGATGATAACTGACTGGGAATTAAATTGAAAGCATTTAAATGTTGTGCTATTGAATCACCATCTTTCATTTTCAATGAATATAATTTCCTTTTCAGATACAACTTATTGGTGAGACTCTTAGTTTGAGAAATATCCCCTATTCTTTTCCATAATTTATATGCACTGGTTTCCATTGAAACATTTAAAAGAACAACATCAGCAAGACATAAGCTTATTGTTCCTCTTGCCTTCTTATCTAACTTAGCCCAATCTTCATCTGAAATAGTTGTAGGTGTATTTTTCTCATTATTAACCGCTAACCACTGATCTCTTTCTTCAAGAAGATCTTCCATTTTTAATTTCCACATTTCATAGTTAAAACCATTGAACCTTTCAATCTCTAACCTTGAATTCATTGTAACAAAACTTAATTACAAAATCAGCAAATAACAAAAAATAATAAGAGCTCCCACTAAGCTAAAAAACCTCCAATCTTTTAAGAGAAAGGTGTCCCAATGCTCTACCCAACCTCAGCTCTAATACCAAATGTTGAAAAATGAGGTGTTTTCTTAGCTTAATACTCTGTAAAACTTTAATATTGTTGATCTAAGTAATTATTTTCTTTGTTACATATATTCTTTATGGGCGATTATCTTGATTAATCCATTTTACTGTTGTAGAATGTAGAGAGAAGTTGATAGAAGAACTAGACAAGATATTAGAAAGATTACACAAGATGTACCGTGGAGAAACCCTTTCGGGAAAAAACTCCACCAATAATTATTCTATCTCTGAATTACAATAGCTCCAATTATTGCTTGAGAATGCTTCTTCTGTCTTTACCAATCTTCTTCACACTTGCACTAACAATTATAAAAACTCTATTCAACTTGAATGAGATATAGAGACAATATGCAACCTTGTAATCTCCAAATGGTGATAATTACAATGCACAAGCTCAAGCCCTTGAAAAGGTATGCCATATTCCTTCAAGTTGAGTTAGTCAGTGAATACTAAAGCTTACAACATGTGTTCCATGCATTTGGGTGTCCCAAACTGAAGCTACAACTTCTACTTCACTTCGGTGATAATTCCAAAGCTCTTCCTCAAAGTTGGCTCCCATAAGTAAAGCTACTTAACCGAGCCTTCAGAAATATCTTATCATGCATGAGAGGGAAATCCAATAAAGAATATTGGGTGCCCAAGTTGGCTTCAAGTGCTTTATAGTTAACTAAAACATTTACTCAACACCATTCCCAAAGAATGGTCATCCCTTGTTAACTAGAGGTAGTCCCTGTTATCTGTCATACAACTCAATGTTATTAGCCATGCGTTACAAGTTAACTGAAGCTAACTACATGAAACTCAAAATAACCAACATGCATGCAACTGAAGATAACTGAACTGAACTGAACTGAACTGAACTGAACTGAGCTGAGCTAAACTAAACTAAACTAAACTAAACTGAACTAAACAGAACTAAACTGATTCTGAACTGAACTGAACTGAACTGAACTGAACTGATTTGAACTAAACTTAACTAAACTTGAAGCATGCAAACATCAAATCCTAACTCCTAGGATCTTTCTTTACATGCATTTAGAAGTGTTAACTGTTACTCCGTATAGTTAACTGGACACAAGGTGAGTTTCACCTTACCATGTGAGTGTCCCATGTGTCCCTATTATTTAGGAACTCACTATTTATGCCCTCACATGCTTCTTACATTTAGAATTAATTATAAATTTCAATAATCATGATTATTTCATCAAATATTAATCTCATCCTAATCTTAGTGTTGAACACATTCCAAGAATCTAGGAGATACATGAAATAATTAATATTTAGGATTTGCAATTAAATGGCATCCTATTTCCAACAAAAACTAATCCTAATTGAACTCTAACTTTTTAATTGAAAATATTAAAGTTCCTTAGATTTTCCCATTCACCACCATTTATCATTCAATTCCTAATAGAACTCCAAAAATTTATACTTTTATAATGTTTTAATACACAGCTAATATTAAGGGTTTAGAGTTTAAGGGTTAAGGGTTTAAGGGTTTAGAGTTTAAGGGTTAAGGGTTTAAGGTTTAGGGTTAATGGTAGAGGGGAAAGAGATATAGAGAGTGAGTGAGAGAGAGAGACTTGAGAGAGGGAGAGGGGGTAGGAGGTAAAGACTTGAGAGAGAGAGAGAGAGAGAGAGCGTAGAGGGTAGAGGGTAGAAGGTAGAGGGTTAAGGGTAGAGGGGAGGGAGATAAGAGTGAGTGTGAGAGAGAGAGGCATAAGGGGTAGGAGGGTGAGACTTGAGAGAGAGAGGGAAAGAGGGAGGGAGTGGGAGAGAGATATGGGGTAGAGGGTTAAACATAGAGGGTTAAGGGTTTAAGGGTTTAGAGTTTAAGGGTTAAGGTATTAAGGTTTACAGTTAGCGGTTTATGGTTTAGGGTTTAAGGGTAGAGGGGAGACACATAGAGGGAGTGAGTGAGATATAGATAAATACCTAAGAGAGGGAGATGGGGTAGGAGGGAGAGACTTGAGAGAGAGAGAGGGGGGGGGTAGAGGGTAGAAGGTTTAAGGGTTAAGGGTTTAGGGTTTAGGGTTATGGGTAGAGGGGATAGAGATAGAGGGATTCAGTCAAAGACAAAACACCAACCTTAGGATTTTACCAATACCATAAAAGACTACTAACATAAGACAGGAGAGAAAGGAACATAAGACAGGACAGGAAAGGAAAAATTCAAAAGATGCAACATACTATGTTGATATGTCCTTCAATCTTCTTAAGAAGATCCATGATCTTTTTATAAAGGAAGTGACTTCATAGATGAATCAAGTTCAATTATGCATCTTTTAAACAATGAGGAAGCATTTCAAGTTTTTGTCAAGCCCCTCTCACCATAACCCTATTGGATAGTCACACATCACATAGTAAGGTGAGTTGTTAGGTCACCCACATATGTGACAGGTGGTTTTCCAATAAAGATAAAATGAGGAGACTATGTGTATTTATTACACATAACAAAAGAAGATCAATGGTTGAATCAAGGTCATGATACAAGTACAAGGACAACACCTTTCCAAGAGCTACAAGAGGCAAAGGGGATTGATATTATTCATTCATGGGTGTACTAATGAAAGTGAATGCAATAGGTAAAGGTCATTGTCATTGATAAGGACAACCAACAATGCATGCTACAATGGTCTCATGAAGGACAGAAACAAAAACAAAATATAAAGTTGCACAAGACTCTATTCAAGGCCTTCACAATCAAACATTAGGCGAACAAGTTTCCAGATAACATTCAATGCATGATGTTTTAAGGAAAGGCATAAAAGGAAAAGACATTCAAGAAACATCAACTCTAGTTGACACAAATAATATGCCTATTGAAAACATGTCATTACAAGAGGTTTGTGATAGAAATGGAACCCTCCTATCATGTGATAGAGATACAATTGCTATACTCATAACCTTTCATGTAGGGGTTTTGGTCATCATGATTGATCCAACATGGATCATGATTTCATACAAGAAACAAAAAGTTACAAATGAAAATTAAGCAGTTATGATTCAGGAGAGGTCTCATATTGGAAGTCAAGGCCATAGTACAAGTGTATATGAACAACAACTATGAGGTTATGCTACAAGACAGCCATGCATGTTCATGTAGGACATCAAGCATTACAATGGTACAAGTGCATATGAACAACAATCAACAATCAACAACAAGTAGTGAAGGAAGCAAAGCACAGTTGTATTTTTACATTTTCATACCATTGATCATCCATTCTAGAAATAGGCTATAATAGTGAAGGCATATACTTGCACGGGGGTGTTTTAATGAATATATTCAGTGTAAAAACCATCATAAATCATGGTGCTTCAAGGGAACAGAGCATAGTCATGAATAAGAGCAGTACCATTAAAGGCTACAGGTTTGTCTTCATGTTATCTATGAATTTGAAAAAATAAATCTACACTAGGTGACAACATGACTATAGCCATGAAATGGATTGCAGTGAGATAAATAATATAAATGGTTGTTGCCACTATCTCATTTTCTCTTAGGATATTCATTACTAAGTCCTAACAAGTGAATAGCAAAGGGATAGGTGTCAATAATATACCTTCATTTGACAAGTCCTAGACTTTTGGTGATTTCATTGACCCAATAAGGCATTTCTTAGAAATCATTTCATATCTTTTTGACAAAATCAAAAGGAGGACTGATGTATCCAATTGTAAGAAGAGAGAAATGTCCAAGGGAGGGGTAGTACCATCATCTTAGGTACCACTTCTGCAAGATGATAAATGTCAATCCTTGTGTTTGTATGGATGGAGGTCCTAAAGCATACTTTGGGTAAGGTGCATTCATGGCATCTTTTGGTGAAATGTTTCCCAAGCATGAGAAAAGATCCAGTGTTCCATCAGGCTATGTTGGAACAATTATACACTAATCCCTCCCCTAGGGTGTTTCCTCGCATCAAAACCAATCCCTTCTTCCTATCATTTGTTGATAAGGGAAATCAATTAAAATGCTTAAATGGGATTATAGGCGGATATGTTCTGTATAAGGATTTGATAAGTAGTATTGGGTTATAATACATATTGATGAGATTGCAATGCAATGTTATCAGGGATCGTATATGTTATGAGTTAAATCTGTCATAAACCCTTGAATACTTATGAATTTGACTCCCACAATGGATATATGGCACTGATCTAAGTTGTATGATTTAGTATTTGTTTGTCTTTACCTAGAGCTTGCTAAAAGTTGCAAATCAATGACTTATTTTATCTTGGGATTGTGTTGTAGTTTTCTCATGCTCCAAATAGCTGATAATGTCAATGAATAGCCAATTCTATTCGATATTATCCTATTATGTTGAGCTATTAAATGAGATTATCTGTTATTTTTATATTTTTAATGTTGTTTATGATATTGGTGCAGAGGTTGTAAACACATTAAGGGATCACCTTGTTGGGTCTTGCAGAGCCCAAAGTGTAGGAGGCTTTTTTAAAGTCCTCGTCAATTGGTCCAGGTCCTTCTAGCTACCCTTGATTGGGATTGGAAATTCCATAGGTAGATTAGAAGACCAACCTGGTTACATTGTAAAACAAAACCAACAGTTCCCTCTACCCTTAACCAAAAACCCTAAACCCTTAACCCTTAAACCTTAAACCCTTAAACCATCTACCCTCTACCCTTAACCCCCCGTCCCTCTATCTCTCTTCCACTCTCTCCCTCTCTCTCTCTCTCTCAAGTCTCTCCATCCTACCCCCTCTCCCTCTCTTAGGTCTCTCTCAACCCTTAACCCTCCCTTCCTTTATGTATCTCTCTCTCTCTCAAGTTTGTCCCTCCGAGCACCACTCCCTCTCTTAGGTCTCTCTATCTCTCACTCACTCACTCTATCTCAAGTCTCTCCCTCCTACCCTTTCTCCCTCTCTTAGGTCTTTCTCTCACTCACTGACTCCCTCTATCTCTCTCCCCTCCACCCTTAACCCTAAACCCTTAAACCATCTACCCTCTACCCTTAACCCTCCCTCCCTCTATCTCTCTCTCCCTCCCTCTCTCTTTCTCCTCAAGTATCTTCAATATCCTACCCCTCTCCTCTCTTGGGTCTCTCTCTCTCTCTCCTCCTCTATATCTCTCCCTTAACCTAAACCCTAAACCCTTAACCCTTGAACTCTCTACCCTCTACCCTTAATCCTCTACATGCTCTCTATCTGTCTCCTCCCTCCTCTCTCTCTCGGAATCCCTCTATCTCTCTCCTCTCTACCCATAACCATAAACCCTTAACCCTTAAACCAAACCCTTCAACCCTCTACCCTCTACCCTCTGCACAATCTCTCTCTCTCTCTCAAGTCCCTCCCTCCTACCCTCTCTCCCTCTCTCTCTCTCTCTCACTCACTCTTTCTATCTCTCTCCTCTAACCTTAACCCTAAACCTTAAACCCTTAAACCCTCTACCCTCTATCTCTCTGCTCCCTCCCTCCCTCCCCTCTCTCTCTCTCTCACTCCTAAGTCTCTCCACTCTACCCTTAGCCCTCTACCCTTAACCCTTAAATCCTTAAATCTTCTACCCTTTATCTCTCTCCCACTCCCTCCCTCTCTCTCTCTCTCTCAAGACTCTCCCTCCTACCCCCTCTCCCTCTCTCAGGTCTCTCTCTCACTCACTCCCTCTATCTCTCTCCCCTGTGATGGAACTTTATATTTTTGCTCCTTATGTTCCATTCCTACCCTATCGGGTGTTACTAGTGTTTCATGGTGTCAAAATTTTCCTTGGGTTGGTGGTTTTAGCTTTATTTTCATATAAAACCCTTGTGTTTATTTTACGCCTTGGTTGGGATCTATTTCAATGTTAATTTTTGAGGGGTTTTAAAATGACTTATGTCCTATCATTCTGTCTAGGCTGAGTCCCTTTGTTTTAATATTTTATTTCCTCTACAGGGTTTTATTTCCTAAGTCTTGGTTGGCCCTATGTTTCATCATTTAAAAAGAACTTATGTCATTGTTTATCATCTGCCTAGTGATGTCCCCTTTTCCTTTTAATAAATGTTTTGTTTTATAGAAGAATGAAGTTCGTGCGACCGTTGATCAACTATCATTAGATCTCAGCCGCTCTGCACCATCCTGCAATGACCCCACCACACCACTTTGGTTGATTGCGATATCACGGGTTGGTGCCACATGTCCTATATGGGGAGGCCGAAGGTGATAAGTTTGGTTGACTGTCGATCAATTGTCATCATATCTTAATAGTTGCCCACCATCGCGTGATCGAAAGTTGCAAGGTTTTTACTGATCGTGATATCATGGGCAGGCACCACATGTCTCATCTGATGAAGCCGAAGGAATGAAGGAAATACTGTGGTAAATTAATCTGGCCTTAATACATTAAAAGGAGGGTTACTAAAGTGTTCTTGAGGTGCACATGTTTTAAATCAGCGAATATGTTATAATCTTGATGAAAAAGCTGCTCGACAGTTAATAATAAGGCTGGTGACTGTGTTGAAGGAACAAGATCATGAATGCTCAAGATCTACGATTTCCCGCCATCGTGTGATCCAAAGTTGCAGGATCTTTACTGATTGCGATATCATGGTCAATTGCTACGTGGACTTCCTTGGCAATGTATGGTATGGTGGGCCCCTTATTGCCACATTGGCGATTGTGTCAGCTTGTTTTGAAGATGTTCATTCGATGATTTGATCTAACTAAAGGATCAACATCTAAAATTTAAATTTGCATCAAATATGGTTAGATCCGTTCGTGCAGCGCACGAGTGAGCTTTGCTGGATGATTTGATCATCCATTTTATTAAATTCTTGGGTAATTTCTGCTAATGGTAAATAGGTAACTAAATATTCAACTGAGGAAGAATAAAAGAATAATATGTAAATGGATCACTCACTCACTCCCTCTATGGATCACTCTTTTCCAAGGAGATCCACGTGGTGCCCACCCGTGATATCACAATCAATAAAGACCTCACAACTTTTGATCACGAGATGTCGGGCAACCGTGGATCTCAACCATCAACAATCATGTTCATTGAACATAGTCGCCAGCCTTGTTATTAACCATCGAGCACCTCTCTACTGAGATTATAACATCTCTATTGATTTAAAACATGTTCATCTTATAACTGCTTTAGTAACTTGCGGCATAATGTATTAAAGATGCATTAAAGTATTTATCATTCCTTTGGCTTCACTGGATGAGACACGTGGTGCTCACCTGTGATATTGCGATCAACAAATATAGTGTGGTGGGGTCATCGCGGGATGGCGAGGAATGGCTGAGATCATACGACGATTGATCTACGACCATGCGAACTTGTCCCTCTACAAAATAAAAACATTTATTAGGTGAGAGGGCCCAATAGTCAATTGGGGTAGCAATGTACAAGAATTGGATAATTTTATATTAATAGTTTGTCCTATCACAAATATAAAAGGTGAGCACAATAAATAACATGTATTTTCCCATTAAATGTGAAGGATTTTAAAAAAGTTTTAGTGTTCAACTATTCGTCCATTTTTTATCAATATAAGTTGTATTTTAAATAATTATGTGTTGTTTTTATAGCAACAAATATATTTTTGTGTTCAACTATTAGTCCATATGTGTTGAATATAAAAGGTAGAGATATCAAAGATTTATGGTTATCAATAAGTATTTGGTCCACTTAGGTTGTATATTAATTTTAATTTAAATAAAAATATCATATTCTACAAGCAACAAATGATATTTTTTTGGTTCAACTATTGGGGGTTCCATGATTAAGTTTTGGTCGAACCTTTAAAAAGTCAAATTTTAGACACTTTTCGAAAGATCTGCCTATGTGGCGAGTTGCATGATGAGTTGTGCCTCCAAACCTTAGTTATAGATAAATAAGAGACCAGTCTACATTTCAAAAAAAAATGAAGGTTCTATAGTATTCCAGTCAATTGCTACATGCTGAGAAAGTTAGCCTAAACAACTACTGGGCCCTCTCCCCTAAAGGAATAAGGGGACATCACTAGGCCAATGACAAAAAATGACTTAAGTTGTTTTAATGAGGGAACACGAGACCAACAAAATACTTAGGAAAATTAAAGTCAAGTGAAGGAAATAAAATGATAAAAGAAAAAGGGGCCCAACCTAGATGAAGCGATGGGGCTTAAGTCATTTTAAAGCCTTCCCAAAAAGTAACAGCCAAATAGATCCAATTCAAGGTGTAAGATGAACACTAGGGTTTTACATAAAGACAAAGGTAAAACCCTGTCCTTAGGATTTTCCCAAACACCATAGATGACCAGAGACACAAGGCAAGATAAAATAGAACACATAGAACAAAGCTTTGAAGTTCCATCACTGCCCATAACCCTAAACCCTAAACCATTAACCCTTAACCCTTAAACCCCAAACCCTTAAACCCTCTATCCTCTCTCTCTCTCTCAAGTCTCTCCCTCCTACCCCCTCTCCCTCTCCCTCTCTCTCACTCCCTCTATCTCTCTCCCCTTTACTCTAAACCCTAAACCCTAAACCCTTAACCCTCAGACTCTAAACCCTTAAACTCTCTACCCTCTACGTTTAACCCTCTACCCCTTATCTCTCTCCCACTCCCCCCCTCTTTCCCTCCATCTTTCCATCTCTCTCTCAAGTCTCACCCTCCTACCCCCTCTCCCTCTCTTAGGTCTCTCTCTCTCACTCACTCATTCACTCTTATCTCCCTCCCCTCCACCCTTAACCCTCTACTTTCTACCCTCTACCCTTAACCCTCTACTCTCTATCTCTTTCCCACTCCCTCCCTCTCTCTCTCACTGAATCCCTCTATCTCTCTCCCCTCTACCCATAACCCTAAACCTTTAACCCTTAACCTGAAACCATTAAACCCTCTACCCTTAACCTTGTCTCCCTCTATCTCTCTTCCACTCCCTCCCTCTCTCTCTATCAAGTCTCTCCCTCCTAGAACCACTCCCTCTCTTAGGTATCTCTCTCCCACTCACTCAGTTACCCTATCTCAAGTATCTCCCTCTGTTAGGTCTCTATCTCACTCACTCACTCTGTCTATCTCTCTTCCCTCTACCCTTAACCCAAAACCCAAAACCCTTAACCCTTAAACCTTAAACCCTCAAACCATCTACCCTCTACCCTTAACCCCCCTCCCTCTATTTCTCTTCCACTCCCTCCCCCCCTCTCTCTCTCTCAAGTATCTCCATCCTACCCCCTCTCCCTCTCTTGGGTCTCTCTCACTCACTCACTCCCACTGTATCTCTCTCACTTGGCCCTAGGCCTAAACCTAAACCCTTAAAACCCTCTACCCTCTACCCATAGCCCTCCCTTCCTTTATCTCTCTCTCTCTCTCTCAAGTCTCTCCTCCTAGCACCACTCTCCCTCTCTGGTCTCTCACTCACTCACTCACTCCTTACTCTATCTCGATCTCTCCCTCCTACCCCTTCTTCCTCTTAGGTCTTTCTCTCACTAACTCCGCTCCCTCATCTCTCCTCCCTCCCTCTCTCTCTCTCCAAATTATATTCAATATCCTACCCCTCTCCTCTCTTAGGTCTCTCTCTCTCTCTCTCTCTCTCTCCCACTTTCAGGTCTATCTCTCTCCCTCTACCCATAACCCTAAACCCTTAACCATAGCCATAACCTAAACCTTAAACCATCACCCTCTACCCTTAGGCCCGTCTCCCCTCTATCTCTCTCCCACTCCCCTCCTCTCTCTCTATCAGGTCTCTCCCTCCTAGCACCACTCCCCTCTCTCGGGTCTCTCTCTCTCACTCCTCCCACTCTTTCAGTCCTCTATCTCAGTCTCTCTGCCTCCTACCCCTCTCTCCCTCTCTTGGGTCTCTCTCTCAGCTGCTGTCTCATCTCTTTCCTCTACTTTCACACCTAAACCCTAAACCCTGAAACCATTAAACCCTCTACCCTTTACCCTCCTTCCTTTATCTCTCTCAAGTCTCTCCTCCTAGCACACTTCCTCTCTAAGGTCTCTCTCTCACTCCTCACTCTATCCTCAAGTCCTCTCCCCTCTTACCCCTTCTCCTCTCTTAGTTAACATGCTCACTCACTCCCTCTGTCTCTATCCCTCACCCTTAACCTAGGCCAGCCAAACCATCTACCTCTCTGCCCTAAACCCTCCCTCCTCTATCTCTCTCTCTCCTCCTCAGGTATCTTCAATATCCTACCCCCTCTCTCCCTCTCTTAGGTATCTCTCTCACTCACTCCCTCCCTCTATCTCTCTCCCCTTAACCCTTAACCCTCCCTTCATTTATCTCTCTCCCACTCCCTCCATCTCTCTCTCTCTCTCTCAAGTCTCTCCCTCCTACCCCATCAACCATAAACCATTAAACCTTCTATCCTCTACCCTCAACACTCTTCCCCTCTCCCTCCCCCCTCCTAATTCTCTCTCTCTACCTCTCCCCTTCTTCCCCTCTTCCCCTCTCCCTTTCCCCCTCTCTCTCTATCTCTCTCTCTAGCTTCCACCTCCTAAGTCTCTCTCTTCCTCTCTCTCTCTCTCTCTCTCTCTCTCTCTCTCTCTCTCTCTCTCTCTCTCTCTCTCTCTCTCCCACCCTCCACCTCCTAATTACTCTTGGGTATATGTGTGCAAAAATTGGATATCCGATTTATAGTACCAAAATATTACATTTTAAAATATTTTTCAAATTAGATATTAGACACGAATTGGATATCCTAAACAAATCGAATATCTGATTTGTAGTACTTTGGGTTGGGCATTGCTATGGAGCAATGTATTGATAGCCAACCCAAAAAAAAAATCAACTCGGGATGGAGGGAGAGATGTAGTGAATAAGGAGGGATCTTCAATAGATGGGGGAAGAGGAGTGACATCACTAGGATATATGGGGGTATGAGGAAAACAGATATATCAATCCTCTCCTATATCTCTATCTATTCATCCTTATCTCTTTATCTCTCTCTACCCCTCTCTATCTGTTGTCTCCCTTTTCCATTATCTCCTCTCTCTCTATATTTTCTTCCCTATATTTATCTTTGTCTCCTTAAGTGTGCAATGGGTACATTGAATAGGTCTTAAAGGAGAATTATCATATCTTTAATCAAATGGCATGCTACCTTGAGCATAACTCCCCAAGGACACATGCCATCCTTGGATTGTTGACATGAAACAACCAATCAAAATTTTGTTCCTCTCTCTCATGTTAATATATATTACTATTATATTAATTATATATTATATTAATTATATTTTGTATTATATAAAAATATACTTATTATTAAATATTAATTATAATAATTTTATACGTATTTAATAATTTTGTTAAAGAATATAATATATAATTATAATAAGTTGAATAATTATATTA
This sequence comes from Sequoia sempervirens, assembly GCA_007258455.2. Classification (NCBI taxonomy): domain Eukaryota; kingdom Viridiplantae; phylum Streptophyta; class Pinopsida; order Cupressales; family Cupressaceae; genus Sequoia; species Sequoia sempervirens. The sequence goes on from VDFB02105785.1 coordinate 422,437,383, forward strand.
TTTATTGTGTAAAATATAGGTAATATATACTTAACTATATTGTAGAATATTAAAACCTAGCTAAATGGCGACAAAATTTTCAACTTAATTAACATATTATAAAACCTAACGAAACCAGGTTGTAGCTCATCAAATTGGAGAAGTGAAAGGTCAATACCAGTGCCGAGGAAGAGTTTAGAGTAGTGAGAAGTGAAAGGTCAACACCAGTGCCGAGGAAGAGTTTGGAGTAGTGAAAACAAGGTCAATGCCAGCACTGAGGAAGAGTTTGGAGTAGTGAAAACAAGGTCAATGCCAATGCCGAGGAAGAGTTTGGAGTTAAAGCAAGGTCAATACCAGTGTCGACGAAGAGTTTGGAGGAGTGAAAACAAGGTCAATATCAACGCTGAGGAAGAGTTTGGAGGAGTGAAAACAGGTCAATACCAGCGTCGATGAAGAGTTTGGAATTAAAACAAGGTCAATACCAGTGCCGATGAAGAGTTTGGAGGAGTGAAAACAAGGTCAATATCAGTGCCAAGGAAGAGTTTGGAGGAGTGAAAACAAGGTCAATACCAGCGTTGAGGATGAGGTTGAGGGAATTCAACGAAAATCGATGACCAAGGGGCAATGAGTACTGTAAGTTTGGCACCCCCATTCTCTTTAACCTTCAATTTTCATGCCTAGTTTCCAAAGATCTCGTACATTGGTACCCCCATTCTCATAAAATGGTATAAGATAAGACAAAAAAAAAATAGCTTAGTCTTTCACATTTTTATCCACCAGCCTTAGGTCTTGGAAAAACACCCATAATCTACCCACATCTTGGTTGAGGTCTAGGATTTCATTACGCATAGCCTTCATCGCATGAGTTTGAAGCAATTGTAGACTTAGCCCAAGTATATGCTAGGCTAAGGTAGATCTAATGAATGGAAATAGAGGCATACAATTCTTCTTTAATACCTCCACCACAAACATATGCAAGGTGTTGGTTGTTTTTATGGTAAGCAGGTTGATCTTCTATCTACCTATGGAATTTCCAATTCCAATAAAGGGCACTCAAAGGACTTGACCAATTGACATGATTTGAAAGACCTCCTACACTTTGGGCTCTACAAGACCTGGGAGGGTGATCCTTAATGCTTTTACAACCTCTCTGCACCATCATCATAAACAACAAACAACAACATATAATCTCATTTAATAGCTCAACATAATAGGATAATACTAAATAGAATTGGTTGTTTATCAATAATATCAACTATTTGGAGCATGAGATAACTACAACAAGATTTCACAAAGATAAGATAGTCATTGATTTTCAATTTGTAGCAAGATCTAGGTAAAGGAAAACAAATACTGAACCATACAAATAAGTACAACTTAGATCGGTGCCATATATCCATTGGAGGAGTCAAATTTATAAGCATCTAAGGGTTTATGACAGATTTAACACATAACATATAAGATCCTTGATAACATTGCTTTACAATCTCATCAATATGTATTCTAACCCAATACTACTTAATAAATCCTTATACAAAACATATCCACCTACAATCCCATTCAAGCATTCTAATTAATTCCTTGAATTAAACCTAAAACAAGAATTGTATACACCACAACAGTGAGATGAACGAAACAACCCTTGACCATTTTATTCAAAATTCAAATATGCTTGTACAATGGAGAGACATGAGTTCGAATTAATCATATCAATTCAAATTCTAGTACTGTTATAAAACATCAAATCCCCATGAATTCAAAACCTACTACATAATGACTCAAAACCTAAATTGCATTTTCCCTAAAAGCATTATACTTTACAATTTGCTCTACAACTTCATCTAGACTCGACCAAAAATATCTAACTTGCTAACCCGTACTTCTAGCCATGAAATCCTTCTTATAGAAAAAGAAGGAGCAAACAAGCATCGGACCAAAAAGCACATGTGTCACCAGCTAATTGGACCGCCTTGTGATATTCCAAAAATTTGTTACAACAACAATCTCCCTAGAGAATCTTCTTGTTCATCGTGCCCGCTGAGGATGGTTGATGCAGCAACGAAAAACTTCAAGAATTCTATGCCTAGACTATCACCAAAAAATAAAATTGGAATATGTTGTAACTGCAACAACTGATTTGTCAATCGTTAGCAGCCTACTTTTCACTCTTCCTCAGTTAAATATGCATTTACCCATTTCTAGTACTCTTCATCAGTTGGCCAATTAAAATTGATCACCTCATTCACCTTGACACTATAAGGTTTGTACTTAACTACCACCTGATTCACTTCTATTTCAAAAGACTCCAAGAATGAGCTGGTGCTAATGATTTTTTCCATATAGCTCACCAACAAATCGTAATTTGAGTTACCCTGTTTTTGAGGGTTTTGTAGTTGAAACATGATATAAAGGGGCTCTTACACTTTTTTTGATTACTGTATCTTGTGTAAGAGGCCCCATGGATACTGTTGTAATTGTAGGATGTATTAATAGGGAGCAGGATGAGAAATAAAGAAGGTATAGCTGTTGTCCTCAATAGTTTTGTGAAGAAAAGCATGTGAAATGAGAGGTTCAAGTCTAGGTTTCAACAAAACATGTATGGGAGATCTGATTTTATGAATTTTTATCCATGTGCAGAGCTAATGGGTTGTTTCTCAACACTAAATATAAATGATATACATACACAAACACACACACAGAAATATATATATATATATATATATATATATATATATATATATATATATTATGTATGTATGTATGTATGTATGTATGTATGTATGTATGTATGTATGTACGTATGTATGTATGTATGCATGCATGTATGCATTTTTAAATTTAAATGTAAATGCAATTATTGGTTGCTCTCCTAGAACAATAAATGCAACATATCATTAAAGAAATCTATATCGATGTATATAAATGTGTATTTCTAAATACAAGTGTAAATGCAAAGAGCATATGGTTTTGTAGTGTTATAGATACAACATATCCATAAATTAATGTAATTGAAATTGTAAATTGTTCAACACATATAATATTAAATAGATCAAACTATTAAACTACATGAGAAATAAATGAAAATAGTAAATGCATATGTATGTGTATTTGTAAATGTAAGTGTAAAATAAATAAGAATAATGAAAATTATAAAATAATACAAGGAAAGGTCTCCTCCCTTCTTGGTAGTGATAACCTCCTCCACAACCCTTAAAAATTATGAATAGAGGAATATAATCTTTGAAGAACTCAAAGTTGATTCTCTCCTACCTGATGCAATTAGTCATTTTATCCTTACAAACATTTATAGTGATTACTAGAGGCACATAGACCAATTCTTCATAATAGAAGAATTTGATCATACCTTTATAATGATGGCATTATGAGAAAACCTTATGTCACGTCTCATACATTGACTTATTTTGACCATTGACATATTTTGATCATGACTTATTTTGACCATTGACTTATTTTGATCATGACTTATTTTGACCATTGACTTAGTTTGACCATGACTTATTTAGATAATGTTTGACCATGACCTTATGAGATTTAATATATGAAGTATGATATGTGTTAAGAGCAATGCTTTAATATAATTGTTTTCTTTTAAGAATTATGAATGCATTCATATAAATGATGAGTTAATTATTGTTTCTACAATGGTTACTAATACTCTTTTGTTTTGCACGCCTGAGTGCATCTAAGTGGCAGGTGATAGAAGGCCAAGGAGATCGAAGGCCAAGAGTGTGATTGAGGAAAAGGAGGTTAGCTTCTCGACAGGGTAGAGGAGGAGAAACTCTCGGTTATGCACACACCACTTACATCATGTAGCTGCATTAGGTCATGTTCGTTTTTACAATGTGATTGCGTGAAATGATTAGCATAGCGAATTTGAAATAAGGTTAAATTAAATCATGAAATAATATGGCTTATTCTATTTCCTTATTTCTCATTATATATATATTTGAGCAAAAAAAAAGGTTAAATCTGTTTTTGTTAAAAGAAATGTATTTAAAAATAAAAACAAATTAAATAAAAGAATAAACATAATATAAATCTGTTTTGCATAAATGAATTTTCAAAAATTGCATAAAAGGGATATAAATAATTATGTTTTGGGATATATGGGGATATTTTTTTTTCAAAAGAATTAAGAATGAACAGCCCGAGAGAGCATTGGGCTCTGGAAAATTCTGTCTCAAAACCAACAAATTGCTGGGCATGTGGCAATCCTTGCAAACTGCTGTCAACTGAAAATTTTATGCATGATCCTCGAGAAAGAGGAGGAGGCTTTAAGAAAGAGGAAAAGACTTTGATGGAATACATCGCAGAGCTCTGGAACAGAGGAAAGAAAGGAGGTACTATTGAACATCTGCAAATAGAACCAAATTTTACCAGGTTCTCTTCATTATGCCTTCTTTTAACTTTATTTTAAAAACTGCAGTAAGGAATTGAATTATTCCCTGTTTTAGAGTACAAACAACTGAGAATTCTTTCCAATTTCATTTTGAAATCTGGGTAACAGCTTATTATTCTGTGTAGCAATTATAGAATACCCATTCCTTCCTCAGAATTAGGGTTTTCGTTATGTGGCAAGTCTGCATTTTTCTCAAGTGTAATTACATGTCTCCATATCTGTTTGTTTAAAAATTCTGTCATCTTAATAAAAACCAAGATGGCTTGAGATAAATCCGAATGCAGTTTATACTGGGCGAATGCCTTTCTTTTTCTTGAGTTTTGAAATTGCTGTGGGAATTAATTTCCCCTGCCCTCCCCATGGGAAGGCCGCGGCCTGTGGAGGGCACGAGCCCTCACAGCCCGCCCCCTCCCCATGGGAGGGGCAAGGGCTTTCCTGAGCCCCCTTTTGGTCGCTCAATGCCAGAAAGGAAACCATGTAAAATACCCTGTTATGTGTGCACGGCCAGTAAATTCGTTGCACAGATTTGAAAACCAGAATTTCTTACTTCGAATTTTACACAGCTGAACATGAATTTCTTCACACACACACACACACACACATATATATATATATATATATATATATATATATATATATGTATACCTATATATATATATATATATATATGTATACCTATATATATATATAAATAGATACCCAGGCATTGTGTGCCAAATACAAATTGAAACAGGAAACTCTTTCCCAGAAAAGTAGTATGAATTCTGTTGAATATATATACAAATATCTCTGAATCGATAAACCTGAAACAAGGACATAAATATCTTGAATGTAGTATGAATTCTGTTATACAAATATCTCTGAATTGATAAACCTGAAGCAAGGACAGAAATATCTTGAAAAGCCATGAAACAGAAAATAGTATGAATTCTATTATTTAAATATCTTTGAATTATTAAATCTGAAGCAAGGACAGAATTGTCTTGAAAAGGCATGTATCAGAAAGTAGAATGAATTCTGTTGAATATATACAAATATCTCTGAATTGATAAACCTGAAACAAGAACAGAAGTGTTTTTGAGACATCATGTAAACTGGAAAGTACCTTGTATATGTTAAAAGGAATACAACATGAAATATGAATGAAAGATTATCTTTCAAACCTCAGATTGCATTGTATCAGTAAATTATTTTACTCTGTAGCCTGTATTGAAATAGGGAATTAAAACTGTTAGTCAGCTTGAGCTTGTAAGAATAGAAATGCATATTGAAAATTGAAAACACTGTTCTTACTATCAATTAGTGCACTGAAAATTATCAAGATATATATATATGTTCTTTATCCAAATTAAAAAGGGACACTTACCAAAGGATAAATGACATCTTACAACTGAAATATAAAGAATGTACTGAAAATTCACTTCTTTTAGAATTGATTAAATGATGGAAGCCTGTTTGAAAATGTATAAAGTTTCTGTTAAGTATTATTTTACTTCACTATGGTAACTTCCGGGACAGGGTGCCGAAGGTGGGCAAACGGAGACGGTAGTATTACCTTTTCTAATTCTACCATTTATTATTTTGCTTGGCCAAGCACTGTACCATTGAAATAGATGGATTGTTTATTTTAAAAGCCTAGAAATTTATTTGAGTCTCTGCCACCTCCTGTTGCAAGAAATGTGTTTATTTCATGTTAGAAATGCATATAGGCATCAGGCACGCACCGAGAGTGCCCTCCTGTTTTACTGTTTCGGGTTGCTAGGATCCTTTATGTAGGGCCGGGGATTCCTTCGAGTTAGGAAGGGACCCGGGGAAGTCATGGACTTCGTGGTTGGGCGGAAAAGGTGCCTGAATCACATTCTTGGCCCCAGCTCGCAAGAAGACCAAGGTGTCACGGCGGTTAGTGGATCCAAGGTTATTTGCTATTGATGTACTTGTGTATCATTCATACTTGGCTTGTGAAGCCCATTATATATGTATATATACATTTTGACATCCCTGTTGAAACTTGAAATGGAAGTATATTTTGAAAGTATTTAATGTATCATTGATTTTAAGAGGTTAAAGTTTTATAACTTAGCATAGAAAAGATGTTCTATTAGAAGGATTGATTCCTCCAAGTGAAGATGAATATATGTATATGAGTAAATCATTGAAAGACTTATGTTTTGATTCATTACATTGATGATATTATTTTATGAAATGCAATTAAAATTCTCTTTATTTCATTTGGAAGAGTTATGTGAAATGTTGACTTTTCAGAAACTTATTTATAATGGTTTGAATAAATTTAGAACATTTTAATTTCTCTTTAATGCTTTGTTAAATGGTTTGAAAATTACTCTTAATTTTCCGAGCGCTACACCTTAGGTTAAATGAATAATTCCTAGCTAAGTTCTTTAAATCATGTCCAATCGTATAAGAGAAGACCGCTGTATGTGTACCTAGATACCATGGAGAAAGGCTCTTTGGGCTCTTTCATCAATCATCCTACCTTAAAACATACCAAAAGTATCCTAGCAATTAGACATTGGAAGATTTAAGATGACTTAAAAAAAATTATTGCCAAAGCATAAACTTATGATGACTTAACCAGGCCTAGTACACACTCCCTCCCTGTTAACCACTTAGACATATGGAAATTAAATGTAAATTTGCTGCTATTTTTAGTCATGTAGGTGTCCAATAAACCACTTGGTGGTGTTTCCCTTCAAGTTTATTTACTTGAATGAAGAGAAAAAGTCCTTTGATTACAATTAGAGAATACATTTGAGGCCTTGGTTGTGTAACTGGTGGACCATAGTCACATTTAAAACTTGTTACAAAGTTTGGGAGTTAAAACGTTAAGTAGATTTGATTTGTGATGGACACATTTGGATGGTAGTAACAATAACTTGTAATCTATCAAGACTTGATTACCTTATAACCTATGAAATTCTAGCGATGAAATGATAGATTAATCATAATGTCACCTTGGGATCGCATCACCATGAAAGAACTTCATCCAACATCCTTATGAGTGCAGGTACCACCAAATAGGTATTTGTCAGATCTGTCTTCTTCAAGTGAGGGAAATTCAGGAAGAGAAGAGGAAAGTGAGACATGTAGTATGTCTAAAAGAGGGAGATCAACTAGAGGTCAAAAGATTAGAAGAAAATTGTATAAACGCATGAAATTTTTTCTTGCTAAAGGGGGGTCATGTTCTTATGATGATGAGAGCATAGGTGATATTGAGGTGCCCTTGAGGTAAAAAAATCTATGGAAACAATGGGTACCCAAGGAACTTCCTCCAATAAACAATGATTTTTGTGTCAACGAGAGGATATATCACATAGCACCATCGTCATTACATGGTTTGGGCCTATTTTGCATGGACAACATAAAGTTCTATTACGAAAAAGTTAATGAATTGATGGAGTATGTTAGACCTTGTTATAGTTACAAAGATTGGATGCTACTGGTTTGATATACACGAAGTATGTGTAGGTATGCACTGTCAACAAATTATATACAACTAAAAGATAAGGATCAAAATAAATGAGTGGCTATGTACATTGATGGAAGGCCAGAAGCATCAGGGAATATTGTAGGGTTTATAAATAGTACATGACTTGGGTCAACAAATAAGCAACCCAATTTCATATTCGAGGCGCACGAGGGAAATTGTGTATTCGTATGTGTAATAAAATCAATAACTGCAGGGGAAGAGTTGCTAATCGATTACAATTTGAATCGCTTAGTTACAAAAATAGTTAGTATGGGGGTGGTACATACTATGTACCATTTTATGATTATGTTTTCTTTCGTAAGTCTATTGCTTTCATGTCGATAATGTATTTTTATATTTAATTTTTGTCACAGCAGGAAATTGATTGTATGGAGAAGGCTCTGGCCTAGAGCATAGATCGTGATGTATCTTTAGGTGCTTCTACCTGACAGGTTTACCTCATTGTAATTGTACAAATTAGATACGAGCAAAATGTTTTATTATTATGTTTTTTTCATAAGTTTATTGGGTTAATTTCGATAATGTTTTTAATATTCTTGTTGCAATCGATTGATCAGGGAAAGGCACCAACAGTAGATGAGAGCATCCATAGTGAGGTGAAATCAATATTTTGTGATGATGACATCACTTATTCAGTAAACCCTCTCGATATGATAAGGAAGATCCAAAAAAAATGCAATGAAGAAATCGTTAAGTTGATATTCATAGTGCCTCAAACAGATGAGATAAGAGAGAGGGTTAAATTATTGACTGAGAGATCACAAAACTTGCAAGTAAGCTATCATGAGGTGTTTAATTATAACATAAGTTCATTCATGGTTTTATATTTTGTACTCTTTTATGTCATGAACTAAAATATGTGTTGTTTTTATAGGATTATTTTCCTCCTCGTGATGCTCCTAGCCATGATCAGGGTACTGCAAGTGTTACTCGAGGAGTAGGGGTTGGTACAAGTTTCCATCCTGATCTTCCTGTGCATACATCACATCATCTGACCCCATCATCCATGCCTATATTGTTGTCTGAAATGTCGGAAACACATACTATGCAAGCATTTGTTAATGCACCCTCTGGCAGTGAACACATGCCAAAACATGTGTCAAGACATTTACTTGGGGATGCAGAGGCCACTAGTACTGGTCATGTTTTAGCAACATTTCCTGGATCTTCACGTATTACTAGTACGAGAACATTTCCGGTCACATTTGTGATGACCGAGGATTTCGTTCCCATAAAGATGGAGAAGGTCCTAGGTATTTTAAAATGTTTTAATTATTATTATATATAATCCAATTGAAATTTACTTATTGATCACTCTTTTTAGACTATTGATCCCATGATCATTTTGCGGGAAATGATGTTTTTTATAAACATCTAAGTGATATTACATTGGAGCTCTTCGGGCCCACCATACGTACACGGTGGAATGCCCAAAATCAAGATTTAAAAGATGAGTTCATTAACCGTTTAGTTGTGTTGTTTGGTGATAAAACATTCAACCAAACCAAGGTCCTTAAGAAAGTTGGTACCTATCTAAAGTATGTGAGGGACCAATATAAGTCACATTTAGAGAAGAAAAAAATTACGAGCGTCCCCCCATGATTTCAGAGAGGGAGTGGAAGGACCTGGTGTTGGATGGAAAGGAGAAAGCTGAAAAGAAAAAATGAAAGACACCATTGGGCCAAGGAAGGTATGTGATACTATCAAATATGTAATTATATACTGATTACTTTTTCTTTTTACATAATCTAACATATTTCAAACTTTTCATAGGGTTCCCGACACATCGAAGGAAACAAATGAAAGACTAGAAAAACATAGGAAACACAAACTTGGCTCTAGTGGTTATATGAAATTAGCCGCATGAATTGTAAGTATCAATAAATGAAATATAGTATCCAAATAATAAATTGAAAACAATTTTGATTTTATCACACCATAGAAGCAAAATTCATGATCTTATGCAAAAATGTAGGGCTCTGAATTCAACAGAGTTCCCATAGAAGATGACCTTAAGATTGCCTTCTAGTAAGGCTATGGAGCCATGGTTGAATGCCTAAGAGTCTTGACTGGGCAAACACAACCTTCCACTACATCCGACATGTAGGTAAATAAATTCAATAAAGTTTATTTAAAATTGAATACTTGTGAAATCTATTCAATATTAATTTCCACCATAAAGTAATTACATGCCTATTTGTTTTAAACATTCAAGCAATGATAATACTACACATGAAATTGGAATGTAATCTAGTGAGGGTGGAGCACAACCTACAAATGAAGGTCATGGTGTGCATCCCGGTACTTTAGAGCATGTTGAGCATGATCAGGCTAGAGAAGATCTGGAACATGATGTGGCCCCATCAGGTAAAGAGGACTAATCTAAAGTTCTTTTAAACATATTTCATTGCAATTGGTGTATTAATTAATGTAACCTTTCATGTTTCAACTTTAGAGCATGTAGAGCATGATCAAAATGTTGAGCATGATCAAGAACATGATGTGGCCCCATCAGGTAAAGAGGACCACTCTCATTTTCTTTTAAACATATTTAATTTCAATTAGTGTATTAATTAATGTAACCTTTCGTGTTTCAACTATAAATCAAGATTTAGAGGGTGTTCAACATGTTGAGTATGAGTCTATAACAGAAGTTCAAGAACATGTTGTGGACCCATCAGGTAAAGAGAACCACTCTAATGTTCTTTTAATTAATGAAATACTTGTAACAATAATAATAAAACATATTAGTTTAACATTTCTTTGTTATTGCAGCAAACCCCCCTTGAAGCGACATCCACGTCACGAGTAGACGACTAGGCATACATTAAGATCACAAGTAGAGGGAATAACAACTAAAGGGGGGTAGATGATTTAGAAAATGATACTCTACTTCAGAATTTTTTAGCTTTAAAAAAGAAACAAAAAAAAAGTGATTGTAATCATATCATGACAACCATATTTTTGATAATATGTAAAAGTTGAAAGAATGAATATTATATGTTAATGAATGAATGTGAATATGTTAATTAATGAATGTTATTAATGAATTAATGTTATATGTTATTAATGGATGAATGAATGATTAATGTTATATGATTGGGTATGGGGAATTGAGAGTGATGTGAGGGTAGGGGGGAGGGGCCAAATGAGCTTCCACAGTCACATTGTTGGCCCTGTTAAGTAGACAATATTAAACTATTCTCGAAACAAAGATAAGCTCAATAAGGTAATGCACTTTTCAATATAAGAAATGCATCGTTTGAAGCATCAAACCAATATGCAAAGATGAAAGAAAGTGTTAACTTTTCACTATGGTGGCAGAAAAATGATTCTTTATACCTTGAATCCATGCTCTGCATCATAATTTGAAGTTGTTTCCATTCCAATGTTCTGAGTTTAGTTTGTTTCTATGGATTTGTATGAATACAACATTGTGTTGTGTGTGGATTTGGTTTCAAAGCTCTATTTCTTCTATTTTTAGTGGTGACATAACTCTAAAATTTGACTTTTGTGCATAACAAGTTAGTGGAAAAATTGACAACTCTGAAGGGTTTAGAGGCTCGATTGAGATAGATACACGAATATTTGTATCTTGTTGTTGATGGGAGGCTTTGACTTAACCATGAAATTTTGTACCATCTGCAGGTATGCAAAATTTTCTCTAGTTACATTCATTTTTTATCATAAATGTTGTAAATGATATTAATGCTTCAAAATTAAGATTTGTTTCATTGTTATAATGATAAAAATGTTATACTTTGCTATACATTCAAGCATTCTCTTTCCCCCTACCCTTTTTTCTCTCCCCCCTCCTTTTAAGAATTTTCTTTGTCATAAAAGATTCACATTTTTGTCTCATTTACACAAATTTATCTGAAGCACTAGGAGTGAATAAAGATATGTAAAAGATGATGGATTATGTCTAAACAACAACTTTCCATCTTATAGCTAATTAAATCCTTAATATTTGAATAGTTTAGAGCTCGAATAATGCTTGTATATGCATGTGTAGCAATAAGGGCTCATCCTATGTGAAGATTGAAATTTAAAACATCAATTTGGTATTTTTCCTTAGGTAGTGAAATTATATTTTGAGTAATACAAACCTACACACACATTGATATTTTTCAGCATTACATTGAAGAAATTTTTTTCTCTTATACCTACCCTTAGCTAGACATGGAGGTATACAATAATGGTTTCTTGGTTTATTCTATAAGTAGTTAATTTCACAAAGGAAGACTAAAATCTTCTCAATGTCCTATGTCAGGTGTGAAAGCATATGAATCACTTGCTGAAGGCACCATTTTGTATTCATCCAAAAACTAGTTTGTTCCTTTTTTTATGTTTCTTGGATGTGTTTTTTTTAGGCTCTAGAGATGTAGCTCGGCTCTTTCCTTTGTAGTTTTCATCTATTTTGATGATTACAGTAGAATGTCCTCATAATTTTTCATGTAGATATGTTGGTAACCTTATTTTCTACCAATCAATTTGCAAACCACTCACATATTAAGGACCATTTCACTAACTTGTAGTCATCCATTACTTCATATGTTGTAGGTTGTGTTTGTGTGACAATAAATCCTGATGATTGCGAGAACTTTAATCCTACAAGTGTACCCAATCTTTCTCAAGTAAAAGTCTTACCTTATTTTATAGTACTTTAAATGGTTAATTGAAGGTGCTTCTTTAGATCTGAGATAGTTGAACCCTAGATTAAAATATGGTATTAGATGGGCACTATAATGATAAAACTGAGGTCCATTGAACACAAATTATGAACATAATTTACTGGACTATGAATAGTGTCACAATTATAATTATTTCTCCTTTACCTACCTTTGCATTATTGAAAAAGATAGATCCCTATAAATCTAACCATGAAAGTGTTGAAATCTGTAGTATATTTAGGACTTCATAAACTATCAAAAAATTCTTTTTGAATGTTTTTATGCTCATGAAATTTGGTACTTATTATGCCATAAGCTGAAGGTCTGAAATAACAATGGTAAAATTAATTGGCATGATATTATGTTTTGTAATTTTAAGCTCAAGTTTGATTGTAAGCTATTTTGGTATTTCTTATCTAATGAGATCATGTGGCATTTGTGGAAGGTGAGAAATGATGATAAATTTAAGGGTATCAAGAGGGTACTTATTGAGTCTTGCAAGAGACTCACTTTCTACTATGTTGCTTTGCAGGTTTCAACTCTTGTGGAGATCTCAATGGAGAATTTCTTGAAGTCAATAACTGAAGGTGCTGCTAACAATACCAGAGAGGATTTGAGAAGTGGACCCGCCTGTAGGTTGAGCTTGGAAGAGACCGTGCTATTCTAGCAGACATTTGATGAGCTCTAGAGAGAAATTGATGAAGCTGCAAGCCCATAAAGACAACGCGGCCCCCAGTAGTTGGACCCCCAAGGAGAAACAATGACGAACCTTGATGTTGAAGAAGTCAGCAATGAGGAGAATTTAATCAACACTATGTATTGTTTACGCTGATTTGAATAGCAACAACCTGTGGTGTTGTTAACATCAATTTGTATTGTCTATGTTGGTTTTGAAAACAACTGGTGCTTTTTGGTTTCTTTCTTGCTGTGTAAAGTACTAATACGATATATTTCCTATTATGGAAATGCTTTGATGTTGTACTGATCCTAATGCTAGCTAGGAATTTTCATGATATGTAGTGGACCTTAAACTATTTTCAATACCAAAAAAAAAAAGATAGTAGATATTGGAAGTTCATTACATGTCTCATGTATGTGTTAGTATTTTAATTTTGTTTAAGTTGTTCAAGAGCTTGATTAGGTCAAGAATATCTTCTACAAGCTCTGTTCTCTTGACACTACTCCACATTTTCCCTACACATTTTCTCTTCAATCCAGACATTTCTTAACTACTTCCCTTGTTAGCCCTTGGTTGTTCTCAAGTGTAATTATTTTTCTATGCATCTTGCAGTCTATATGTATGATCAGTCATCTCTTATGAAGCATGGATAACCTTTCATGGAATTGTTGTTGTAATTAGACAATTGCCATTGTGAGAGTAATCATTTAATTTGTATGGAAGTAAGTCTTTTTCATATTATTTGACTTGGTATCTATTCTATGATTTAAAGAACCCCAAAATAAGAAAATTAATAGGTTCCATTTGTTTACTTTCTCTTAGACACTTGTTTAATCACGCGAGACCCTCATAATTTCTTGCTGATAACTAGCAGTGTTCAAAACTCCTGAAGAGGTCAAATCAGTGTGACATTGGATCTGTCTTGCTAATAGAAGTCATCAACAAGACATGGACTATCATAGTGAGTTTTCTATCATGTACCAATGATTGATCTCTCACCGATGGGTTGGATTCGGTGGTCATCGTCAAGAGTCTTTGCAATGGTACATTTCAACGAATATTTTTTTAAAAAAATTGCATTGTTTCGTCGCAATTTCGATGAAACCCACCAACGAATTACCAAAAAGGTCCGATGAAGTTTCTATAGCTGCAACGAAGGCTTCATCATAACTCCTTGCCCGATTTGTTGCAATTTCGATGAAGTCCACCAACGAATCACATAAAAGGTCTGACGGAGGCTTCATTGTAACACCTTGCCACTTTCATCACAATTTCAACGAAGGACACCGATGAATCACAGAAAAGGTTTGACGAAGTTGCTTAGCTGTGACGAAGGCTTCGTCATAACTCCTTTCCCATTTCATCGCAATTTTGACAAACTCCACCGACGAATCACAGAAAAGGTTTGATGAAGTTGCTTAGCTGTGACGAAGGCTTTGTCATAACTCCTTTCCCATTTCATCGCAATTTCGACAAACTCCACTGACGAATCACATAAAAGGTCCGATGAAGTTGCTTAGCTGTGACGAAGGCTTTGTTGTAACTCCTTGCCCATTTCATTGAAATGGTGACAAACTTTTATTGTTGTTTCGACACTTCGGAAGAGCCATTGCAATTGCATTTTGGTTGTAATTCATCGGTGCATAGAAAAATTTTTAATCGATATTCCGATGAACATCCGAGTCATTTTATGATGCTAACGATCGATGAATCTGCATCGTTATTTCAATGTTTAATGCGTCATCAGAATTTTGACAAAAAAATAGCAAGGAAATTGTTTCATCATTTCGTTACTTTTTCAACAAATATTTGTCAAACAACCGACGAACATTCATCAGAATATGGAGCCAAATTCAGTAGTGTATGGAGTCATAGGGGTGTATTAATGATGATATATAGGTCATAAATGTAATAGGTCCCAAAATTCATTGTGAAAGTGTAAATAAATATACTTTGCAACATTAAATTAAGGAAAAGATAGGTCTATTTATCTAAAAAGGGCTCTAAATCCAATGTGAATGTGTATAATACATGTTACAACACTAGATTAGGTCCTCTTAATTTACAAGCCTCCTAAATTTAATGTGAAGGTGTAAATAAATACACTTTACAACACTAAATTAAGGAGAATTTAGGTTATTTAGGCTAGAAAGGGCCCAAGGCCTAATGTGGATGTGTAAAACTCATCAAAGCACTAGATCAAGGCGATATCAAGTTTGATTTATCATTAATTATTCCTGAATTAAGCAAGGAAAAGGTGTAACTTTTTTGTTAGTATAGTTTGTATGCACATTTACTTTCAAGATCCATTGTCTCTATCAAGGTTTAATTACTTAACTAGAGGTTTGCTCAAGGAAAACCCCTCATAAAAAAATCAACACTATATTTTGTTTTGTAGGTCCTTGTATAGGTTCATATCCGAAAAACAAATTGGGAAGTTCAAGAGCAGAGATTAGAGAGCATATCTAGACTTTGACTTTCTAAAAAAATTAGGATGATACTAATATACCACAAGTTGCGTATGAGTCCTAGTATAGGAAATTTTCTAGATTTTTGAAGATCCTAAGTCAATAATGCCAAATTCTTGTTTTAGCCCAGAAACTGTAGAATGGGACTAATATGCCCAACCTCATGTATGAGTCCCAATGTGACTTGAAATTAGTATTTTTAGCATTTCAGACTTCATTTTGAGCTACTACAAGTTTCTGTGTACCTCTTTAATTTCTTAGTTTTCTATTCTTGTTTGCATTCTTTTCTAGGTCATTTAGTGAAGTTTTGCATATCATTAGGTTTTGACATTAGGTATTGCATGTTACTTGTCTTTCCAAGCCCTAGCTTGGTGGTGAACCCCTTTTTAGTCCTTTATCACACCCTAAGATATCCTTATTGCAGATCTATTTCCTCCATTCCATCCTTGGATTGAGATCTCTAGGGTTTCCTTGAATGAGAAGTATAGAAAACTCGTTCTATTTCCTAAACTATAAAGAAACCATTTTCTATCTTTCATTTTAGTGAACCTACATTTAGAACACATTATTTCTGATGTGGAGTGCATCATATTCCTACATCTAGCTTGCATTAACTTTGCATTAGTAAATTGGTATTCTAGTGTTTCAAAATATTGCATTAGTGAAAGTGCATATAGGTTGCATTTTTGCATCTTGCATCATTGAATTTCATATGGAAACTATAAATGCACTTAGCCTAGACATCATTCAAAGCAGAAAACATAACATTCACATAGAATTTGCTAAAAATGGTGAAAAAACCCTAAAGTAGGACTCATACACCCCTCTGGGCGATTTAGTCTCAATATAGGTGATTTTTCCTATTTTTTGGGTATTTTGTGGTGATTGTTATTCATTATTTAAACCCTTGAAAAACCCTCATTGGGAATCATACACCCTTCTGGGTGATTTAGTCTCATTTTATATTTTAGACTACATTTTCTAACATTAAATTCTCTATTTTTTTGTTTGTGTTTGCTACTATTAGTTATTTGTTTTAGTTTGTAGAGTTTTTGTTACATTCATTTCATTAGATCTAGTTTAGTTTACATTCATTTCAATTGTGGATAAAATTAGATTATTATACTTTTCATTTTCATCATTAGTTCATACTTTCATTAGATTATGTTACATTTGGTATGCATTAGAAAACAAAAAAACCAAAAACACCTATAAACTGATGAACCACTTCGAGAAAGCATAGTTATTTGAGTATGTCAAATCTCTTTTTCTAGGTTAACCTAACCCTCAAGCCTTTTAGTAGTGATGACTTTGACATGATAGATGAATCCCTTGAGGATTTCATCTCACAAGTTTCATCCACTATGGCTTGCTATGACAAACTTAAATATAGAGAAGTTAATGTGATTTAACCTCAACTTAACATTTACCCACCTTCACACAAACCTCAAACTCAAAACACACCTATTTTCACCCTTGAACCACCTAAGAACAATGTTTCACAATAATCAAGCTATAATATCATTTCTCACACATATAATACTCGAAACAATCCACAACCAAGGCAACCAACTCCAACAATCTTACCTTTTCCTAATCCCATCTTGCCTAGTGCTCCTCATTTTCCTTCACATAGTGGGAAGGAGTATGATCTTGTGGAACAACTTAAGAATACTCTTGAAAAGATATCCCTATGCGACCTAATTCAAAATTCACCTAACTATCATAATATACTTCAAATAGCCCTACAAAAAGTTGTGATTCCTTCTAATACAAGGGTATGTGTAGGATCATCATGGAAAAAACAAGCCCTTAAGTGGCAATGAAAATTCAAAAAAATAAAAGTTAGGCAACTTGAAGTAAAAATTTGAATAAGTTATCTATATTTTTTCAAAAATATGTAACAGTAGAATCTGTAGAAAATTTAATGTAGTTTCTAAACTACTAGGTTTATTTTAAAACAATAAAAATGTATTTGGTGAAAATTTGAAATTTCAATGCAGTAGCACTTAAATTTCAGGGAAAAAACAAGAAGTAGGTGTCTGTCTGACCACCCTAACCACAATAAAATGATAATATTTTTTTATAATATTTTAGATATAAGTAGAGTACTCATGTCTCGATGTGATGCATATTTTTTTGTTATTTTTTTCCAAGTAAATAATTAATTATGAATTTTTTATTACAAATTTTTAAAAATATAAAAACTCGTATGTATGACAACCTTAACTTGGTCAAAACTTCATGAATTTTTATTTTTTTTTAATTCTATAGTATGCGAAGCATAGAATGTGACACATGTTTCGGATCAAAAAATGTGATACCATTTAAAAGCTATAGATTTTTTTCAATTAGTGTATCAATCAAGACTTTAGTCTAATTCAAATAGAAAATGAATAATAATTATTTATTAAATTCAAAGTAAAGCATAATTCATATTAGTGGAAAGTTGAGAATCTCCTTTGAAAACCCTTTTCGTTTCATCAATTTTGGGTAAAAAAAGTTGACAGCCACATACCCTACACATACCCATCATCGCCACTTTTTGGCCCATCATGATCCTATACATACCCAAAAAGAAAGTGATGTAGCAGCTTTAATTCAAGGAATGAAAGAGGTTAACAAAGACATTACTTTTCACCAACATGAGCTACCTCCCTTGGAGATGAGAAATAAAAATGATGCCTTCATGATAATAGCTAGATTCAATAGGATGGGAATAAAAAGGACCCTTGTTGATAATGGCTCTACTCTTAATGTGTATAGTGTGAATCTTTTGGATAGACTTGGAGTAGATAAATCAAGAATTGAACCTGATTCCTTATCTATTCAAGGATTTGACGATGTAAGAAAGAAACCACTTGGTGTGATTACTTTACCTATTATAGTTGGAAATGATACCTTACAAACTCCTATTCATGTTATGCCTCATGAAATTTCATACAATCTTCTTTTAGGAAGATCTTGGATTCATAATATGCATATGGTGCCTTATACTCTTCATCATATCATGAAGTATGTCTATAACAAAGAGGTATACCAAGTTGAAATAGACCCCAAGCCTGAAAGTTTCTTACAAGTTGAAAAAGGAATGAAAAATCCCCTAAGAACATTAATTCCAACTTCAAACATAGAGCCTATAAAAGAAGAGAAACAAGAGATGGAAAAAGTGTCATAGTTATTGGAAGATGATTGGGATTCTTTAGAGTTTAAACCAACATTTATGGTAGAATACCAAATTACAACAAAATAAACTAAGAAACAACCAATGGTAATGTCAACATGGAATTTAGAAGAAAAATCACAAGCATCCGCCTCATCTACTTTAGAAGAAGACACAAGTTATACAACAAAATTTGATGAGATAGATTATGAACAACCACAAAACTTGAAAGAAATGGAAAGAATTTATGGGAGAGGTTATGATCTTATGAAAAAACTTGTTTATATATAGTGGAAAAGGATGTGAAAAGAAAGAACAAGGAATATGTGTTCCTATAGAGCCTAACAAACAGGAGACAAAAAGTGGTTTGGGGTATTTTCCTTCTAAGATAATGCAAGCAAACAAAAGACCATTGTTGAACATCAACACGATTATGTGTAAACCTAAAATAACTCTCACCTTGAAGCATCTTGAATTACTTGACACAACTTGTGAAGACTCATTGGAATACTTCGACAATGATGAAGCTTTGAATGAAACATTAGGAGTTTATGACAAGCCATTTACTCCTCCTAAAAAGAAACCGGTTACATGTGTTGTGATTAATGCTAAGCAAGGAGACAGAGAAAAGGAAAGTAAGGAGATTGATAAAGACAATGAAGAATACAACCCTTAATTTCTAAAACAGGGTGCACTTCCTTTAGGACATACAATTGACATGCCGATGGATATTAAAAATGAAGAAAAAATGATTAAGATAGGAAAGTTCCTTGACAAAGGTGAACAAGAATACCATGCAACTTTACTTCATGATTTTACCAATATTTTTTCTTGGACTTATTCAGACATGCTAGGAATTGATGCTAAGATAGTAACACACAATATAGTTCTTGTCAAAAATGCTAAACCAGTTAGAAAAAAGATACAAAAGATGAATCCTAAGATAGCCTTACTAGTAAAGGTCAAGATTAAAAACTCCTCGAAGTTGGTTTTATACATCCTATATATTATTCTTTTCGGATCTCAAACATTGTTGCAATCATGAAACTTGTTAACAATATTAGGATGTGTATGGACTTTTGTGATTTAAATAAAGTGCCTTTAGAAGATGATTTTACCCTTCCTAATATTGACATTATAGTGGATTTGACTACGAGACATGCTTTGTTGTCATTCATGGATGGATTTTTTGGATATAATCAAATCCTTATCAACCCTCAAGATCAAAACAAAACAACATTTACTATAGTTTTGGGAACATTTTGTTGGATAGTCATGCCTTTTGGATTGAAGAACATGGGCACAACATATCAACAAGCTATGACATTGATATTTCATGATTACATACATAAGATTTTGGAGGATTATGTTATTGATATTCTTGCTAAATCTTCAAATAAAAAAGACAATGTGAATATCCTTCAAAAAATCTTTGAACAGATGTGAAAGGGTGATCCCACAATACTGGTTTACAATTTTTGGCCAAACTGGACATTGAATTGAATTTTTTTAACTAAATCTTCATTTTCGGGCACCTATAGCAGCTAAACCGTGAGGAATTTGAAGATGATGCAAAATAGTGATTTGTGACATTTTTGCTTTAGATTCTAAATATAAATTTTTCAAAAAAATTGGAATTAGATTGCACTTCTTTTTCTATCTCCTTCAAAAACTTGTTTTTAATATTAAACACCATTTTTAAAGAGTGGCATTACTAGCTAACACATGACTTTTTTTCTATGAAGGATAAATTCTTATTTTTTCAAATTTATATTTGAACATAAATATGATATCTAGTTCATGGAATTGGTTTCATAGCATTCCATTGAATATTTTTTTCTTAATTAAGTTTCAAAGTCAAACCAGTTACAATTTAGATATGATTTACTGGGTAAGACATAACTTTTTTTTTATGTATCAAAATTCAATTTTTTTGTTTATTTGGATTAGGGACATCAATATCTAGTGCACTGATATTTTTCATTTTTTTTATAATTGCTATTTTTCCACATGAGCAGAACAAAGAGCTTGATTTTCGGTGAAAAACCTACATTCACATGAAATAAAAATTAAATATAATAATCAAATTAAATTTATTTAAAATTATACTTTTTGGGAAGCTTATAATAAATACTACATATTTACCAAAAACAAATATTAAATGAATTGATTTTATCCCCCAAAAGGTGAATAAAAATTTGGTTTTTATCAGCATTTTGATAGGTTTAAAGGAGACTCCATTATAGGTATGGTTTAAAACTAGCGGGGAACTCCATCCAATGGGGTTTGATCAAACCCTCTTCAATTGGAATTCTTTAACATGAACTTTTCAAGTCTTAAATCATTATATTTTCTAAAAGTATGTGATTTCAACAAAAATTGGTATCTCCCAGTAAGTGTAAACCACTATTGTGGGATCACTCAAAAATATAACAAGAGATTAAAATCTAAAAAAGCGTATCTTTGGTGTAGATAGTGGAGAATTTTTATGTTTTATCGTATCTCACAGAGGAATTGAGGTGGACATGAAGAAAATTGATTCTATAGTTAACATTCTACTGCTTAGAAACATTTTTCAATTGCATACTTTACAAGGAATAATTCAGGCTATTCGTCATTTTGTAGCATCCCTCGTAGAACAAACATTACCATTTACACATTTGCTTAAGAAAGAAATGAAATTTAATTGGAATAAGGATTGTAAAAATGATTTTGAGAGTTTGAAAGATTACCTTGCTACTCCACCTATTTTACAACCCGCTATGCAAGACAAACCATTCATGCTTTATACAACAACATTGGCCCATGCTCTTGTAGTATTGTTGGATCAACAAGATGAAAATGGTAAAGAACATCCTATTTATTACATTATTCAAACTCTGATTGAGTACAAAACATGATATACAATGATAGAAAAACAATGTTTGGCTCTCGTATTTTCTTCTCGTAAATTGATACATTAGTTACTGATTTTTGAAATACATGTGATGATGAAGTTAGATCCTTTAAAAAATATCTTCGCTAAAAAAAATTTATCAAGACATTTAGCTAAATGTGTTATGTTGTTAACTATATTTGACCTTAATTTTTTCTCACAAAATTTAATTAAAGGACAAGCCTTGATCGGCCACTTAGTTGATGCCCCGTCTCCCCTGACATTACCTAATATAGAAGCATTTCCTAATGAGAATGTGTTGATTATTTAAAAAAATGAAGAAACATGGGAATTATACTTTGACAAATCTATGTGAAGAATTGGCTCTGACGCAGGGGTTATAATAGTTCCACCTAGAGGAAAACCTATTCCCTTATCCTATCGCTTAAACTTCCTAGGCATGAACAACACCACAAAATATAAAGCATTAATTGTTGGATTACTTGCTACTTTAACTTTGGGAGCCCAAGATATTAAGATATTCGGTGACTCAAAATTATTAATTAAGCAAAAAAGCAAAAAATATCAAGAAAAGCATGAAAAATTATCAAAATGTAAGGATCTCACAATGAATTTTCTAGAGAAGTTTGATTTTTTCACCGTTGATAACATCCCATGAAAAGATAATCGGTATGCCGATGTAATGGCAAGTGTGGCTTCTCTTATATCCCCTCAAGATCCTTCAAAAAAATTCACCTTTATTGTCCATTCAATTATGAACCCATCAATAAAATCTAAATCCAAAGAAGTCGAACCATTAATTTTATGGTGTGTTTAATGTACTTCTCTTGTGCTCTTAGGGTTTTTCACCTAAAAGGAGAGAGATAGAACCCTAAAATTGAGGTGGTTCACTCAAACTAAGGTATGCAAGATGAAATTATGACTAAATGTAATGATCTAAATGCAACTATGTGATGAAATTGATTGATTATGAATGCAAAACTAATGAAATAAGTAATGTTTGAAAACACAATGTGATATGCAGAAATGAACTAAAAACATGAACAAATGCAAAAAGAACTTAGTGAGGTTTAACAAAATGCACCTAGAAGTTGAATTATAATCTTGGAAGTTTCTAGAAACTAGCAGAGATCATTGTTGATCACCAGTGGAACTCATTCGCCACTAATGGTGAATCAGTCCTCCTACTGGTAAAAAGACCTGAAACAGCTATCCGACTGTCAGGAACTGGATTCTAACAAAATCAAATTTCTAGCCTACAGGTGGGACTCATTTGGCACTGATGGTGAATCAGTCCTCCTTAAAAAATCTACAAATTCAAGAGTCAATTTTGTAGCTCCAGATCTACACTTGTCTTCTTGTCAGGTTGACAGAGTCAAATTTATAGAAAACGGGTTGTAGGTTGTCTCCAAGGTTGAATTAGGGTTTGGTTGACTTGAAACAATTTGATGACCTATTGACCACTTTCCAACACCAATTTCCTTGAAAAATCTACCTGCAAGACCTGCAAACACACATGCCAAGAGGGGAAAAATGGTTAAGGGTTACAATATGGGGATTTAGCTTGGTCAAATCCCACTTTGGTAATCAAACCCTTGATAAAGAAATGAAATAGAATGAAGAAGGAATGATGAATAAACAACATACAAGTGTCCTAAAATCACCAAAACCTTGTTGAAGAAGTCTGAAGATATGTCAATGGCTACTCCAAGATGCTTGATAATTGCTTGATTGAATGATGCTATGATGAATTGAATGCAAGAATGCTAATTGATGTTGAATGAGTGAATGAGATGAATGCTTGAATGAATAGGGGTCAAAATGGATGGAAAAAAATTTATTTATACACTTATGCCCTAATTACCCAATAATACATCATCACAGGCTGACATAAGGTATTTTTCAATGAAAACCCAAAAGAAAGTTTGAATTATTTTGAATTTGGAGCCAAGAGGGACTCATTCGCCACCCATGGAAAATGGGTCCCACTAAGTGGGTGTCAGGAATTGAGTTGCATTGAATGTTGTTTATCAGGTTTACATTTAAAAATACACTTAGTTAAGGCCTATAAGTGCATAAAGGGGCCAAATAAAGCATAAGAAAGGTGTTAATAGTGATAAAAATCCTAGAAAAGCATGAAATCTTGTTACAAGACTTTAAAACACTTTATAATAGGACTTGGTATGTGAAAAAAATGTTTTTTTTAGATGAATTATAATGAGAAGAGTTTAGAAATGTGTTACAATACTTCACAACACCTTCACAAGACATCATAATTTGAATATTCAAGACCTAATGTGAATGCATAAGTTACATTGAAACATTAAATCAAAGAAAAATAAGTCAAACATCATAAGAGAAAGACCTAAATGACCATTAAAATGTCCAAGATCCATTTTTCTATGGTACATTTAGCCCCCACTTTAGTGAGAGGATGAACTTGCTTCAAACTCACACTAAAGTAGTCATGCGTATTGAGAGGGATCCAAATGCACTTATGCTAGCAAGATGGAATGACAATGATCAAGCTCCTAGGATAAAGATCCCATGGAAAACTAAACATAAGATCAAAGGAACATATGTGTGAAAGAGAAAGAAAGAAGAAAGAGGAAAAGGGAAAGTCGGATCAAGCTTCAATTATTTGTCTAGCTAGTTGTGGATCAGATCTAGGTTGTTTATCCAAAAAAGAAAATGCATACTCACTCTAGGGTGATGAAACTCATGGCTATCCATTGGGTGAGAAGGCCCAAAAGGTGAGAAACATACACTCGAGTGGTATGTACTTACAAACACATAGGTGGCTATGGGGAAAGTCGTGTCACGGAATGAGCTTCCCGCTCAACCATATCAAAGTTATACCTCCTGATAACTTTAACTAGGTACCACAAAGGAAAATTTTGATTCCTGCTTCATGAGACAAGCACAACTTTGCATGCTTAGAACTCATGAACAAACATGATGGTACCATAGGAATGCAAGTTGCATTATGCAAGGTGGCCATGCAAAAATGTAATATGTAAAATATGTTCAAAGGATTCTTGTTAAGTTCATGCAAGGTCTATCACTTAGGGACCATTGTGTTTAATGTCTCTAAGAGAGGACCAATCAAAGATAGAATATTGACAACTTAGGGGATGCAGTGCATCACATCAAGTCACTAAGAGGAATGTAATATGCTAAGATAGATCACACTTATAAAGGACATCACACCCAATGTTGTCCACAAAGTGACAAACACATCTTATGGAGTAACAAGGCTCCACTAAGAACCAAGAATGCAAATAAAAAATTCCAATGTATGCCCCCCACTTTAAAGGAATTGTTGCACACCATTCTGTGAGAAATTACTTTAAAGTAGCAAAGGAAGGATGCAAGAAGAAAAACAAGACATGAGAGCCATCTTGGAAATTCCCTATACCAAGTCATATGTTTCCAAGAAAGGTTGCTTCATGTAAACAAAAAAGAAAATAAAAGAAAGGGGAGTTTCCCCATAGAAATGAACACACCAAACACATAAGGGATCTATGGATTTGGGTTAGTATCTTCATTGCTGTAATGTTTTGATTAAAGAGCTCAGAGCTATCATCATTCCCCAAATACATAAAATTGGAAGAATGACACAAAGAAAGTGAAAACAAAAGAAAAATAAAGCCTAGTTTGGGTCAACATGGAAGAGACATTTCAGTCTCAACACTTTGCATCATCCCCAAAAGGAAAACATAAGTGAAAAGAAAATGAAAAGGAAAAAGAAAAGGAAAAGCTTTTGGGTCAACATGAAAGAGACATTGTTGGTCTCAATGCCTTGCATCATCCCAAAAGGAAAACACAAGAAAAAGACAAAGTAAAAAGGAAAATGAACTGATTGGGTCAACATGGAAGAGACATAGGTCATCTCAATGCTTTGCATCATCCCCAAAAGCAAAACAAAAAACAAAAGTGAAAAGGAAAGTGGTGCAGAAGCACCTGGGAAAGGACTATTGTTGAAATTTTGTTTGAAATTCTTAATTTTGTGGTGCTATCATAAGGTCATGTTGACCATTATTTTAGGTGCTTAGGGTGTTTTTGAACTTTGGGAAAGAAGGTGACAAGGGCTCAATAGTTTTACAACATCATTATGTTAAGTTGTCTAGTGTTGCCAAGGTGTCTGAAAACACAGCGAGTTTTACAAAGGTTGTTTTTAGGTCATCTTGAAGCTCGACCCAAGCATCTAAACTTCTTTGGAAGCCTATTTAAGGCATGCCTCGACCTTGGAAAGAGGTTAGATGTTTTATTTTGAGGTGGCATTTTGTGAAGCTGGTGAAACAACGTTCAATAATACAATTTTCCTGTTCTTTGCATTATTGTTGAACTTCAAATGGATTGAATCTTACTGTTTCTTTGTGGTAGAATGTAGTGGTAGTCATATACAAGTTTAGTGTACCATTATTTTATTTTGGTAGATTATTTCCATTTGTAGGTTGTAAATATTTTGTTTTTCTATCATTTTCAGTCCTGTAGCAGGCTGTTTTTAATAATGGAGTCCTAGGGTGCCTTCCCTCCGTAAAAATTGTATGGCCTTTTGGGAAATGTGCCTAGGCTCTGTGCTTGTAAATATGGTAGGTGTTAGGTTTTCTTTGGTTGCAGGAGCTAGGAGAAAGGCCTTGCCCTAGGCGAGCCAGTGAAGAGCCCGGCTAGGAGAGGCTACAAGACAACGTTAATAACTTGCAAGGGAGAAAAGATTTTTGAAAAATTATTATTGGAGAATTTAGGGGAAGGTCTTGGCCATGTATGGTGATAAGGAGGAGAGCCCAGCAATCCGTTTAGGAGGAGAACTTTTCAGCAGTCCTAAAACTATTTCTAAGCAGTTCAGAAACCCTAGCTGCTTGACCAATTTGGTGTTTGGACAGCATACGACCTGAGCAAGACTAGAACCCTAGAAATATTGAAGTTGTAGACAGGGGAAACACATTACCTAAGTCCTTTGGTGGGTTTAGGAGGGAAAGCAATTTAACCCTGTTCAGAGACCTAATAGGGGCTCAAAGGCTACTAGCCTTTCAAACCCTAGGAGAGCATCTTGTGAAAGCGATGGCAAGATAGAAACTTGTGGGTGTCTAAAAACCCTATTCAAACCATTTTGAAGTCTTTGTAACCTTTTCTAACCCCTGCAAGAACCTAGAAGAAGGTTGAGTTTATTTGGTCTTTAGGGCAGATTAAGGGCCAAGGAGAATGAAGCGTTGAACCAGTGATTGGTTTGGTTGTTCAAAATTTGTCAAGATAGAGAGGTTGGCAGGAGAACCAGGGAAACTTAGACAAGGTAGAGTTCCTATAGGTTAAGGTGGAACAAAAAATTTACCAAGGAGGTCTATGAAAAGGCCTAGCACAGGAATCTGTGATTGCTTCCTACAGCTTCCCAGTCAGTGTGATTGATTCCTGTAGCCTCCCTAACAGATTGGTATCAGAGCGAGTAAAAGATTTGGGAAGGCAGCTTATATGTCAGAAGTTGAGTCAAGTGAAACTCCCAGCATGGTGACAAATGCACAATTAGCCAAGAGGGTTGAAGAACAAGAAGAGGACAACAAGTCATTAAAAGAAAGAATAGAGCAACTTGAGAAAGCATTGAACAATGCAAGGTTGGAAGGAAAGGTACCAAAGGAAGAAGAGGTTGCAGAGGAAGACAAGGTCCCTGAACCTGACCCTGTTTTGGAGGAGGAGCCTTTCTTGAAGGCATTGAAAGCCTTGAGAGGAAAAGGACTTGAGGGAGTACCATTATTTAGTGGGAAAATGGAACCTGATTTGGTCATGGACTGGATAGAAGGTATGGAGAATCATTTTGAGTGTGATGGAGTTACTAAAGCTCAGAAGGTGAAGGTTGCTAAGTCAAGATTGAGAGGATCAGCCTTGACATGGTGGAAGTTTATTTAGACTGAAAGGGAGAAAGAAGGCAAATAGCCCATATCAACTTGGAAAGGAATGGTTGCTAAGGTAAAGGAAGCCTACATGCCAGATGACTATGAGATTTAGTTGCACAAGAAGAGGCAAAGTCTAGGGCAGAAAGACCAAGATGTAAACACCTATACTGAAGAGATCCAAATGCTTTGTATGAGGTCTAATGTGACAGATGATGAGAGTCTTAAGGTGGCTAGGTACCTTAATGGATTGAAGTGGAACATTCAGGAGGAGATGGCTTTACTAAGTCCCAAGACAGTCCACCAATGCTATCAGTTGGCCATAAAGATTGAAGAAAGGAACAAGAGGAAGCAAGACCAGTCTTCCAAGGGTAGAGGCAAAGGCAGAGATCAAAGAGGACAGCGTGGTGGTTACCAAGGAAGAGGCAGTGACCAAAGAAATCAAGGAGAGGCAAAGCTCACCGAGCATGGAGGTGAAGCATCCTCAAGAGGAGGATACAATAGAGGAAGAGGACCTCAAGGAGGTTCAAATAGAGGAAGAGGAGCAGGTAGGAAATCTTACTTTACAAACATGAAGTGTTATCATTGTAACCAACTAGGTCACCCTACTTATAGGTGCCCAGAGAAAGCATCCTCTTCTAGCAATGAAAAGAGAGTGGCCTATGCACAAGAGGACACTATGAGTCCTAAGGCATCTGAAATCAGTCACATAGAATCTGAGGTAGGAGAAAATCTGATGTTTAACAGAGTTTTGATCAGGTAGCCAGTCAAAGAGGAACCTAAGCAAAGAAGAGCTCTTTTTAGAGCAAGGTGCAAGATACTTGGGAAAGTATGCAAAGTCATTGTGGATTCAGGTTCAACAGATAATATAATCATAGAGGACGTAGTAACTAAGCTGAAATTGGAGAAGTCACCTCATACTAACCCCTACAAGGTCACATGGCTGAACAAAGGGCAAAGTGTTCTGGTTAATGAGCAAGTAACAATGGAATTTTCAATTGGAGGATATAAAGATAAGTTGGTTTGTGATGTTTTACCCATGGATGCATGCCATCTACTATTGGGTGGACCATGGCAATATGACAGAAGTGCCATTTATGATGGGAAAGAAAACACCATCTCATTCAAGAAGGATGGAAGAACCTTCAAACTGCAGTCATTGTCAAAAGAAGATGAAGGATAGTCAAAGGTGCCTAACATCATGTTGAGCAGTGGTAAGGAGTTCCTTAAGGACCTACACCAAGGAAATGAAGGATATGTGATCATGATGCAGTCCAAAGAGGAAGGAAAGACTGAAAAGATAGTCTCACCAGAAGCAGTCCAAAAGTTGCTTGATAAGTACAAGAGCATAGTTAGTGATGGTACACCTACAACTTTAGCACCAAGGAGAGCTATAAGTCATCAAATTGAATTTATACCTGGAGCCTCATTACCTAACAAAGCAGCATACAAGCTTACACCTGAGCAGAACCTAGAGGTGGCTAGGCAAGTGCAAGAATTATTGGATCAAGGATTGATTCAAAAGAGCATCAACCCTTGTGCAGTACCAGTGGTATTAGCAACAAAGAAAGGAGGTATGTGGAGA
The DNA here is from genome assembly GCA_007258455.2 of Sequoia sempervirens. NCBI lineage: Eukaryota > Viridiplantae > Streptophyta > Pinopsida > Cupressales > Cupressaceae > Sequoia > Sequoia sempervirens. The sequence continues at coordinate 422,466,639 of VDFB02105785.1, forward strand.
CTTTGTACTGATTCTAGAGCAATCAATAGGATCACCATTAGGTATAGGTTCCCTATTCCTAGAATAGAAGACTTAATGGATTTCCTTGGAGGAGCACAATATTTCACCAAGTTGGACCTCAAGAGTGGCTACCATCAGATCAGGATTAAGGATGGAGATGAGTGGAAGACAACTTTTAAGACAAATGATGGGTTATATGAGTGGAAAGTGATTCCATTTGGCCTCTCAAATGCCCCTAGCACGTTCATGAGACTAATGAATGAAGTGCTTAAGGATTTCACAGGGATTTTTGTGGTAGTATATCTTGATGACATACTAATTTTTAGTAAGACAGCGGAAGAACACCTCAAGCATGTGGAGATGGTTCTTAAAAGGTATCAAGAAGAGAAGTTGGCAATCAATCTAGAGAAGTGTGAGTTCTTCAAGCAAGAAATTGTGTACTTGGGTTTTGTAGTATCCCAAGGAACACTGAAGATGGATCCAAGCAAGGTGGAAGCCATCCTAAATTGGCCCACACTAACCACAGCAACAGAGGTAAGAAGTTTTCATGGTTTAGCTCAGTTCTATAGAAAATTCATAAGGAATTTCAGTGGTATATGTGCACCGGTCCTAGGTACTATCAAAGATGGTCTAAAAACAAAGTTTAAGTGGACTCAAGAGGCTGATAAAGGGTTTGAAAAACTGAAACAAGAAGTGGCAACTCAACCAATTCTATTATTGCCTAGTTTTGACAAGTTGTTCACAGTTGAGTGTGATGCAAGTGGAGTAGCAGTAGGAGGAGTACTTAGTCAAGAAGGTAGGCCTGTGGCCTTCTTTAGTGAAAAGCTCAATGAAGCCAAGAAAAAGTACTCTACTTATGATCTTGAGTTATATGCTTTAGTGCAGTCCCTTAGGAAGTGGAGGCATTATTTGTTACCCAAAGAGTTTGTGGTCTTCACGGATAACAAGGCACTTGGTTACATCAACACCCAAGAAAAACTACGTAATAGGCATTTGAAATGGATGGAATACATCCAAGCCTTCACATTTACTATCAAGCACAAGAAGGGACAAATGAACAAGGTGGCAGATGCATTAAGCAGAAGAATGTTGACAGTACATGAGATACAACTAAAGAGCATTGGATTAGAGAGTTTCAAAGACCTCTATGGTGAAGATGAAGACTTCTCAGAAGCCTACAAGGTATGCTTTAATTTTGAAAATCATTTTCTTAGCCAATATTCTGAGTATACATTGCAAAATGGACTGTTATTTAAGGGTAATCATTTATGTGTTCCAAGAGGGTTAATGAGGGAAAATATGATTCAAGAAAAGAATAATGGTAGTCTTAGTGGGAATTTTGGTATCAATAAGACTTTAGAGCTAGTACAAAGGTTCTATTACTGGCCTAAGTTAGCAAAAGATGTTAGAAAATATGTGGAACAATGTGCTATATGCATGAAAGCTAAGGGAGGAGCTAACAATGCTGGTTTATATCAACCCCTACCCATTCCTAACAGACCATGGGAGTGTGTGAGCATGGATTTTGTGGTAGGTCTTCCTAAGACCAAGACTGGTTTTGACAGTATCTATGTTGTTGTAGATAGATTTAGTAAGATGAGTCACTTCATACCTTGCAAAACTACTCATGATGCCAGCTACATAGATCATCTTTTCTTCAAAGAAGTTGTTAGGATCCATGGACTACCTCTAAGCATTGTTTCTGACCGAGATGTGAAGTTCATGAGTCACTTTTGGAAGACTCTATGGAGTAGATTGGGAATGAATCTATCATTTGGATCAGCTTACCATCCTTAGACCAATGGTCAAACAAAGGTGGTTAACAGAGTGTTGGGTAATCTTTTAAGGTGCTTCACTAAATAATATGGACAGACCTAGGATATGGTAATTTCTCAAGCTGAATATGCTTATAATGATAGTGTAAATAGAACTACAGGGAAAAGTCCTTTTGAGGTTGTGTATGGAATGCACCCAAGAGGCATTTGTGAACTCAGAGACCTTGGATCTATGGAGAACAGGAGTGGACAAGTTGAAGACTTCACTCAGACCATGAAAGAGATTCATGAGTAGGTCAAGAAAACAGTCACAACAGCAACCCAAAAGTTGAAGGAGAATGTTGATTTGTCAAGGAAGGATGTACAATTTGCAGTTGGGGATTATGTTATGGTCCACCTCAACAAATCTAGATTGTAGAAGGGAATGGAAACTAAGTTATAGATGAAAAGAGTGGGTCCATGCAAGGTATTGGCCAAATATGGCAAGAATGCATACAAGGTGGAGTTACCATCAGATTTGGGCATCTCTCCAATTTTGAATGTTACTGATTTGATTAAGTACAAGGGATCAATCAAGGATGAGGATCAGAACAGCAAGGAAATCTTCAAGGACATCAGTAATGTGACCTATCCTCAGCAAGACAAGCTTCAGGTAGAGAAGATCTTGCAGTCAAGAGTGCAGAAAGCTACAAGACATAAGGTGTATATGGAGCATCTTGTCAAATGGAAGGATAAGCATGAATCTCAAGCTACCTGGGTAGAAGAAGCAGATTTTAACAAGAAAGGCATTAATATGTCTTTGATCTCTCCTAAAGTTGCTTAGTTGTTTGAGCTGAGAGGGGGAGAATGGTGCAGGAGCACCTAGGAAAGGACTATTGTTGAAATTTTGTTTGAAGTTCTTAATTTTGTGGTGCTATCATAAGGTCATGTTGACCATTATTTTAGGTGCTTAGGGTGTTTTTGAACTTTGGGAAAGAAGGTGACAAGGGCTCAATAGTTTTACAACATCATTATGTTAAGTTGTCTAGTGTTGGCAAGGTGTCTGAAAACACAATGGGTTTTACAAAGGTTGTTTTTAGGTCATCTTCAAGCCCGACCCAAGCATCTAAACTGCTTTGGAAGCCTATTTAAGACATGCCTCGACCTTGGAAAGAGGTTAAATGTTTTATTTTGAAGTGGCATTTTGTGAAGCTGGTGAAACAACGTTCAATAAGACAGTTTTCATGTTCTTTGCATTATTGTTGAACTTCAAATGGATTGAATCTTATTGTTTCTTTGTGGTAGAATGTAGTGGTAGTCATATAAAAGCTTAGTGTACCATTCTTTTTCTTTGGTAGATTATTTCCATCTGTAGGTTGTAAATATTTTGTTTTTCTGTCATTTTTAGTCCTATAGTAGGTTGTTTTTAATAATGGAGTCCTAGGGTGCCTTCCCACCTTACAAATTGTATGGCCTTTTGGGAAATGTTCCTAGGCTCCGTGCTTGTAAATATGGTAGGTGTTAGGTTTTCTTTGGTTGCAGGAGCTAGGAGAAAGGCCTTGCCCTAGGCGAGCCAGTGAAGAGCCCGACTAGGAGAGGCTACAAGACAGCGTTAATAACTTGTAGGGGATAAAATATTTTTGAAAAATTATTTTTGGAAAATTTAGGGGAAGTTCTTGGCCATATATGGTGATAAGGAGGAGATCCCAACAATCTGTTTAGGAGGAGAACTTTTCACCAGTCCTAAAATTGTTTCTAAGCAGTTTAGAAACCCTAGCTGCTTGACCAATTTGGTGTTTGGACAGCATACGGCCTGAGCAAGACTAGAACCCTAGAAATCTTGAAGGTGTAGACAGGGGAAACACATTACCTAAGTCAAGAACCTAAGTCCTTTGGTGGGTTTAGGAGGGAAAGCAATTTAACCCTGTTCAGAGACCTAATAGGGGCTCAAAGGCTACTATTCTTTCAAACCCTAGGAGAGCATCTTGTGAAAGTGATGGTAAGATAGAAACTTGTGGGTGTCTAAGAACCCTATTCAAACCATTTTGAAGTCTTTGTAACCTTTTCTAACCCCTGCAAGAACCTAGAAGAAGGTTGAGTTTATTTGGTCTTTAGGGCAGATTAAGGGCCAAGGAGAATGAAGCATTGAACCAGGGATTGGTTTGGTTGTTCAAAATTTGTGAAGATAGAGAGGTTGGCAGGAGAACCAGGGGAACTTAGACAAGGTAGAGTTCCTATAGGTTAAGGTGGAATAACAATTTCACCAAGGAGGTCTATGACAAGGCCTAGCGCAGGAATATGTGATTGCTTCCTATAGCTTCCCAATCAGTGTGATTGATTCCTGTAGCCTCCCTAACAAAAAGGGTAAAATGTACAACATATAGAAGAATAGAGGTACAAATAGAAGAAGTTCACTAAGAGAGAGAACATCAAGCACACATCACAGGGGAACATGATACACAAATACAAGCATACCAAAGAAAAAGGAAAATGGAAAAGGAGCTAGTAATCCAAATGTAAGTCAACCATTAACTGAGTTGTTGGCTTCTCAATCTCAAGTAATATAAGTGGAAGAGGAATATTGAAGTTAAGAGACACAGAGAGATGCATTACTAAGACAAGGCTAACAAATTCTTGTCCCCATTTAGTGTAATGAAAGAACGAGCCGAGGTGGGTGATGGGAAAGATCATGCAATAGTGAGAATCAAAAATTATACAACTATGGCATGATGAGATTGGTGAGAAGGGTACTAAGGGGTGATAGGATAACAATCAGTATTAGTGAAGTGATACTTATTCAGTATTTCCTTCATTGTCTAACATTCATCGGTTTAGTGGCCAAGAACATGATGGTATTTGTAATATGGTATATTAGAGTCTTTAGGATGGATGACCAACCTTTGTGAAGGTGGTAAGAGTATAAGGCCTATGTTTAAAAGCATTTGGAGTCTTCTTTCACATTTAGGTGGTGGATGCAGAGGAAACTTTAGTTTCTTCAATTTGTAAGGCCTCTTTCATTTGATAGGTTCACCTTTTCATGGATTGAAGGAGGAAGAGGACCCATGGGGATCCTAGAATCCTTGTCATTGGAATTGGGTAATGGTTGATCACGTGGAAGGAGAATTTTCTAGTCAGGAGGAGAATCAAAGATCACTATACCATCATCTTGAAGTCTCCAATATTCAAAAGGAGGCTTATCGGTATGAGGAGGATCTTGATATCCTAATCATGTTGTTTTTTCATCTATTGTTCTCCATTCTAAAAGTTGGTGAATGTCATGTTTGGTTTTTGTATTACATCCTTGTTTGATTAAGATAGTAAAGCATTTTCCATAAGTTTCTTCAAGATTTATTGGTTTATTGGTAACTTTGTTAGCATAAAAGGGTTGAGGGTGTGGTTGTGTAGAGGAACTAGGTCCACCTATTGGAGGGAACTTAGGTCCTTTATTTGTTTTAGGATGTAAGTAACCGAACATGCAAGAGGTTAGATAGTAGGAAGATCTCATGATTTCATGGATGGATAAAAGGCTGCATAGGCTTCAAGGTTGTCAAGGCATGGATTTAAGAACTTGTTTGTGCTATCATCATCTTCTCCAATGATGTTAGTAGTACAAGGAGGATATTCATTTGGAGTTGAAGGAGCATGAGGAAGCTCAAGGTCATTAGGATCATAGCCAAAGGAACAATTGGACATGTCTCCTAAGCATTTCAATGAATTCTAAAACTTGTTAAAGAAAAAATAAAGTTGGAGACAAGCAACACTAAGAGGGGGGTGTGAATCAGTGTTGTGCAAATTCTAAATTTATTAATATAATTCTTAAAGTGCTGATAACATTCAATAAAAATAAAGATGCATGCACATAAGACAAATAACCACAACACCATAACACAAATATATTTTTACATGGAAACCCTATTAGGGGAAAAAACCACGGTGGAGGTCAATCCACAATATTGTTGTGAGTATACTCAAAAGAAAGGATTACAAATGGGAATTCACTTGCATTTAGGCACACTACCTAGAGATCATTGCTCAAAAAGGAAAGGCTCACTACCTTACAAAAGTTTGGAATACTTCCAAGGATTTGAACTAATAGAGTAGCATCTAAAAATGCTTGATTATAGTTCTGATTAGGCTCAATAATCAAATTTAGGACCTTCTAACTAATTCTACTCTTCTAATATGTTTTGCTTCAATTCACACCAAAAATCTTTAATGCACAAGTGAAATTGTGCATTATCGCTCTACTAACCTTCTGAAATTTGCAACATACATCACCTCACATCGAACACACACAAAAATGATATAATCAACCACTTATATATATCCACCATCAAGAATTAAATCACTTCAAGTCGACCTCAATAAAATAAGAAATATTCACAAAATGTCAACTCAAATAATTCAAAACAATCAATGCACATCCTTAAGATTCGGCCACAACATAGTGAGGACCTAAATTAAAATGATCAAACACAAAAATACTTAAACAATAATCCCTCAAATATTTGTGACACACTATATTCACCAATTCAGCTTCCGTACATTGATGAAGAGGGAATTAGTTCACCGGACCTTCTAACTTCCACCAAAATTGATACGAGGCACCAAGATTTATAGATAACAGATATTATCCATCTAACAATACTCCCTAAGATCCACAACATAAAGTAATAATATAAAATCTGCATATGAATCAAAGAACATGAAGTTATCGGATGCTCTATTCTAACTAAACAAATAACTACTTATCTTAAATATGTCTACCGATATGAGAAAATTGCAATGCGTAGATTGACTAGCTGATAAGGGTTGCCATCAATGAAAACACCAAAAAAAAAAATTCAATGTCTCTTGCCAATAATCTCCCCCTTTCGCATTGATGGCAACACTTAGTGAAAAATGACTAAGTGTCAGATTAGTACCAACAAAAATACATTGCCAACCAAAACTCCAAAAATATCTTTATCCACAAATCAAAACTACAACTCCCCCTTAGATGAATATAATTTTTTCACTGATATATTCTCCCCCTTTGACATCAATGGAAAATATTGGGAATCTGCATACAAGACTCCTATAATCAAACAAAAACTTCAAAACTGCATATGTATAGAGTTTGTTTCAAACAACTTACACAAACTTGAAAATATATGCAAAATTTGTCTTTAACAGGTTCAAGCTTGTGTCCCAACACTTCTTGAGACTTTCCAAAATAGTTATGTGACCACAAAGTAAATAAGATTGCACTTCTACAACTTCAAGATCCATTGGATCATTGACCACCATAGCATCTTGTGCTTCTTTCAAAAAATTCAACATGATCTCCATCTTTGGACCAATTAGCTCTCTAAGTTCATTGACTCTTTCCACAACTCTATCATTATCACACTTTAGACTCTTTATTTTTTCAAGTAAGGATATAACTTGACCTTCTTTATCTCCAATAGAAATGATTAAAGGATCAAAAGCATCATAAATAGTAGCTAACTCCTTTTCATAATCCTTAACCTTCTTCTAATTTTCCTCGGTAAGTTTGGACAGATACAAACACAACTTATGAATCCTTCCACCTTTTGATAATGTGCTTTGAAATTTTTTCACACAAGTAGCTAACAAAGATTTATCATTAGCCATCAATCCTTTTAATTTACTAAAAATTTTGGTACCAAACACCTTCTACACTTTAACCAAACTTGACTTCTCAAGTGACTCAAAATTATTACTTACCGAGTTTATAAGTTTATTCAACTCATCAAAGGAAGAACCAGATGGATCTTCAACATGTGTAGGCATGATCTTCTCCAAAATACTCGATGCAAGATTCAATAACTCACTATCCTCAATGTGAGACTTCAAAATTTCTTCCCTAGCCTTAGCTTGTGCAAATGATGTGACTTTCATTTTCTGAATTGGAGACAAGGTAGACAAATGAATAGGAGCATCTCCCAACTAAAAATAAAATTCATCCTTTTCCTCTTCGAGAAACTTCATCACTGCCTCTACAGTGTCTCTTCCTTCTACTGGAACTCATTTAACTTCAACCTTCTTTTCCTCGAGCATTGTTTCCTCAACCACAAACTTTTTCTTGTCATTTGTAACTTCAACTTCTTCGACTGATATCTCCTTTTCTTCAACGGATACAATTTTAGGAGCTTCGGTCTCCATAGGTTCTTCTGAATCATAAAATTTAGAAGGGATCTGAGTATCCTCAATAGTAACCTCTTCAAAACCAAACCAAATGAAATGTCTTCCACATGCACTTCTTTAGAAACAACATCAATTTTGTTCTTTAACAAAACTTTCTTCATAATACTTTCTGTTTCCTTTTCTACTTCTTCAGTCTTACCCAACATGAGCTAGTTTATTCTTGATTTGCTTTTGAAATCTCTTTTTTCTTCTTTTAGGATTGTTCATTCATCTCCAACTCATTCTCAACTGCTCTTCTTTAGTTCTGGCACCAACTCTTCTCATCTCCAAAACATCATACAATTCCTTATGAAACTGTGTCATTATCTAAACAAGAGACATATTGAAATTTTTCAAATATTGTATTGTAACTTCCTCAAGGACTCTTTGAACAACAACATAAAAGGTACCATACACTTCACACAAAGGGTTAAGATTCCCATACTTAATTATACCTCTTTCAACTTCCTCTACTAACATACCAGGTTTGTTAGGCTTCATCTTCTTCTTTGCTTTCTTCTCTTCACTTGAGGGCTTGATTGTAGTTGCAACAGGGGTGCTCATATGCTTTATTTCTCTAACTTCTTCATCAAACTCTATCTCCTCATCTTTTGAAACAACTTTATACATTCTTGTGCTCTTATCCTTCTTCCTTTTACTAGATTCCTTAACTTGAGCTTTTGGAGGGGTTGATTTCTTTGCATGACTGGATAAGGGTGTTGAGCTCCTTGCTGATCTAGTTCAAGCAGAGAATGCTGCCAAACTAGTAGATTTAGTTTTAGTTGGCTCTTTTCCTTTTCCTTTTTCACTTTCAACTTGTTCTCTTTTCCTTCTTGCTTCTATTATATCTTCTATAGGTATTCCCATGCTCTCCGCAAAGACTTCTTCTTTCCTCACTCTCCAAACTATCATAGGTTTATTTAATTTCCCATGGACTTGCATATCCTTCTCTGCATATGTTCCAAACCTTTCTTCAGATGAATCCACATACTTAATAGATGTTGTGCATATAGCTCCAAGATTCTCAAATCAACTTCATATCCCATAGGAATAATCTAAACAGTTTTGGGTTCTACTGCTTTCATCAAGCATTGATCAATATCCACCAAAAAACAAATTGTATCCTTATACTTCTCTAAAATAGAAGTGGGAATTCTTTCCCTTGCTTGCATTACATTCTGAAAGTTTTTGAGATATCCCAAGATTGCAATTTTCTTGGCTTGCAAATCACCAAGGCCGAATAACATGTCTCTAATCTAAATAGTAACAGGCTTATCCCTTTTCCAATGCACCTTCCCTACTCCCTGAACTTCACCCATGAAATAAAAGAACAGAAACAAAAATAGATTACCATATTTAAAATAATTTTTCTTTTCTTTCTTTATCTTTCCAAGATTCTCCATAAGATGACTTCAAAGTAATTCACACAAATCATACTTTGCATTCTCCTATACCATTTGATAGGCTGCATATATGGTTGTACCAGATATAGAATTTTCTTAGCTAGAGTGATATATCTTATAACCAATTACCATTGAAGAAAATTTCACACCCACATCAATGATGTTATCAATTTTCATTACTCTTCTATTAAATACCGAACTAGTTGCGTCAGTGACAACTTGATTCTTCATAGACATCAAAATCGACAATCCACCAAAGGAATTTAAAACTGTAATAGCACTTATAGTCTCTTTTGTAATCTTGAAGGGTTGATTTAACCACATTAATTCTGCATGAACTCGACTCAAGATGTACCAAACCCATTCGCTTTCATCAAATACGGGGAGTTTTTACAATCTTCATGAATTTATTTTCCTCTAGGGTTTTGAATTCGAGCTTAACACATAAATCCTCTCCAGCAATGTGTTTGGAATACAAATTTAGCAACTATGAAATTCCTAACTCTTCAATATTGGCATGAATGTATGCCCTAATATCTTCAATGTGTAAAATATTGTATGAAATAGATGAAAATGTACCTAAGGGCTCAGTCTCAATGGACTTAAAAGTATGCCATTTAAACTTTGGATAGGGTCTATCCTTGACTTCAACTACCAATGGAGTAGCCATTTTTACAAATTCACAGGTTTATAAGTTTTCCCAAAAAATACCTTTTAGTTGGATTAGGGTTTGAACTTTGAATCACCTTCACACTTGAGTTCTCACCAAATTTTTCCAAAGTTCACTTTTGAGCTCCTAAAACTTCTTCTTCTCAAAATGAAAAGTGACAAAATGAAAGATAGAAATAATTTTTTATCATTCGTACACCTAACCTTTTGATGCAATAGATGCTTTTTCCCTAACGCATCTGAATACCCTATTACCATATACTATAAAAGATAACTCTTTTGTGAACCCTCAATTCTGCATAAATAATTTCTCCAACTATTGAGCAACATCTGTAGATCATCAATGCAATCACTGACCTCATCCACATCCCAGTGTCGATCACCTGTAGGGGGTTTGAAATATTTTCTTGACAGTTCTCCCTAGTCTAGAGGCCTCAACCTAATTCCCGGAGGAATTACCAGAAGCTTATTCTGGTGCTGGCTCATTTCCTACAATAAAAGGACTCTTCTTTACCCATGTCTTCTTCTTCTACATCTTGATTTGATCTGTAGTGACTTTCCCTTTTCCTTTTTCATTATTTTGCATGTTTCTTCTCTGATCTACCAGACCTCTTCTACAGAATCTAGCAATATGACCAATTTTATTGCAATTGTAGCACACCATGTTTCTTTGTCTAGGCCAATTGTTCCATTTTATTTCTCTTGATCTACACTGGTTAGCAATATGGCCAAATCTATTGCATGTGTAACATTGTAACACTTGGGAGATGATGCTCATTAAAGCATATAAAAAGTTCATTTAATTTTAATAAAGTAAAAGTAAATGAAGCAATTAATGAGAGCTTCCCAAATGAGCTCAAGAGTAAAAGAAGTAATAAATCTCATTTCATGTATCCAAATGAGTACATTGCATATACATCAAGGATCTAAGTTACATCAATACATATGCATGTGGTAAAAGCGCATCAATGAGTTTCCATAAAATTCATTCATATTCAAATGAAATCAATAAATTCAATCATTACATCTATTTTAATGTTACATAAAAATATTTCATTTAGTACATCTATTTCAATGTTGCAATAATGAATTTCAAATAAAGTTGCTTTTACAAGTGGGCTATACAAGCCTTTCAAGAATTATACATAAGTACATCAATAGCATAAGAAACTCTGAACCTCAACCGCCATGACACCACTGGTCTTCTTGCGACCTAGGGCCAAGAGTGTGATTAAAGTGCCTTTTCCACCCAACCACCAGGTGCATGAATTCCCCAGGTTCCTTCCTAACTCGAAGAAATCCCCGACCCTGCATGAGGAGCCTAGCAACTTGACACAAGAAAATAGGATGGAACTCTCGATGCAAGCCTAGTGCCTATATGCATTCCTAACATGAGAATAACATATTTCTTGCAACAGGAGGTGGCAGAAACCTACATACATTTATTTCTAGGATTTTTTTTCCATCTGTTTCAATGGTACATGTGCTTGGCCAAGCATAAATAAAAGAAACAAATGATAGTTTTAGAAAAGGTAAAACTACTGTCTCTGTGGGTCCACATTCAACATCCTGTCCTAGAAGTTTCTCAAAATATAGCAAATAAAGCATTTATCCATCTAAGTTTTCTTTCAATTATACACATTTTTACTTCCAAATAAATTCGCACAAAGATTACCCAAATTATCTTTTCATGCACACACTCAGTATGAGATATTCTTTCTATACGACTTCTATTGAAAGTTACTATGCAGTTAAAAATCAATCCAAGTTCTAGTTTCTAAAATAGTTTGATCAAAGTAAGTAATTTTGATAGATTTAGAAAAATAAAGTTACTCTTTTCAGCCTCATCAGTATAAAGTTACTATGCAGTTAAAAATCAATCCAAGTTCTAGTTTCTAAAATAGTTTGATCAAAGTAAGTAATTTTGATAGATTTAGAAAAAGAAAGTTACTCTTTTCAGCCTCATCAGTATAAGATAAAATCATATCACACGGATTACTTTCCTATTTAACAGGAATATGTCAACAATTTTTAGAAAAGAATAATAGGTCAAATTTAAAGAAAAGGGAACAATTTCATACATGTTTATTCAAAGAGTTACAAAAATTAGGTTGACAATCTATTCACTCTTCTAGTGGTGATAATAATAAATCTTTCATCTAAATTCAAGGTGTAATAATACTTTTGTATGCAACTTTTTGTGTTTTATATTCAGAAAGTTCTCTAGTTTATAAAAGCTTTTTCTATAGATTATGTTTGCTGACTAAAAATGTTCATCTATAGCTTCTTGTATAGTCTTTTGTATAATTCACTAAGATTTGCAATGATGTATGGTAATTCATACAATGCACCATTATTCATGAATAAAATAGTTTTAGAAATGAATAACAATGTAGATAATCAGATTTGTATATGTAAACACAAAAATAGAGTTATTTATATGCATATGTTTTACACCTCTCTAAGTTTAGTTTTAAAATATATAAGCTCTTACACCATGCTATGCTTTATGTATGTTTCCAATGACAGTAGGTAATGTTTTCTAAATAAAATAGGGATTTTTATGTTTGTGTATATAGATATGTATATATGTATATATATTTATGTGTGTATATATATAAATCTCATGGTTTATATGTCCAAAAGTATTTCAACAGATTTAAAAGATACAAATACCACAAGACTACATTTTTAACATCATGCCATTGATAATGGTAAATATTTTCTACAATAACCAGAGATATGTATCTATCTTTGTATATAAATATATAAATCTTTGTGTGTATATATATATATAAATATACATACATACATACATATATATATATAATTTCAGAGATATTACATAATAAATCTATGTATTTATATATAATTTTACATCTTTGTTGGCAGAAAAATTCTCAAGGATTCCATACACAAATAAAATGAAACTCAACAAACACATATGATAGGTCTAAGGGAGGCTGACACCTCTCCCATGAAGAGGGTACTGCCTGTGAGGGGACAGCGCTTCCTTCACAGGCCTTGGCTTGTGGAGGGCGTTTTCCCTCTCACAGCGCCACCCCTTCCTCCATGGGATGGGGCTTGGGTTAAACCCCCATTTTGATATCTCTTGCTTAATAAAACATAAACCCAATGAAATATAAGAGCAGTCTGTTGCTATGTTCCCATAAATCTAAAAAAAATTGGGTCTGTAAATATATAATATATTAATATTTATAGATATATATATTTATATACATGCATAGGAAAATATGTGAATACAAGTATATATATATATATATTTATATATACTTTTTTATAATTGCAGCATCAAGATTTAATAATAAGAAACAAATTTATAGACCACCAATGCTAAGGAAAAAAGCCCCAATCTGAAAGTGAAGAAATTATGCAATTTCTTTCAATGCACACAAAAGTATGGAGGATTTTCTCAATTTTCACAGTTTTTCAATCAATTTAAAACACTTGCATTCAAATTCTTCAGTAGTATTATCATATTTCAAACAAGATTCATGTAAAATGAATGGAAAACCTAGTTATTTTGCTTCCAGCTGTAGATGCTCTCCAAATAATACTTCTCTTTGCCTCTTCTTGAATTTGTTTTCTAAGAAAGTTATTCTTTTCCTCTTTTCTTGTTGCTTTACCAACTCCTTATTTTCCTACTTTTCCAAAAAGATTCATTCAAAAACCTCTAATTTTGATAAATGGAGCATTTTCTTGGTAGCTATTAGAGCAAACTTGCAGAGCTTATTTTCAAGAAATATTTTCAAGAACCGTTACCTCTCTTCGGAAGTTCTTTCCCTTTTTAATAATATATTCTTTTCTCATTTCTACCCTAATCTTGAAAAATGGACTTTAAAAATGAAATTAAAATATATAAATCTTTGTGTTTTTCACTTCATATTCTTAAATAAGAGATGTGAAAATAATCCACAATTACCATAGCACAAATGATAAACATTTCAAAAATACCTACTCAATTTAAAGTAATTATTTATCTAATATTTAAATAAATATAATCTAATTATCATTTAATTTTATTATCACAAGAATTTAACACAAGTTAAAAGAAAATAGAATTTGTAGCATGGTAATCATTTAAAACTAAAATCAATAGTTAAATTAAATTTAATTCCTTTTACTTTATTATGTTTTTATTTCATTATTTATTTAATTTGACTAACTATTACTTAATTTGTAAATAATCAAAACAAACACACTAAAATTATCATTCCTAAATGCAATCTACATGAATCTAAGTGCTCGTGTGTGTGATCGAGAGGACATCCTATTTTACCCTGTCAAGAAGCTAACCTCCTCTCCTTAATGACACCCTTGGTCTTCAACCACCTGCATCTCAAGTGCACTCAGGAATACAACAATAAACTAAATTAGTATCCCATAAAGATATAAATCAAATTAATATAATACTTTTAATTCAAGTATTTCTATTCTATTCTATGTTGCTTCATCCTCAAAGTAAAATGCATTCATTACTAAACAACTTTTAAAGTAAACACTTTCATATTTCTTCACACCAAAGCACCATAGTATTTATTATTATTCTATCACACACATTAGTTCATATAACAAATCCACATAAAGAAAAAGCAAGGAGCATCACCGTTCGAGATGTGACATCCTTCCCCACTTGGAAGAGACATCGTCTCGATGTCTTATTACAAATCCACACAACAAAATCTAAAGTGTCAGTGTATCATATGTCTCTATATGCAAGAAAAGAAAAGTATGCCAATCATGCACACCACACATATGGTATTACTACCATCCATTTATATCCAAGTAACAAATGGCTCTTGCACCAGAGCTTACAAGAATAACATCACATCATTCAAGCATAAGAATTTAATCACTCACATTAGTACAAGTATAGAGAACATTTTTGGTTCAAGTACAAATATCAATATGGTTAAGGAAACAATTTTCTATGTTATGAGTACAATCACCCATATAGATGTGTCATTGCACATAGCATGAGAAGTGCATTGTTGCACAAGCATCATTCTCATATAATACACATGTAAGTACCTTTACTAAAAACAATCAAGCATACATGATTCACCCTATCAATTATTCATACCTTATCTGCAAGACAAATCGAGAAAACTTATCTAATCATCCTTACCAGTGAAGGCCCTTAATTTATTTCAACTTTGCATTCTTCAAAAATCTCATGGATTCTACCAAATCCATAGCTTCAACCATCAACTAGCCCAAAGCCTAGTACCCTTATGAACATTCTTGCCTTTAAAACATCCCTTCTTAGGTTTCCTGCCTTCGAGAAGACTCAACCAATATTATCTATTATTGTCCACTTTCTTTAGTTCACATATAAATTATAAAATAATAAAACAATGGAAAGGTGCTCCAATGAGGTCCAATCCAACCATCGTGCACACTGACTATTCAGAGACTAGGACACTTGTAATCAATTCTTTTGACCATTCTGATTTTTGAACTTTCTCTTCTTATATTTAGTGCCCTTCATCTTACTTTGAATTATACTTCATTTATTTCATCTTTTCCATATTACTTATTATGTATTCCTTAATCAATCCATATTTTACTTTCATTACCAACTATTGGTTTATTCTAGTTTAGAACACCTTTCAGTAACTTCCTTATCCATTTTTAGTTCTACAACACTTTTATTATGCTTTTTTTTTAACAATACACTCTATATATCAAACTTCAATCAACATTACCAATCTTACCTTTTTCCTCTCATTCCACACTATTCTTCTTGTCTCAGGGGTTTCTTCTCCCTTTCAATTTCCATTACTATTATATTGTCATTTGAGTCTTTCATTCTTCCATTCAAACTTTGTGTAACTACAACATCCCACATTCTATTAATTAATACATAGTTATGAGGAATTTTCCTTCCTATGACCTTATCCATTCTAAAATATCTACTTCTGATCTAGCAATACATGTTGCCAAAGTGTTTCTTTGCTCTACCCTTTCACCACCTGTAACATCTCTCTACTTTCCATTTGTGTTCTACTACATCCACCTTAACTGAAGTTCACTACATAACTACTTTGCTTTCTCAACTAACATTCCTCCTACCACTACCTATTATTTCAACATACACAAAACAAGTTTTTCTCAAAACTCATGGAATATAATTAGGAGTCAACCTTAAAGCATGTTCTCAAATTCCCTTTGTACTATCTAGATATGATGTCCTCCCAAATAATAATAATATCAACAAGATATTCAAATTAATAGATCCATAGCAACACCAATGTTTTCAAAACCTTCCCGACATTTCAGAATTAACACTTGTATTAGACAACGTATTAAGGAATTCAATCTATCATAATTCTATCAACATACACACCAGGAATTGAAGCATTCTCTATATTATCCCCCCTCATACAATCTATCGGAGGTCCATCATGGACACGATAGAGCACATAACATGAAACTTGACTAGCAAGTTAAAACATTCAAGCATAGCCACCATTTAGAAAAGTAAATCAAACCCAAGGAAAAGAAAAATTGATTTCAACAATAAGGCATAAAATGTGCACAATTTCAACAATAATTCACACATGACCATAATGGTCACAAGGTAAATAAGTATTAAAAATTTGATGGCTATACTTACTCATGCACATAAATAAAAATTCAATGTTGGCCTTCACAACATTCAGTAAATTAAATAAAAGCAACAAAATAGAATAAAAATATCAAATTTCTCAAGTTACATAACACATGAACTATGTGACTAACTCTAGTCACAAGAGAGGGAGTACAATACCAAACCATACCTGGATTCCAAAATCTGAGGTAAGTAAGAGAACACATTCAATCATGGTGAACAATGAGTCATCTAATGTGGGCCGAAGTAAACATCACTTTTTAAAAATGTTGATTAGTAGAAAAATTAAGTTATTAAAAATTACATAAAATGATTCACAATTTTTTTAAATTTTTTTTTTCTTAAAATATAATTAGAATCTACACAAAATATCTAACAAATAACTAGTTTGATTCACCTTCAAAACCTTAATGGTTTAGCTGCTATAGGTGTAAGAACATGAATGTCTATTGAAAAATCCTGATTTTAATGTCAAGTTTGGCCAAAAATTGTAACCCATTATTGTGGGATCACCCTTACTCGCACAATATATACAAAGTGCATGACTCACACGATGCATTACTCACTTAAGTGCATATTCATAAATATATCATTTATATAAATCTAGCATATAGGACTCATAAGGTTTCACAAGATTAAAAAAAACTCATGCCTTGTCAATAAGGCTGACAATGATAACTTATCCGAGAAAAAAAATTTCTCCTAGGACCATATCTAAGACTCCTAAGGAAGCTTAACTTGCATTTACTAAAGATCACATGGGTCATCCACACATCCTGATTAGGAAAGAATAGACATTGTCTAAAAATTAGCTTACTCATAATCAAATACCTTTACCATTACATACATCATTTCCCTTAACGCATCCTTCTTGGATTCTCTTCTTCCTTAAAGCATCATCAAAAGTTTAAACCATTAATGGTTGTAGGTGATTGTTCTTTCTACTTGTCTTAATATATATACATTTTTATTTTACCTCTAGTAATCTTGTAACTTATCCTTTTAGATCATACTCATTCTCCCTTTATTTCCTAAAAGAGTTCTCTTTTCTCAATATTTCTCTATTCTACATCATCACTTCACAGGTTGTCATCATGTCTTAGCCATCTTTGCTCAGGTTCATTAGTATTCAGCCCCTGTCGGCCGACTTGCCTTTCCAATTCTAGGCTCTTAATTCTAGCCTCTTGTCTACTCAACAAAGCCAAAATTTGATCCAACTTATCATTGGGATCTTCACGAGATCCTCCTGCCCCTTTATAAGCTCTACCTTCCATTAGGGTCACCCTAATAAAACATAACATCATACGTAGTTAGGCATAGGTCCTAGAGTTGAACCTTGCTGCTCTGATACCAAAATGTAATGCTGGGGAGATGATGCTCATTAAAGCATATAAAAAGTTCATTTAATTTTAATAAAGTAAAAGTAAATGAAGCAATTAATGAGAGCTTCCCAAATGAGCTCAATTGTAAAAGAAGTAATAAATCTCATTTCATGTATCCAAATAAGTACATTGCATATACATCACATATCTTTACATCAATACATATGCATGTGGTAAAAGCGCATCAATGAGTTTCCATAAAATTCATTCATATTCAAATGAAATCAATAACTTCAATCATTACATCTATTTCAATGTTACATCAAAATCTTTCATTTAATACATCTATTTCAATGTTGCAATAATGAATTTCAAATACAGTTGCTTTTACAAGTGGGCTATACAAGCCTTTCAACAATAATACATAAGTACATTAATAGCATAAGAAACTCTGAACCTCAACTGCTGTGACACCACTGGTCTTCTTGCTAGTTGGGGCCAAGAGTGTGATTAAGGCGCATTTTCTGCCCACCCACGAAGTGCATGAATTCCCTAGGTTCCTTCCTAACTCGAAGAAATCCCCGGCCCTGCATGAGGAGCCTAGCAACTTGACACAATAAAAAAAGAGGGAACTCTCGATGCAAGCCTGGTGCCTATATGCATTCCTAACATGAGAATAACATATTTCTTGCAACAGGAGGTGGTAGAGACCTACATACATTTATTTCTAGGATTTTATTTCCATCTGTTTCAATGGTACATGTGCTTGGCCAAGCATAAATAAAAAAACAAATGATAGTTTTAGAAAAGGTAAAACTACTATCTCTGTGGGTCCACCTTTGGCATCCTATCCTAGAAGTTTCTCAAAATATAGTAGATAAAGAATTTATCCATCTAAGTTTTCTTTCAATTATACACATTTTTACTTCCAAAGAAATTCACACAAAGATTACCCAAATTATCTTTTAATGCACACACTCAGTATGAGAGATTCTTTCTATACGACTTCTATTGAAAGTTACTATGCAATTAAAAATCAATCCAAGTTCTATTTTCTAAAATAGTTTGATCAAAGTAAGTAGTTTTGATAGATTCATAAAAAGAAAGCTACTCTTTTCAGCCTCATTAGTATAAGATAAAATCATATCACATGGATTATTTTCCTATTTAACAGGAATATGTCAACAATTTTTAGAAAAGAATAATAGGTCAAATTTAAAGAAAAGGGAACAATTTCATACATGCTTATTCAAAGAGTTACAAAAATCAGGTTGACAATCTATTCACTCTTCTAGTGGTGATAATAATAAAGCTTTCATCTAAATGAGGTGTAATAATACTTTTGTATGCAACTTTTAGTGTTTTATATTCAGAAAGTTCTCTAGTTTATAAAAAGCTTTTTCTGTAGATTATGTTTGCTGAATAAAAATGTTCATCTACAGCTTCTTGTATAGTCTTTTGTATATTTCACTAAGATTTGCAATGATGTATGGTAATTCATACAATGCACCATTATTCATGAATAAAATAGTTTTAGAAATGAATAACAATGGAGATAATTAGATTTGGATATGTAAACACAAAAACAGAGTTATTTATATGCATATGTTTAGTTTTAAAATATATAAGCTCTTACACCATGCTATGCTTTATGTATGTTTCCAATGACAGTAGGTAATGTTTTCTAAAGAAAATAGGGATTTTTATGTCTATGTATATAGATATGTATATATGTATATATATTTGTGTGTGTATATATATAAATCTCATGGTTTATATGTCCAAAAGTATTTCAACAGATTTAAAAGATACAAATACCACAAGACTACGTTTTCAAAATCATGCCATTGATAATGGTAAATGTTTTCTGCAATAACCAGAGATATGTATCTATCTGTGTATATAAATATATAAATCTGTGTATATATATATAATTTCAGAGCTATTACATATATAAATCTATGTATTTATATATAATTTTACATCTTTTTTGGCAGCAAAATTCACAAGGAGTCTATACACAAATAAAAAGAAACTCAATGAACACATATGATAGGTCTAAGGGAGGTTGACGCCTCTCCCATGAAGAGGGTGTTGCCTGTGTGGGGGTAGTGCCTCCTCCACAGGCCTTGGCCTGTGGAGGGCATTGTCCCTCTCACAGCGCCGCCCCTTCCTCCATGGGATGGGGCTTGGGGTGAACCCCCATTTCGATATCTCTTGCTTAATAAAACATAAACCCAATGAAATATAAGAGCAGTTTGCTACTATGTTCCCAAAAATCTAAAACAAATTGGGTCTGTAAATATATAATATATTAATATTTATAGATATATATATATGTTTATATACATGAACAGGAAAATATGTGTATATAAGTATATATGTATATATTTATATATATATATATATTTTCAAAATTGCAGCATCAAGATTTAATAATAAGAAACAAATTTACAGACCACCAATGCTACGGAGAAAAGCTCCAATCTGAAAGTGAAGAAATTATGCAATTTCTTTCAATGCACACAAAAGTATGGAGGATTTTCTAAATTTTCATAGTTTTGCAATCAATTTCAAACACTTGCATTCAAATTCTTCAACAGTATTATCATATTTCAAACAAGATTCATGGAAAATGAATGGAAAACCTAGTTAGTTTGCTTCGAGCTGTAGATGCTCTCCAAATAATACTTCTCTTTGCCTCTTCTTGAATTGGTTTTCTAAGAAAGTTCTTCTTCTTTTCCTCTTTTCCTGTTGCTTTACCAGCTCCTTATTTTCCTACTATCCTAAAAAGATTCATTCTAAAACCTCTAATTTTGATAAATGGAGCATTTTCTTGGTAGCCATTAGAGAAAACTTGCATAGCTTATTTTCAAGAAATATTTTCAAGAACCGTTACCTCTCTCCGGAAGTTCTTTCCCTTTTTAATAATATTTTCTTTTCTCATTTCTACCCTAATCTTGAAAAATGGACTTTAAAAATGAAATTAAAATATATAAATCTTTGTGTTTTTCACTTCATATTGTTAAATAAGAGATATATGAAAATAATCCACAATTATTGTAGCACAAATGATAAACATTTCAAAAATACCTACTCAATTACTCAATTTAAAGTAATTATTTATCTAACATTTAAATAAATATCATCTAATTATCATTTAATTTTATTATCACAAGAAATTAACACAAGTTAGAAGAAAATAGAATTTGCAGCACATAAATCATTTAAAACTAAAATCAATAGATAAATTAAATTTAATTCCTTTTACTTTATTATGTTTTTATTTCATTATTTATTTAATTTGACTAACTATTACTTAATTTGCAAATTATCAAAACAAATGCACTAAAATTATCATTCCTAAATGCAATCTACATGAATTTAAGTGCTCGTGTGTGTGATCGAGAGGACATCTTGTTTTACCCTATCAAGAAGCTAACCTTCTCTCCTTAATCACACCCTTGGTCTTCGACCACCTGCATCTCAAGTGCACTCAAGCACACAACAATAAACTAAATTAGTATCCCATAAAGATATAATTCAAAATAATATAATACTTTTAATTCAAGTATTTCTATTCTATTATATTTTTCTTCATCCTCAAAGTAAAATGCATTCATTACTAAACAACTTTTAAATTAAACACTTTCGTATTTCTTCACACCAAAGCACCATAGTATTTATTATTATTCTATCACACACATTAGTTCATATAAAAAATCCACATAAAGTAAAAGAAAGGAGCATCACCGTTCGAGATGTGACAAACATCTATTATCTCTATAAAATGTGTTCATCACATTTCTGCATTCATTCGACTTATGACCATACTTGTTACAATTAAAGCATTGACCAGAGAATGATGGACCATTTAAATTCATTCTACTTTTGCATTGAGCTACCATATGACCAAATTTGTTGCAAACATAATAGATACCATTTAATTTTTGAGCATTAGGTTGTGTTAGCGGATACCTTCCAATGTTGTTCATCTGATTTCCTTGTCTAAACCTCCTTTGTCTTAATTTCCTTTGTCCTTGTCCAAATATGGAACCTTCTCCTTCTTCATATCCAAGACCTCGCTTGTCACCATTAGTCCTCTAACTTTTAATTAGTTCATCAAGCTTGGCTGAGCTAATCTTGAACTTCTTGAATTCATTTGTTGTAGCAAGTTCATCTTTGAGATCAACAATGTGCTTTTCAAGCTCTTCCTCATTGTGTTTGGTTTTTTCTAACTCTAGTTCCAACTGAATGAATCCATCAGTAATTCAACTGCATTCTTCAGATTTCTCTTTCGGGGATTGGGCAAGCTTTTCTTCATTCTTCTTTTTATCTTCAATTTCATTAGTCATCCTCATCATGATAGATTTCATCTTATGCTTCTGAACTGTATTATCCCTGACAAGATTTTCACGTTCTTAGTCTTTTCCTTCAGGGTTTGACTCAGTTGTTCATCTACAATGTGTTTATTTTCTTCCTGCTTGATCTAATCATAGAGTTCCCTTTTCTTTTCCCTAGACTTGTTGATTTTTTCTATTAATGACTCAATGAATCTCTCAGAATTCATGAGATTTGCTTGTAATTCCTGAACTTTAGATTTTTCCTAATCAAGATGATCTAGGGCCACCATAAGTTGTTGTTGAAGAATGCTCTAATCCATCTCCAAGATCTTCCCCAAGCTTTTAAGCTTCTTTCAAGGAATTGAACTCTAATACCAATTGTTGGAGTCAAGCAACACTGAGAAGGGAGGTGAATTAGTGTTGTGCAAATTCTAACTTTATCAATTTGATTGTTAAAGTGTTGATAACATTCAATCAAAATAAAGATGCATGCGCATAAGAAAAATAATGACAACACCATAACACAAATTTTTTAATGTGGAAACCTTGTTAGGGGAAAAAACCATGGTGGGGGTCAATCCACAATATTGTTATGAGTATACTCAAAATAAAGGATTACAAATGGGAACACACTTGCATTTGAGCACACTACCTAGAGCTCACAACTCAAAAAAGAAAGGCTCGCTAACTTACAAAGGTTTTGAATACTTCCATGGATTTGAACTGATAGAGTAGCATCTAAAAATGCCCGATTATAGTTCTAGTTAGGCTCAACAATCAAATTCAAGACTTTTTGTCTAATTCTGCTTCAATTCACACCAAAAATCCTTAATGCACAAGTGAAAATATGCATAATTGCTCTACTGACCTTCTAACATTCACAACATACATCAAATCACATCAAAAACACACAAAAATGATATAATCGACCACTTATATATATCTGCCATCAAGAATTCAATCACTTCAAGTTGGCCTTAACATAATAAGAAATATTAACAAACTATCGGCTAAAATCATTCATAACAATCAATGCACATCCTTAAGAGTCGGCCACAATGTAGTGAGGACCCAAATTAAAATGATCAAACACAAAAATACTTAAACAATAATCCCTCAAATATCTGTGACACACCATATTCACTAAGTCAGCTTCCATACATTGATAAATAGGAAATTAGTTCACCGGACCTTCTAAATTCCTCCAAAACTGATACGAGGCACCAAGATTTATAGATAACACATATTATCCATCTAACAATACTCCCTAAGATCCACAACATAAAATAATAATAGAAAATTTGCATATGAATCAAAGAACATGAAGTTACTAGATGCTTTGTTCTAACTAAACTGATAACAAAGCCATGATGACAATGACTAAAAGTAAACTAAGATACAAGAAAGAAGATAAAACGAAAAAATATGGAAAGTATGAAAGAAAGTAATAATAGGAAACTATGATGCAGAAAATACCTAGAAAATGCTTGATAATGCAGTTTAAAATGTGCAA
The DNA here is from genome assembly GCA_007258455.2 of Sequoia sempervirens. NCBI lineage: Eukaryota > Viridiplantae > Streptophyta > Pinopsida > Cupressales > Cupressaceae > Sequoia > Sequoia sempervirens. Next base: position 422,490,466 of record VDFB02105785.1, read on the forward strand.
GTGGACGGATTTGCCTAGGGTGGCAAATGAGTCCAAGTATGAGATTTTTTGTGTTTTTCAAAAATTTAAAGTGATTTTTATGTGTTTTAGATGCAAAATGAAGATGCATATGCAAAATTTCAGTATTTGTAATTGTTTGAAATGCAAGAATGAAATCTATATGAGGTATTCACTAATGCAAATTTAGGATTCCTAGGATACAAAAATCTAATGCAAAGACTAATGATATGATTTCTAGGATGGAAATGCAATGCAAATCAAACAGATAATGTACTCAATATGTAGGTTCGCCAAAATGGACCATCAATTTTATGGTGTGTTTTATGTACTTCTCTTGCGTTCTTAGGGTTTTTCACCTAAAAGGAGAGAGATAGAACCCTAAAATTGAGGTGGTTCACTCAAATTAAGGTGTGAAAGATGGAATTATGACTAAATTTAATTATCTAAATTCAACTAAGTGATGAAATTGATTGATTATGAATGCAAAACTAATGAAATATGCAATGTTTGAAAACATAATGTGATATGCAGAAATGAACTAAAAACATGAACAAATGCAAACCGAACTGAATGAGGTTTAAGAAAATCCACTTGGAACTTGAATAATGATCTTGGAAGGTTCTAGAAACTAGCAAAGATCATTGTTTATCACCAGTGGGACTCATTTGCCACTAATGGCGAATCAGTCCTCCTACTCGTAAAAAGACCTGAAACTACTTTTTGACTGTTGGGAACTGGATTATGACAAAATCAACATTTCCAACCTATAGGTGGGACTCATTCACCATTAATGGTGAATCAATCCTCCTCCAAAAATCTACAAATTCAAGAGTCAATTTTGTAGGTCCAGATCTGCACTTGTCTTCTTGTTGGGTTGGCAGAGTCAAATCTGTAGAAAATGGGCTATAGGTTGTCTCCAAGTTTTAATTAGGGTTTGCTTGACTCAAAACACTTTGATGACTTGTTGACCACTTTCCAATAACAATTTCCTTGAAAAATCTTGCTACAAGACCTGCAAACACACATGCCAAGAGGGACAATATGGTTAAGGGTTAGAGTATAGGGATTTTCCTTAGTCAAATTCCACTTTGGTAATCAAAACCTTGATAAATAAATGAAATGGAATGAAGAAGGAATGATGAAGAAACAACATGCAAGTGTCCTAAACTGACCAAAACCTTGTTGAAGAATTCTAAAGATATGTCAATGGCTACTCCAAGATGCTTGATAATTGCTTGATTGAATAATGCTATGATGAATTGAATGCAAGAATGCTAAATGATGTTGAATGAGTGAATGAGATGAATGCTTGAATGAATGGGGGTCAAAAAGGATGGAAAAACACTTATTTATACACACTTATGCCCTAATTACCTAATAATACATCATCATAGGCCAACATAAGGTATTTTTGAATTAAAACCTGAAAGAAAATTTGAATTATTTTGAATTTGGAGCCAAGAGGAACTCATTCGCCACCCATGGAAAATGGATCCCACTCTAGGCTTGTAAGTGGGTGTTAGGAATTAAGTTGAATTTAATGTTGTTTTTCAGGTTTACATTTAAAAATACACTTAATTAAGGCCTATAAGCACATAAAGGGGCCAAATAAAGCATAAGAAAGGTGTAAATAGTGATAACAAGCCAAGAAAAGTGTGAAAGCTTGTTACAAGACTTTACAACACTTTAGAATAGGACTTGGGAAGTGATGAAAAGGTGATTTTTAGATGAATTATAATTAGAAGAGTTTAGAAGAGTTTAGAAAAGTGTAGAAATATGTTACAACACTTCACAAAACCTTCACAAGACATCATAATTTGAATATCCAGGACTGAATGTGAATGCATAAGTTACATTGTAACATTAAATCAAAGAAAAATAATTCAAACATCATAATAGAAAGACCTAAATGACCATGAAAATGTCGAAGATCCATTTTTCAATGGTACAAAAGTATTATCAACAACTATGGAAAGTTATAGTGAATGGTACACATTGATATTTAATTATTTAAAATAAGGTACCTTTCCTAAGCCGACAACTAAGAACACTTGAGACCACCTTTGTAAACTCACATCTAGATATATAATCCTTGCCGATGTGCTATATCGAAGATTGTTTGATGGCATTTTACTTAGATACCTTAAATAATATGAAATCCCCATAGCACTTGAAGAAGCTCATGCATGTGCTTATGGAGGTCATTTTGGAGGAATATCATTAGTTCAAACACTCATCCGTATAGGATATTATTGGAGACATATGGAAAAATATTTCTTGGAATACATTAATAATGTCACAAATGTCAGGAACATAGCAATTTGATCCATTCTCTCATTTTTGAGTTGCATGCCCAAGTTCTTATTTGGCCATTCTTAGTATGAGGACTGGATATGATTGGAAAAAATTCACCTCCTTCTTCTGTTGGACATACCTTTATAATTACCACAAAAAATTATTTCTTAAAATGGGTGGAAGAAATTCCCCTTCATTCAACAATCATCAATGTGATATGTCATTTCATATTGGAAAACATTATTGTTTGCTTTACACTTCCTTTCGTATTGGTTTTAGATAATGGGACACCATTTAAGATTAATGATGTGAATAAGTTCTTATAAATGTTTAACATTCAACACCATTTCTCAACAACATGTTGATCATCAAAGCTTGTGCTTTTCTAATAGTCTTATGGGAAATTTAGCAAGTGGGGGACAAATTGCATCTCATTGAATACCTCCAGGTTTTTAATCAAAATTTGGCTCTTCTCTTGGGGTTTTGAGATAAGGGAGAAAGGAAATGTAAATATAAAACATAAAAGGTGATCCGACAAAGCTTTTCACAAAATTTCAAACCCAAGTTATTCCTATGATTAATATAAAGGACATAGAATGCCACAACCCCTCATTGTTGGAAAGAGAACGAACAAAAAAAGCTAACTTCATGCACAGTGCAAACTTTTAGATCTTTCCACAGGTAGTGTTCATTGAGGTCTGATCAAACATAAAGATTCCTTAGAGTAAAAGAACAATATTCCAAAAATTACAAGAACTTTGTCTCCTAATACAACATAGCATAAAAAAATAACAACTTTAAGGAAAGCAGAAAGAGTCCAATGACATAGTCCAATTCTCCTAAGCTACTATTCCATCACATGAGCATAAAGCATAGAAATTTGCTATTTATACTACCAAAATATAGCTTGCAAGACACAATGTTTCATTCAAAATGACAATATAAAGAAAGAAAGCTTGAAAAAGGCCATACATGCATAGTCTCAATAAATTCCCCTCAATAGTTTATGCTTTAATTAAAACTGAACTTGGAAAAAAAGGTCAAATGTCAATTCGATAATAGTTTAAACCTTAATAGATATAATATGCCAGAATAAAACAGTTCTTAAAACTTTTAAGAAAACTAAAAAGAAACACTTCTTTTGACAAAGAAAATAGTCCCTCTTGGAAAATCATCCTTTGTATCTGTATCTTCACCCTCCTTATATAGTCATCAAAGAAAGAAACACCACCTTATTCTAGATTAATTTTTGCTAGGTGTTGACAATTGATAGCACACGATCCAATCATAGACCCTTGGTTAGGATGCAAAAGATCTTTGCATTAACTCTCCAACTGTTGCATTAATACCCTCTAGATATTTTAACAAAGATAGAAACCCAAATGTGATCATAACCTAGGAACAACATCCTGGAAAAGGACCCAATTGATCGATCACATCACTGCAAGGTACCATCTCAAAAATTCCATCCCAAAAACTGAGAAAAGAAAAGAAAAGGTTAGCTAGCTCAGACAAACTCCTCAATCAAATATCTTTATCAATGGTTCAAACAACTTGCAGCAAGGAGATAATGTGTCAGCAAGGTGGAAACTACTGAGCTTGCAAATATAGCTCCCAAGAAAATGTCTGACAAGAAAACACATGTCCCGAACCTTCTCCCAAAAGGAAGATGAAATGGTAGAAGCTGCACAACCACCATGTGGCGTATCACACACCTTTTTGATAATTTTATTTGAGCACAAGTGCACCCAATATCAAAGACATTTATGCAAACCAAAATAAAATGACTGAGGAAAAAAAAACCTTTATAGTTCTGGTGACTCACAAGGATCTTCGCTTCTATAGATATTCAAACCTAGGCCTCTGGTTGTTCCTGAAGTTTGATGAAAGTGACGCATTGAGCCTCCCAATCTGCATTAGTTGGTAGAACAAGGGTTTGGATCTTTTTGTATGTTTGTTCGAGATCAAAAATATCCTTGTAAAAGATGGTGCCCCATCTAGAAGAGATCACACCTAAGTGATAATAGAGCTGAGAAAGAGGATAGATTTCACACTCAACATCATCCACTATGGGTACAACACTCGAGCTTGGAATTCCAGTGGTGGTTTTGATCTTGTGTCGGATTTCCTCATTGATTTGCTCTATTGTCAACATGTCATCATCTAGGGAGAGAAGAGGAGGTAACTTGAAACTAACCAAGACAATGAAGTCCTTTTTGATCTCAATGGCCCTTTTATTCAACATCATCTGGTGATCCTTGCATTTTTCAACAACCATGTGGCAGTTGATGATCTCATTGGCTTTGAGGGAGGTGACCCGTCGATTGGGAATTCCTTCTCTTTTAAGAACCTGATTGGTGGCGATGCTCAATTTGGTTATAAAAATTTGGGAATCCTCCACCCAAGGTGAACATGTTTCTATAAAGTGGTCAACCATCAGACCGACCTTGGCATTTAGTTCCCACATGTCCCTTAAAAACTGTAAGACAGGTCCTAGCACACACACACCAATTGCTATCTACTCCCAATGCATAGCTACCAACCTTCTCATTATAAGGAGGGATCTATATCCTCTTGTAACAGTTAACTCCTGGTTAAAATGAGCCTCTCTTACTTTGATGTTTTCTTCTATTTCACCCTTCTCCCGAAGAGCATTTTCTAACTCAAAGCTTAGTCTTTTGACTTCTTGTCTTGACTCTTCCACCTCAATCTAGATTCTTTGAAGATCATCAATATTTTGGGATCTAGCATAACTTAACTCTTTCTTCAAATTTTCATTTTTAGTACAAAGCTGAACTTGCTCATTACAGACATCTACAAGCAACCTGGACATGTCTCCTTGTTGGCCTTGAATTTTTTTTACGTAGGTCATTTTAGCATCCTTAGCTTAGAAATCATTCTGCAATTTGTTCACTATCCCTTTCACATTTTCAAACTCAACTTCGTGCTTCCTTAATTTCCTACCCAGTTGTTCATAATCAACATATACGACCTTTTGAATGGCTTTGGCTAGGACCATTTTATCGTCCAGGTGGGTTTCACTCAAATCCAGGACCACAACATGAATTTCATATTCTTCCATCTACATTTTTCCTTCAGGCTTGGAAACAAGCGGCCTCATAGTGGTGATAAGCAAGGAGATTCTCTCTTAATTAAAACAAGCTTCAATCCTCTTGGTGGCAGGCCTTTCAGCACTCTTTGATAACATTTTCAACTTCCTAGTCTTTTGAGCCTATTTGGTGGTGTCAAAATGACCCTAAAGAGTATGAGGGACATCGACACTTTCAGTTGCAATGGGAGCACCAGGGGGCAGTCTGGAAATGGTGACAGTAGGGGATACTTCATATGTGTGAGTGTGGGGAGATGCAAAAGACAATGTGATCATAGAAAAAGGTAGAACACCAAAAGGAGCACGAGAAGAAATAGTAGGGGTAGATGTGGAAAAAGTTTGATGGAGAGGTGCTTTCCTGGAAGTAGATGGGTCAGGAGTAATAGGAAAAATTGTAGTTTTGGCGATTTCAATGGAGGCCTTTGACAAAGCAACTAATGACATAATGGTAGTCGAGGCGGATGATGCTCATTCGGTGCATAGAAAAGTTTCAAATTGTTTTTTTACAATAGCAGGGGGTATATCCAACATTACCCATTTAGGAACTGAAGATGATGGATTAATTTCAATAGGAAGAGGTTGGGAGTGTACCAAAGACACAAAAAAAGGAAGAAGAGGGGGAGCAAAACTTACCTGAGTTGCAGTTGATGAAACATTATGCAAGGTGAATTCCACTTCCTCTTCCTGATGGACCAGTATATCAGGTGCACTTGGGGCTTGGATCCTTATCCACTTCACACGATTAGAGCCAGCATGTTCCAATCTCCTTCTAGTAGAGTCCTCTGACATTTGGACATTAGCGACCGTTGAGGATCCTCTTGGGGATTGCCAGGTCTCTTTTTCTTTTCTTCAGGCTTGGGATGCGAACGGGGCCTATGGACCCCCTAGCCCTGAATCTCATTAGTTGTTAAGTTCCTGAGGTCTAGGAATTAGGAGTGGAACTTGTTCCTCCTCAACCTCATGACTTTTCTTGGGATTGCTATTTTTAGAATCATCCTCCTTAGATCATACATGTCCTCAAAAATTTTGTTGAGCTAGAAGTTGCTAAAAAAATCACCTAGATTTCTCATCTCTTGTTGGAACCTCTAGAAGTCTTCCTTCTTTCATTCTCACCATCCTTTATGCCTCGGTTGCGCACTAAGAGATTTTCTCATTGGGAGATTCCTTTGATACTATTCATGTGGCTCATAAAAACTTAGCCATTTTGGCCATTTTTTTGGTATGCGGGCCAGGTCGATGTACATATCTACACTCTCTTGAGTAGGATTTCTCCTCCTTCGGAAATACTCCCTAAACTCATGCCTTAAATTGAAACACCCATCTGAGTTGTAATTCCATTTTTCACAAATGAGGACCAAACCTAGAGTTGCCAAAAGACACATGATCTCATCCTTAGCCTTTCACTTGCTCAATATTACTTGACTCTTTACAATCATAAGGGGAAGATCAAAAAGCTTTTCTCTATTCCTCTCAGCACAATAGATCTTGTCAATAGTGGATACTTTTTGGCAAGCTTTTGATGCAAAAGTTTGGTCTATCACAAATGAAGGGAGTTGGAAAACCTCCTCAAGGAAACCATGAAACATGATGAATGTGAAATGTTTTTCGAAGAAGTAATCCAATGGAATAGGTGGATGTTCTATCCATTCTATAACCCCCTGAGAGAAACGACTGATGGGGCGAGCTAGTAAATCTTGTAACAATGGTCTTAAAAAATAATCTACAAATTGATAATAATCTCATGTTCTTGAAAATATAGGGGTCCACACAAAAACTAGCTGGATATAGCCTCTCTTATATATCCTAGACACTGGCACATTCCTCCCTAGCCACTCAAAATTTTGATGTAACAATAAATGAACTAGGATGAAAGAGTACCTGAATTTGGACTCAACAATGTAGTTTCTCAATTGCAGCTTCATATTCCTAGCCATCACTTCAACAAAATCATAGTGCCTCAACACCTTTTCTCTTTTGAGCACAAGACCTAGGGAAAATTGGAAAGGGTTAACCTCTTCTTCATTGTCGAGCCCAAAAACCTAGGCCAACATCGAGAACATGGACTGTGTATCCTTCTTAAATTTTCTTCATGAAAGAGGCCAGTGAATCTATCCTCTCTATGGCATTACCTTTGTCTCATCCTCATAAACAAAAAAATTTCCTGAACATATCTTCTCCCAGGACATTCATTTGTTCTTCATTGAAAATTTTGACACCCCAACCCATATGAATACACAACATATCCTGTATAGCTTTGGCCGAAATGGTGATCTTGACCCCATGGCCCTCAACTGCCTCTGTATTTTTGTTAAACCTCTTTGCACATGCATTAACCAGCTTCAAGCATGGATGTACAATAGGTAGCACAAATTGTGGTAGGGCACTATTCCAAAGCTGAAATGAAAATCCCTCTACCGACTCATGCCCCAACATCCTCTAAAAAATAACCTTCCCTAAGATTTTTAGGGTTGATGGATAACTGACGGTCATAAACATTGTTGGTTATATCTTGAACCACCTCCTTCAGGATGCATTAGTTAGATTGAAGCTTCTTGTAGTGTTCAAATGGTCATTCTTTTGGAGCTAGGGCATTGGTGAACGAGTAGTGCCCAAATATATCAGCGTAACCAGGTATTCTATTTGGAACTTTGGCCTGCCTGCTAGAGGTGGACGCTTCTACCATGATTGTTTGAGAATGATACAAAACCTCTCTGGTTACAATAATGATTTTCCCTTTGCCAAAACTTATCTTTCTTTTGAGTGCAATTAATTTCTGGGCTTTTGCATGTAGTTATGAGTTTGCTACTATTGATGGCTCATTAAATGCTGCAACCGGGGTAATAGGTGTGGATGGGAGATCTATATCCCTTGGGAATTTTGAGAAAGTTGCAAGAATGGAATTCGTACATTCCTTCTGCCACCTCTTCCTTATTTTAATTCATTACATTTAAAATCATCCTTTTCATCATATGGAGTGTGTTGAGATGACACAAGGTACTTTTAAAAGGATCTCTTCATTAATTTGTTAGAGCCTTAGTGTGTTAATCCATGTCTTTTCCCATTAGTGAAATAGTTAGCACTGATGATGGCGAAGGACACACGTCAACCATCGGCACGTCAACCATCGACATATGCGGGCATTTACTCCTAATGCCCAAATTTATTTATGGAGGTATTTCATCAAATCTTCCATATGATTTGTTCACCCTGCTCTGTTCTTTCTCAAAATTTCCCATTGCTGTCTAGAAAAAAATAGACATCCCATTGGTGAAGTATCCTAGTTAGCCTTTTCTATATATAGCTACACCACCTTTTGCAACATTCATTCAAACATATAGTTCTATAACTTAGTTGGCCTTCCGCCTACTCTCTTTTCACCATAATTCACTACTTCGTTGTGATGTCTGCTAGTCTGGGTACCCCTATTTGGCTCATTCCATGGAAACCACAATACTATTTACGGGAGAGATTGTTGACAACCATATCAAGTACCTGGTGAAGAATTGTGACCCCCTGATCATGACTGCACATTGAATTGGGTCATCGGTGCAAACTACCTTACCGACAAGAACCAGCTTCAGAATAACTACAACCTGCTCTCCCACTTTTTGGCCTCACTATTGGACCTAGGCATGGCCAATCCCATGATAATTGCGTTGTGTCAGAAGATGTTTGACACCATAATGATGGAAGGGCTTGATGAGATAGTGTGAGTGGCCATTCCTGGTGTCAGCATTCCAAGCGTCATGGACCTCCACAGGCACATGGACTTTGGAGTGGACATGCCCTGGTTGCCCTTCCTTACTGACTTTCACACTACGGATGTGGAGACACACCATTGTTCCTCTTAGCCAACGACTACTTTCCTTTTGTGGGAGTACAACGTGGAGAAGGTTCTGGGGATTTTCTAGAAAAATAACTTTAGTTACCTGGTGCAACTTCGCAGCGAGTAGACCCTAGGTCTGAACTGTACAACTTGCATACATGTGTTATGTTTTTTTCCCCTACTTGCAACCTGTCAGATGAAAGAAGAAGAATAAGAAGAAAAGGAGGAGAAGCGGAACCCGATTAGGAGTCCCTTTTTGCTTCACCATTGGAGGTGGAAATTTACTGTTTATCTGATCGTCGCCTCCTTTGAACAAATTTTTGTTTGCTTCCCTTTTTTGAGTTTTTCTCGAGAGAGCCTTATGTAATATTCTGAGCCTCGGGCCATATACTATACTATAATTTTTTTCAATTAACATGATATAGTATAGATTTTATTTCTTCTATGTTATTCTAGGCTTTATTCTCAAAAAACTTTGAAATAATTACAATTTTTTTTACATATGGTACATAACTGTTAAAAAATTTAAAAGAATTGTGCATTTTAATGGAAAATTATTAGATAAATACCATTCATTGGTACATCTGAAACCATTTCATTGAGTTCGTACGTGTTCTTTCTTTTGCATGTGTTGCTTTCAAAAGTTCCTTTCTGCAACACTTTAAAATTAGTAGGTTGTCCTGGTTTCACATCATGCCTATAGTACCTTAGAACTAAACGTTCTTCTCTAGAATTTAGGTTAAAAATATTTTCATTAAAATACTTTTTTATTATTCGATGATGGTTAATTATAGCTCCATGGGCCTTTTCTCTGTCTCTTTTTAGCCTCGAGGTTTTTTCCAAATTTTTCGTACATCAATTTATACATAAAAAAGTTTGAAGCCAACTTGAGGGTAATTTGATTTATCAATAAGGTAGCTTGTTTGTAACTGTGCCAATCTCTTTGAGCTACCAACCCAACACATTTGATTAACCTAGTTAGGCTCTTGTTGGCTAATTCGGTTAACCTGCCCCCTTGCATATAACAATATGATGAAGACTTTGGGAAAATCCTATATCTGGTAACAAAATTTTACCCTTGTGATTCCACTGGACCTTGGGCATTGGCAGGTGTAATGGTCTCAGGTAGACTCAACCTAGCTTTTAGCTTCTTTAGAGACTTGTCAAATCTTCCTTTTGTGATATGTTCCTGCACACCAGTTCTCCTTTGCTTCCTTGTAGGGAATGTAGTAGGATACTCTTCATTTTCTTCCTCATACTTCTCTAGCTACTTGATAACCATTGTGCCCTTGGGAGTTGGTTGAAAACACATCTTCTGCTTAATCATCAGGGTGGCTGGGGTCACAATTCTTGTGAAATCTTGCATAAATCCTAAGACAAGGCTAAACTTATATGGAGAAGATCTTATGTTCAATTATGAGCTCCAGACCTTCTCAAGACTTATTATTATTTTCTCCTAAGACACTGTACAACCAAGAAGCTTTCATTTGGGCACTCCAAGGAAATATTTTTCTAGATCAAGAAAAATCCTAGATCGTTTGTCTTTTGAAGAAAATCCCTTTAGATGATCAGGTTGATCACCTTTTCCTAATGAATCACCCAAATATATGAAAATAATCTAGTTGGGTCATTTTTTAAAAGTAATTCCCATTTCCCTTTGAAAAAATGCAACAACATCAGAGAGCCCGAATAGTGTTTTTGAGTATACAAACATTTCCCACTTGGTGGTAGACGTCATCCTTTGTCAGTTGGATTCCATTATGAAAACTTCATCATTCCTTGGGGAATCATCTATCAAAGAGGAGGTCTCTATCTTGGTTAGAATTGGGGAGAAATGTCTCATCAGTGTCAAGGGGTAATGATCTTTTGACAAAATCCTTCTTGAGTCTTGAAAGTCAACATAAAGTCGAATATCCCTATCCTTTTCCAAAATTGGGACTAGATTTGATACCTAGGCAAAAAATTTGATAGGACCTATGACCTTTGACTCGGCCCATTTGATGAACTCTTGTGTTGCCACGACTTCAACCTTTGGGTGGATTATCCTTCGTTTCTACCCGATGGACTCAGTTTCTTTATCTAGGGAAATCATTGATGCAAATATACCTAGGTCGTAGCCTCTGAGATCATACTTGCAACATAATTCTTTCAACTTTCTTTTATTCTTGTAAGAGGCCCTCTTGCCAACCACTGATCTTTTGATTTTTTTGACATCAAGTTTATTACAATAATTTAAAACTGCAGAGAATCTTTTCTTTGTTGGATCAAAAATTGATTCCAAATGTGTTTCAATAAGAAACGTCTAATCGACGATACTATCTTGAGGTCAAGGATTCCCTTGCATATCAAGAGCTTCAAAACTTTTGATAAGATCCCATACATTATGTACTTGATATTAACCTTGTATTTATTATGGTTGCTTGCCCATAGATCTGACTTACTATCGACTCTAAATTTCATACAGCTTGTTTCTTACTTACATCCATTCTTTTTGTTGGAATCGATCCATGGATGAAAACTTCATATTTGGTATCATTAGTGAAGCATGGAGATTGAAAACAATAAGCTCTGGGGTATTCCAAACCCATCAGAAATACCAATCAGACACCTATTCTAGGATGAAATTTTCACTTGACACCATCAAAATGTATGGTCCATACATGATTATTAGATAGATCATTAGACTCCTCCCAACTCTTCATTAGTTTTAGAAAGACCCAATCTCTGTTCAAAATCACATAGGCGCTCATCCTTGTAGCATGGAAGTTTCCAAATGGATTAGAACTAGTGAACTAATTGAGCAACATTGCTTCTTCCAAAATCTGTTGATTTGTATCTTCTTCTTCTCTGGGAATTTCTACGCAATATCTCTCCTACTGAAAAGTAGAGGTATTAGCAGACCTAAAGCATAGATTTGCATCATATACAATATGTTTGGGATGCAAGGATTCAGATAGAATCTTCATCTTGATCCCATGTTTAGTTCTCAATATCTGGTGAGACCAATTAAGTGCCAGGTATCCACCAAGTTTGGATATGAAATCTCTTGATAGACACATTCCAAAAACTGGTGGAATGTCTATTATTACTACTTCCTGAGTGACTATCTAACTTGGGCAGGAGAAGAGAGTTAGGGATAAATCCCTTATCCAACCAATGGTTGAGACTTTCTTTCCATCTAGTTGCATAATTCCTTTTTCAAGGGGTTCATACTTAAGTTTTAAAGCATCCGCCACTTTTTTTGGCATAATGGTTGTGCTAGCTCCTGGATCAATCATATTATTATGCAACAATTTATCTCCTTCTATAAGCATTAAAAAGAAAGGTGTGGGATTTGTTTCACTTACCTCTTTCTCTTTAATTCCATTCACGTTATTTGCATAAGCCATTGCTTTTGGAGCCTAAGGGGGAAGCACGGATTTTTTATTTCTACTTTGATTGTTCAACTGAGCCACACTCGCCTGCAAACTTTTCCCTTCCACCTTCAATGCTTCTTGAAGTAGGGTTTTTTTCTGAGGAATTGATATGATGTCCCACAATGACACATTGGCAGGTGCCTTATTCAATTGCTCCACTACGTTAAGAATCCCAACTATTTGGGCCTTTGGCTTAAATGGTGGTATTTCTTTTATTTTTGGGAGAAAACATTTTGTCATGACTGGGCCTGGTGCTTTATTTTCCTCATTTTCCACTAATGGTACATTATGTGGCTGTGAACAAGGTTAGATGATGGGAAGCGAAGCCTATTTCTCGAGGGGGAATAGTTGATGTGGTTGTGGACATGGCAAAGATTTTTTTACATATTCCCCTATTAGCTTTATTTTTTATCTTGTATTGTAATCTGACTACACTTGTGGAATTCTAGTCGTCAAGGCTCCGTTTGCGAACAAAACCTCATCTTCTTCCAACCATGAGAAAAGAGCTTGGTCAAGAACAATGTATAATTCTTGTTCAATGGACATCCCTTGTATTTGTGCCTTAAAATGAGCGTTCTCCATTTTAGGTGACCTGTATTCATCCGCATTTTGAAACATACCCTTACTCCTTTGTTTCACCACCTTTTGTTGCATATTTCCTCTTGGGAAGTTTTGAGGCATATAACTATCATTGCATGAGAAGCACCAGACATTTTCGTCCTTTGCCAAATTGTTCTGGCATGGGATTATCTATTTATTTGAACTATCCTTGATTGTTTGTAATGGCATAGTGACCAGAACTATCTGATTTATTGATGATGTATGTTGACCTCCTCCTTTGTAGGATCCTTGATATGAATTATGTTGATAAGGAAAATTTCCTCCACCATAGACCTGAGTGGTCATTTTCAGAGGCATTGCTTATTGTCATTTGATAATGACTAATTCATTAGAAATTTTTTGCATCGGATATTTTATATCAATGATATTTGTTGCCATTGACAAGAGTCCCAATGTGCTTGCATGAGAGGTAGGATACTCGTCTATAGGCTGCAGGGAAACTGACTTTAATTGTGTGGTAGGAGTGTTTGGATTGGCTTCCTCCCAATGGCCATCAGAGATTTCTTCAAATAATGGCATTGGTGGCCGAGGTGGAAGTTTCTCGACATCGATTAGGTTATTCTTTGCATGTACCGCCACCTTGTATGTGTCGGGTAGGATATTCCCTCCCATGGAAGTTATCATAACTGTGATGTCTAGATTGATAGCATTCAGATAGAACATGAACGCCATCATGGTCTATGGTCGAGCAGTCATGTGGATCCTTTGCTAGGTCTTATGGAACCTGGTATTGAAATCACTCATAGCTTCATGTGGAGCCCTCTTGATGTAGTTAGTTGTTGTAGCAGTAAGGAGCGGTCTCCCTTTTCTAAGAATCATTCAAATAGGAACTATCCAAGCTAGTCCCAAGAAAGAATGAAACTTGAGGCTAGAGATCTATACCAATCTTGAGCCTTTTCTTTAAAAGAGGTGGCTAGTAGTCTTAAAGTGATGTTTTCCTCCTATATGTTGTGCACCCTGCATACCTCTACCATATCTTGAAGTTTTTTGGAAGGGGTTTTGAAATCCTCCCCGGAGAATCTTGGGATAGCTTTTAGGGTATTAGCAGGTATGGCAGGCCATACATTTGGGGGTGTGGGTGGTTGTAGTGGACTACCACTGTCCCATGTTACAAAATTTCTAAGAGCAAGAGGAGGTACATGAGCCATGGAAAAAATATTCTTATGAATAAGATATACAAGAAATCTTATCTAGAAATTTAAGCCTCTGGGTGGAGTAGATAAGGCTCTAGATACTGGGCTCTGAATTCTCACTCTATTACTCCTTATAGGTGATATAGAACCTATAGTTCTTCTCCTTCTAGGATTTGAGGTAGGTAACTGAGAGTACTGGAAGTGACCTCTCAAGGATGCTCTCATTTGGACTTTGGGAATGAAACTTCCAATTTCCTTCCTTAGCCTAATTTAAGAAATATTTCTGACTTCTAATTAGACATTTGGAAAAACTTCGGTCCCACCCTACATGCCAAAAAAATAACTATTGATCATCAAAGCTTGCGCTTCTTTGATAGTCTTATGGGAAATTTAGCGAGTGGGGGAAAAAATGTGTCTCATTGAATACCTCCGAGTTTTTTATAGAAGGTCAACTCTTCTCTTGGGGTTTTGAGATAAGTGAGAAAGGAAATGTAAATATAAAACATAAAAGGCAATGCACCAAAGCTTTTCACAACATTTCAAACCAAAGTTATTCCTATTATTGATATAAAGGAAACAAAATGCCACAACCCCTCATTGTTGGAAAGATAATGAACAACAAAGGCTAACTTCAAGCACAGTGCAGACTTTCAGATCTTTCCATAGGAAGTGTTCATTGAGTTCCAATCAAACAAAAATATTCCTTAGAGTAAAATAACAATATTCTAGAAATTACAAGAAATTTGTCTCCTAATACAACCTAGCATAATAGAATAACAACTTTAAGGAAAATAGAAAAATTCCAATGACATAGTCCAATTCTCCTAAGCTACTATTCCATCATACAAGCATAAAGCATAGAAATCCACTATTTAAACTACCTGAATATAGCTTGCAAGACACAGTGTTTCATTCAAAACGATAATGTAAAGAAAGAAAGCTTGAAAAATGCCATACATGCAGAGTCTTAATGAATTCCCCTTAATAGTTCATGCTTTAATTAAAACTAAACTTTGAAACAAAGGTCAGATGCCAATCCAACAATAGTTTAAACCTTAATAGATATAATATGCTAGAATAAAGTAGTTCTATAGCTTGCTTTTGAAAACAGTTCTTAAAACTTTTAAGAAACTAAAAATAAACACTTCTTTTGACAAAGAAAATAGTTCCTCTTGGAAAATCATCCTCTGTATCTCTATCATCGCCCTCCTTATATAGTCGTCAAATAAAGAAACAGTAACTCAGTTTGGATTAATTTCCACTAGGTGTTGACACTTGATAGCACATGATTTGATCATAGACCGTTGGTTAGGCTGCAAAATATCTTTGCATTAACTTTTCAGTTGTTGCATTAATACCCTCTAGATATTTTAACAAAGATAGAAACCAAAATGTGATCAAATCCTAGGAACAATAGCTTGGAAAAGGACCCAATTGATTGATCGCATCATTGTGAGGTACCATCTCAAAACTTCCATCCCAAAAATTGAGAAAAGAAAAGAAAAGGCCAAATAGCTTAGACAAACTCCTCAATCAAATATCTTTATCGGTGGTGCAGACAACCTATGGCAAGGAGATGATGTGTCATTAGGGCAAAAACTCTCGATCTTGCAAATATAGCTCCCAAGAAAATTTCTGACAAGCAAATACGTGTCTCAAACCTTAGACTCCTAAAAGGAAGATGAAAAGGTAAAAGTTGTGCAGCCACCACATGGCATATCACACACCTTTTCGATAATTTTATTTGAGCGCGGGTGCACCTAATACCAGAGACATTTATGCAAACCAAAATAAAATGACTGGGGCAAAAAAAACATTTACACAACCTACTACCCACAATCTAATGGTTAAGCAGAATCAACTAATAGAACCCTTGAGCAAATATTATGAAAAATAGTAAACAAATATAATAAGGATTGGCACACACAGTTCACATATGCATTATGGGCCTATCATACTAGTATAAGAAAATACACTAGGAATACTCCTTATCACCTTGTCTATGGTACTGAGGCAATAATGCCCTTGGAGTTAAAGATTCTTTCATTAAGGACGGCTCTTGAAGGACTTATTTATCATAATATTTATAAAGAAAAATTATTACATCAGCTTGAAATGCTCGATGAACAACACATTAATGCTCTTGAGCATCTCCAAGCTTATTCTAGAAAATTATAACATATTTACAATGATCATGTCATTCCTCAGGTATTCAGTAAAGGTGATTTGGTGTTATTTGAAAATTATCATAACATCAATGCCACCCCTACTGAAAAAGGAAAATTTATCCCTAATTGGTTAGGACCTTATATAATTAATGAAATTTATGGGTCTGGAGAATATACATTAATAGAAATGGATGGAACACCTCTTAAATTTCCTATAAATGCCACACATTTGTGCCAATACTATATCTAATATTTTTGAATAGTGTGAGTGGTAAATTAGTGGTGTTAGAGTTAATAGATAATACTCTATGTGCTCTGGCATTACTTTATTCTTGAAAAACATTTCTTTGTGTCTCTTGAATACTAAAGTAATTATTTAAATTAATTTTAAGTGTTTAGTTTAGGTTTCATACTATTCAAGATAATCTTGTATGTTGTGTTAGATTAGATCCTTATACGCATTTAATTCTCTACAATTAGATCATAGGTACATTTAATTCAACATAACATACTCAATCACAATGTCATATCTAAAAGAAACTAGAATAGTTTTAATTAGATCATGTAAAGCATGTTAAATCATGGAGACATTTATTAAATAGTCTTACAAAGATTATTTGATAAATTATATTGTTATTACACTTAAAACACATAAGCATAAACACACAACCAAATATATATCAAATTTTTTAGTACATATCATCACGTATACAATGCTAGGGTCTCCTATGGATGCTAGATCCCTCAGGATCTAGTGATCGCATCTATCTAGAGATGGTTTGTTGAGAGATAGTAGTATGTGATCATGATAGTTAAGTAATAAGAGAATTCAAAGTATACTTTGGACCATGTGCTCATCCAACAATTGTGGTCTCTTGTCCAATGGCCTCTAGGAACTCTCACTCTATGTGGTCTTTGTATACCTATAGAATCACTATCTCTTCCTGAAGTCTCTCAGCTTCTGTTGGACCTCAAGATGACCGAATCTCCTCATAGATAGCCTCATCTTGATCAATGAACCTCATATCATCCTTGTATGTTGCTCTCAATCTGAAATAAGGCTCAAACAACTCTAGATCCTACTCCATGATGGGTGGAGGAACATATTTTGTACTGATAGCCTAATTGAAGACTAAAGGAGGCACTATCTATGTAGCTACCTATCGGTAGAGATCCTACAAATCTCTCACAGACCCTGCAAGATAGAAATCATAAATCTAATCAGTACACATCATGATATACATATATAAATTAAAATCATAAGTATGAACATAAGCATAAGCATAATAGTACATAAAATGTCATCACCTAGATCTTCAGTTAGCTGTGTAAAGATGGTCTCATCCTATGCAGGAGGTAGGGAGGATGTGCTAGCCTCTCCATGCTTGTAAGTGCTAGTGTGTGTTGTGGTTGTTGACTATGATCTAGTAACATGAGTGAGAGTTAGATCTCTCCACTCATGGGAAACTAGATCCTCTTCTACTGTGTCACTGCCCTCACTCATCAAATCCTCATCCTCCTCTCCCTGATCATAATCTTGATCTACCTCCTCATTGTAGTTCTCATCTATCTCATCTATGAATAGGTCTACAACCATGAGCCACGTATCTTCACTTGTCTCCTCCTCATCATCCCTTTGATCTAGGAGTGGTCCTACAAAGCCTATAGGCTAATCCATGGGAAACACCAGAGCTGGTCATGCTACTGCTCAAAAATCATCAAAAAGATATGTGATATATATCTACTTCATCTATAACATCGATTAGGTTGGCCTAATTGGATGTAATAAGAAAAATGTAACTTCTTAGCTCAAGATCCATACACATATGCTTCGTGTCAAGATTCAAAACTCAAAAAAATTAAAAATAGTTGGCACAAAACCAAAATATCACCACATAATGGATCAAAACATATTCAACCTCTGTAACATATCCAACTTATTAGGTTGACATCGATAATGACCTAATGATGAAAATTTCCAACTGTACAACCATATTAGAGCATGGAGACCTCTAAACACTATTCTAACTAGAATACATAATCAACTAAAATTTGTTAGAATCTCCACAACTCCACAAAGTCATATTCCAATCTATGGAGAAGTACAAAATCACCAAAGCATGTGTAATGAACTAGATAATTCTTGTAACTTCCAAGTATAACTTCTATTACTCATAACTCCAAAACCAAAAACCAAAACAAGATGAAACTCTACAAATTGGTTCCTTTATCAACCAACAAAATTATTTTAGAAGTGTAGAGAAATAACTTCATCAATGAACCAATGCAGACCCAAATATTAGATCCCCTATACATAAAATCACCTAAATTGACACTTAGTCAATTTCCAAAACTATTTCCTTCACTAGATCAAATCTTCTTGTATAATTTTCTTACATAATCACACTCAAGCATTCTCAAGGAACCCAAACTAATCTACACCATAGTATTTGTATTGGGATGCAATGTTGACATAAATGACAAAATTGTAATGTATAACTATTCACTTTGTTCTCATCCCACATGCTCATTTTTCAAACAAGTTCATCAATGACATCTCCTTATTCTTCCAACACCCTTAGGCTCTATAACCATAGAAATTGGGGATTGTTGGATGTTGTTGATAAGTGGTTTTCATCGATTTCAATACTACTGGTATTAATGTCTTTAAGGTTGTATATGTCGAGTATATTGAGAAAATTGTAATGAAATAAGTTGCAGATTTTTAGTGATGCAGTTAGTCTGTTGGTTAGCTCAGTATGTTGATGATAAAAGGTTATGGATTAAAGGTTTTGATGTCGAGTATATCTAGTTTATCCACATTAAGTTTCAAAGATCTGCATGAAGATTTGATCGAGTTATGAGCAGTTGTGTTCTGACAGTTTTTTTGTTGCTTTAGTTGGTGTTCCTAAATGAAGATGATGTAATTCTAGTAAGTTCAATTGTTTTGGATGCTTCTATGGTGATTCATGATGTTTTTAGATGTTTCTATATCATGCTCTATCTGTGTTGCATGTTTGAATTGATTGTTGTGCTCATGATTGGTGATGGTGATTTTCTTTTGTGTGCTCATGTTTCTTATGTTCATGGCTGACAAGGTGATGGTAGCATGTTGTGGATCTTCATGGAATAATTTTTAAGGTGTTTCATGTTCAAGGATCTTTTTTTGGGTCTTCACTATGCTATGTCTAACATTGGTCGATTTGCATTGAAAATTATTTATTGTTTTGGGCCGACAGTTTGCATAGGTTTTATTATTTTGTTGAAGCCGACATGTAGCGATGCAATCTCTTGTTGTAGATATATATACATGATTTTTTATTCCATTTGAAGGAATGCATGTTTATGATATGTGAAAATAATTTCCTAATCATTCGAAGGTAGAAGTAGAGTGTGAAAAAGAGTGAGCAGAGTGTGAAGAAGTGTTCATTTGCTTAACCAGAACTGTAATCAGGCATTAGCAGATGCTATTTTCTCAGTCAAAATCCTATGGATGTAATCTGAATGTTTATGTAAGACAACGTGTCTTCCTTTGGGTAGTAATCCTTGTTGTCTTTGATCAATGAGATCTAGGTAGTGTGCCTATGTAACGAAGGATTTTGGCACTCATATCCTTCGTAGCTCCTCCTAGGATCTTTCACCTAAAAGGAGAGAGAAAATGAGCCAAAATGCACAATGTTAACACTCAAGACTAAAGGATGGAAGAATAAAAATAAAATGTGGAGTGTGTGAATGTGTCTTAATGTTGGAAATTTAATGAAAATGCAAAGTAAAGAATGTAAATTGATCTAATACAAAAGTGCTAGAAAACATAGTGTTGAATGCAAATATGAACTACAAACTTAAGCAAAAGAAAACAGGGGCTAATGAGACTGAACAAAGCGCACCTAGAGGAAAAATGATGTCACTGGAAAGTTCTAGAATGTCTCAAAAAAATTTGTTAATGGCAACTAGGACTCATTTGCCATGGGTGGAAAATCAGTCCTATTTCTAGTAAAATCTCTCAGAAACCTATTTCTAACTACTGGGAGCTAAATTATAAGAATTTTTTTTTTTGGCCTATAGGTGGGACTCATTTGCCATGGGTGAAAAATGAGTCCACCTATAGAAATCTACAAAATGAGGAGTTGATTATGTGGAGTTAGATCTGCACTTCTATCTAGTACAGGTCTCCGCTTCTGAAACTGCAAGATTTGGGTCTGAAAGTGACTTTTTGTTGATGTTTTGACTTGAATGATGAAGAGATGACTTGAATGACTTTGAAATGCAATCTTCAATGTTTTCTAAGCTTCCAAGAGTCTTAAATCTTCAAACAAATAAGACAAGAGAGATATGTTGAATGTTAGGGCATGGGGGTTTGCCTTGGTCAAACCCCGTTTAGGTAATTAAACCAAAATGATGAAAAGAAGTGATGAACCATACAAAATGGAATTGATTACCTTGTTATGATGATGATTTTATCTTGAAATTCTATAGAATAACATGCAAAATCTGTTGGAATGTGGCGACTGATCATGCTATACTATATAGCCCATGGTATTCTATACACCCCGGCCCCTATCCTTGCCGGGGTCAAACCCCGTTTTCCTCCTGCTTTTTCGCGTGATCACCGAAAAAGGGAAAAATCAATGAAAAAGGAAAAATCTGATTTTGTAGAACCCAAAAATCTGGAAGCTTCTAAGCTTGACAAAAGGGGTTCGGATGGGTATTTCAGTAGGATGAAAAACATGATTATTCGCAAGATTGTAATAGGTTTTACACTAGATAATAAAATATTGGATGGTTGCGGTTTGGTGGATGTAGCCTGGATTGGGTGAACCATGTTAAATTATCTGTGTTATGATTTATTCTGTGTGTGTTTTAGTTTCTCTGTTTATTAATTAAAATCTACATTTAATTGTTAGATATCTTGCCATCTCTAACCCTAACAAAATCTTCCCTTTAATGTCTTAGGAAGCTTAATTGATGACTTGCAATGTGAAAGCCCTAGCTTGCTTGAGAAGATAGATGATGAATGATGAAGAATAGATGAATTGATGATAAAGATAGATGATAAATGAATTGTGAGAATGATGTAAAAATCACTTATTTATACAATTCTTCTACCTTAGTACCCATTCATACCTCATCACAGGCCAACATCAAGTGATTTTGAATAAAATCCCAAAAGGAAATATGAAATATTTTGAATTTGGGGCCATGGGGGACTCATTCGCCACCCATGGCGAATACGTCCCACCTAGGACCTAAAAACATGTGTTAGGAAATATGTTGTGTTTAATGTTATTTTTCAGGATAACATTCAAAAATACACTTGATTAAGTCATATGAGGGCATAAAGGGACAAAATAAAGCATGAGAAAGGTCTAAATAGTGAAAATATGCCTAGAAGAGCATGAAACCTTGTTACAAGATTTTACAACACTTCAAAATAGGGCTTGTTGATGAGTGAAAAGGTGGTTTTTAGGTAAATTGTATAAAATAGAGTCTAGAAGAATGTAGAAATGTCTTACAACACTTCACAACACCTTCACAAGACATCGTTCTTTGAGTTTAGTACCTAAATAAGCTTGTTCAAGTGATGTTACAACATAAAATCAAAGCAACACAGTTCCAACACCATGAAACAAGACCTAAAAGGCCATGAAAATGACAAGGGACCATTTTTCTATGGCACAACCTGAATGCATGTGCATTCCCCATTTTATTCTTTATACTTTAATAGGGTATAATCTTGTGGATTGACCTCCACTGTGGTTTTCCCCTAACAAGGTTTCCACGTAAAAAATATTGGTGTTATGTGTGTTTCTAATGTGTTGATGATTTATGCTTTCATGGATACTAATTAGATCTGAGAATAAGGTTAATAAGTTTAATAAGTTCAATTTTTTGTGACAACTGATTCACCCCCCCTCTCAGATATCTACCATTGTGTTGCCAAGAATAGGTATCATATTAGGTTCCTTGGAAGAATTTTAATAGTTTGAGGTGATCTGAGATGGCGACATATAAGAAGGATTGTCTGAGATTTGATGGAACAAATTATTCTCTGTGGAAGACTCAAATTGAGTGTCATCTGAGATGCATTGGTGAACCCTACTAGAACATTACAAGGAATAGGTATGTTATCCCACAGAATGGTCCTTCTACTGCTGCTGAGTACAATATAATGTAAGGAAAGCTTAAGGTGCAAAAAAAACTCTCCTAATTTCAAAAGTTAGAGGAGAATGCAGATATGTCTTTAAATTTTGCAATTACAGTTCATTAAGATGCAAATGAAAGGAATAACATAATAGAGAAATAAACACATACACAATTGACACCAGATTTATGTGGGAAAAACCTTACAGGAGAAAAAACCCACCACACCAAAGAAAATCACTTGTATTATAGTAATCAAATTACATACAAGTTATAGACTTTCATTTTAGATAATTAATCTCACAATAGCAACATTTCCCTAATCAACCTCATACAGAACAAATTCTGATCACACTTATTTGTGTCTCACTATTACAATACATATATAACATATAATGAAGAAAACTCACTGATCATTCAACCATCCAACCATCTAACCAATCATAGTTACAATATGTTGCAATGTATAGCAAAAACCATGATCATAACATTCTCTGTACAATCGGTTCAGTTTCAATTTCCTCTGTTGAGTAACTATCAAACTTCCCAGTTAATTGAACGACCATCTCCAAGTCAACAATTTCCTCCACTGATAGGTGTACATCTCTTCAGTAAAAAAATTATGCGCTCATTCACCGATGATCCACCACTGCACTATCACTATGTAGTTAGAAGGCTCCCATAGTATGGCGATATACTGCACCATTTCTAGCTAGCTAGAAATCTCCCATGGTATGGCAGTATACACTGCACTACCGCTAGACTGCTATGAGGCTCCTGCAGTATGGTGGTATACTGCGCCACTACTAGCCACCTAGAAGGCTCCCATGGTATGGTAGTATACACCGCACTACCACTAGACTATTATGAGGTTTCTGCGGTATGGCGATATACACCACACTACTGCACCTCAATTAGAAGACTCCCACGGTATGGTAGTATACTGTGCTACCGCACCTCAATTACAAACACCTAGCAGTATAGCGGTACAAGCATGAGAGTAACACTTATTCCATTTTGAGATAATTAGTGACAGAACCAGGGTTATACCAGTGAGTTTGAGACACATATTCTCCACAATCTCCCACTTGATGAAGAACTCATTGAACCCTTTTCAATACATGAAGTCACTGTATATTCTGGACCCCAAGGCCCATCGAATTTGCACACCATCGTAACTTATTTGTGCTCACTGGCTTTGCCAATGAATCAACAACATTCTTCTGAGTATCAATCTTTAACAAAGAAACCTTTCCATCTGTCCCTGGTTATTTCCATCTCCAGAATATACCTAGCTACACCAAGATCTTTCATTTCAAACTTTGTAGACAACTAAGATATTAGATTAGAAATCATAAACTTACTATTCCCTATGAACAAGATATCATCAACATAGAGTGCAATAATAAGAATCGAATCATTTTCAATTTTGAAGTACACACAATGATTTGATTTTGATCTTACAAAACCTAGTGATAAAACAAATGTGTCAAATTTCAGGTACCGCATTCTAGGCGACTGTTTCAAACCATATAGAGATTTCTTTAACTTGCAAACCATATTTTCTTTACCTTTTTCCATAAAGTCCTTAGGCTGGGACATATAAATTTCTTCTTCAAGATGTCCATGAAGAAATTTTGTCTTCAACTCCATCTTCTCAATCTCCAAGTCATAAGTTGTTGCGAGTGACAAAATAAATCTAATAGATGTTAGCTTTGCAATTGGAGAAAAATTTTCCCCATAATCAATTCCCTCTACCTGGGAATAACCCTTCGCAACCAACTTCACTTTGTACTTTTCAATACTGCCATCCAAACCGATTCTCTTTCTAAATACACATTTGGAGCCCATAAACTTTCTACCTTCAGACAATGGGACTAGATCCCAAGTATCATTTTTCTTTAATGATAACATTTCTTCTTTCATGGCTCCCAACAAAGAATTTGAATCATACATTCCAGTTGCCTCTTTTACAGTCCTAGGCTCATCAGTATTAGTAATCAAAGCAGAGGCACAACTAGAATCCAATATAGAGAATCCATACCTATTTGGTTGCTTCTTCTCACATGTAGACCTCCTCACAGGCTGAGGCTGAGGTTGTGGTTCTTCTTCAGAACTCTTAAGGCTACTTGAACTCTCCTCAGTTTTAGGTACACTATCAATGTGTTGTTCCTCTTTTTTTGTAGTTAGAGGTATTTCAACAACATCATTCTCCTCTTTATTCTCTTTCATCCCTGACTGCAGTTCCACTAAAGAAGGTTTCAGCTCCTGAAAGATTACACTTTTGTTGTATACAACCTTTTAACTCATAGGATTCCAAAGCTTGTATCCTTTCAAACCAATGTTGTAGCCAATGAAGATACATTTAATAGCTTTTTTCTCCAATTTAGTTCTCTTTTCATTCGACACATAAACATATGCTTCACAGCTAAAGACACAAATGTCGCAGAGAGGGATTCTTACCAAACCAAGATTCCATAGGTGTTTTTTCAACAAGCGTTGACGAAGGAGACCAATTCAACAAGTAGCATGTTGTAGCCATAGCCTAAACCCATAACTTTTTCTCCAAACCAACATTGCTCAACATACTTCTTTCCTTCTCCATCAGCATCTTGTTCAACCTTTTAGCAACTCCATTTTGTTGTGGAGTGTAAGGTGTTGTTTTATGCCTCTTAATTCCATGGTCTTTACAATACCTTTCAAATTCTATAGAACAAAATTCACCACCGTTACCTATCCTCAAGCATTTTATTTTCTTACCAATCT
This sequence comes from Sequoia sempervirens, assembly GCA_007258455.2. Taxonomy (NCBI): domain Eukaryota; kingdom Viridiplantae; phylum Streptophyta; class Pinopsida; order Cupressales; family Cupressaceae; genus Sequoia; species Sequoia sempervirens. The sequence continues at coordinate 422,515,941 of VDFB02105785.1, forward strand.
GATTTTCAACCAATCTCTTGAACTCTTTAAACCGACTAAACACTTTTGATTTACTTTTTAGAAAATACACAAATGCCCTTCTCGAATAATCATCAATAAAAGATACATAATATTTAGAATTTGAAAATGAAGGAACATTTATTGGGCCAAATACATCAAAGTGAATATAATCTAGAACACTAGAAGATTTGTGAGGACTAGAGTAAAAAGAAACACGATGATGTTTTCCATAGATACAATGTTCAAAAAATTAAAATTCAAGATTACAATCATCAAGCCCCTCAACCAGGATTTTATTTTTCAAGGCTTTTAAACCTTTTTCACCAATGTGACTGAGCCTTTGATGCCAGAGCATAGTCTTCTCTACAGAAAGTTTAATGTCCAAAGAATTAGCCCCTATAGGAGCCTCAGTCTCCTTTACACGAACAATTTTTTGTGACTTTGCATAGAAACTGTTACATTGAACAACAAGTGCGTCCAACTTATACAGAGTACCAATTCGGGCATCCCTAGCCCACTCCATCGAAACTCTAGTCATTTTGCAACCATTGCTAGAGAACAAGATTTTCACTCCAACTTCATTTAGCTTACTTACAGAAAGTAAATTCTGAGCTAGACCTGGCATATGCATTACGCCATCAATTCCCATAATTATTTGATCGAGAAATTGAATTCTGAATCTTGCATGACCAACAATTTCCAAAGATGAATCGCTTGCTAAATACACCTTTCCACCATCGTATTTTTCATACTTTGTGAAATAGTATCTATGAGATTTCATGTGGAAAGATGCTCCAGAATCAATTAGCCAGACATCATCAGATGCCTGAGTTTCCAAGGCTGAAATAAAGGCATTGACTTTGCTCTGAGAGGAATAATTATCAAAAGAGTTCTTCTTCTTCTTCTTTTTCTCCTCTTTACAATCCTTTCGGACATGACCAGGCTACCCACAATTCCAACACTTCACCTTGGACTTTTTTCCAGGAGACTTTGATCTCCCTTTTGATTTCAATTTGGAATTTTTATCGTTCTTCTTTCCTTTTTCTTTCGATCTGCCTCAAACAGAAAGAGACTCCTTTTCCATCTCAAAATATTTCCTTCTCATCTCTTATGATAACAAAGAAGCAACAACATCTTCCATCTTAAAAGTAGATTTCATACTCCCAATTTCCATCACTAGGTGATCCTAAGAATCTAGCAAAGAACATAACAATAGCATACAATGATCTTCTTCATCAATCTTCACACCCACAGATGTTAACTAAGCAATCAACATGTTAAACATATTTAGATGATCAACAATAGATTCCCCTTCCTCCATCTTCAAAGAGTATAACTTCTTTCTTAACAACAACTTATTCACCAAGGGCTTTCCTTGATAAATGTCTCCAAGATTCTTCCACAAAGATGTAGTCTTCTCTTCATGAACGTTTAGGAGAAGAGAGTCTTCCAAATAGATTCTTATCATCCCTTTTTATTTTCTTTCTGTGAGGTCCCAATCTTCTTATGTCATGCCAAAAGGTTTCATTCGAGACACACCAAGCCAAAGATCACGATCCACCAACAAATCTTCCATTTTTATTTTCCACAACTCAAAATTGCTACCATTGAATTTCTCAATTTCAATCTTTCCTGATGTGCTTTCCATCTTAATCTGCAATCAAGATTACCAAGTTTCTACAAAAATATCCCACTGAACAAGAATGACACAAAAAATCTAACCTACCCACAAGGATAACATAATTGACCAGGCTTTGATACCACTTGTAAGTAAAGCTTAAGTTGTAGAACAAACTCTCCTAATGTCAAAACTTAAAGGAGAATGTAGATATGTCTTTAAATTTTGCAATTACAGTTCATTAAGATGCACATGAAAGGAATAATAGAATAGATAAATAAACACATACACAATTGACACCAATTTATGTGGGAAAACCCTTATGGGAGAAAAATCCACCACACCAAAGAAAATCACTTGTATTACAATAATCAAATTACATACAAGTTACAGACTCTCCTTTTAGATAATTAATCTCACAGTAGCAACATTTCCCTGATGAACCTCGTATAGAAAAAATTCTAATCACACTTTGTTGTGTCTCACTATTACATTGCATATACAACATACAATGAAGAACACTCACTGATCATTTGACCATCCAACCATCTAAACAATCATAGTTACAATATGTTGTAGTGTATAGAAAAAACCATGATCATAACATTCTTTGTACAATCGGTTCAGTTTTAGTTTCTTCTGTTGAGTAACTGTCAAACTTCCTACTCAATTGAACGACCATCTCCAATTCAACAATGTCCTCCACTGATCAGCATACACCTCAGCAATCAAACAAGTTCATGCTCATTCACCCATGATCTACCACCGCACTACCGCTACGTAGTTAGAATTCTCTCATAGTATGGTGAGATATCATGCCATTGCTAGCTAGCCAGAAGGCTCCTATAGTATGGAAATATACATCGTACTACTACCACACTACCACACCTTAGTTAGAAGACTCCCACAGTATGGCAGTATACCGTGCTACCGCACCTCAATTACAAACACCTAGTGGTATAGCAGTAGAAGCATGAGAGTAACACTTATGCCATTCTGATCTGATTAGTCACAATACCAGGGTTATACCAGTGTGTTTGAGACACATATTCTCAACATATCAAGGCTAAGGAAGCATAGTTGAGTGCTCTAACTAATTCTGAGATGAAAAATGTTATGGATCTGAATATTTCTTATGAGATCTAGAAAAAGCTAGAAAATTTGTATGAAGGTGATGCTAATGTGAAGACTGCTAAGTTGCAAAGTCTAAAAAGGAAATATGAAATGTTGAGAATGGGTGATGATGATAACATTACTTCTTTCATGTAGAGTGAATGAATTTGTGTGTGGTATCAGATGTGCTGGTGGACAATTGGAAGAATCAAAGATTGTTGCTAAAGTGTTTAGATCCTTTCCTGCTGCATACAAAGTCAAAGCTACTACTATTGATGAACACTTGACTATGACAAGTGTAACCAGATATATGTTGATTGGTAAGCTTACTGCTTTTGAGTTGAGTGAATTTGGTGATGCTCTTCCTAAGACAAAATTTGCATTCAAAGCTACTATTTCTGGAAGGGATAAACATAGATATGATCCAGGTGAAAGTTCTTCTAGAAAGATATTCAAGTATGAGGAATAAATGAGAGAGATTGAAGAAGAAGAAAGAAAACTAGATGCGCTTGAAGCACTTATTGTCAAGAGAGAAGCTAAAGAAGGTAAATATAAGGGGAAGTTTCCTATTAAACATTTTTCTTGCAATAAGCTAGGTCATTTTGCATCACGGTGTCTGAAAAGAGTTCCTAAGTCAAGACCTAACAAGCTTATATTTCAAAGGAAATGTTATCATGCTACTGATGAAGGTGTGACAGATGATGAATCTGATAAAGGAAATGTAAGTGATGATGAATGGGTATTTATTGCTATCAAGGAAAATAATCATGTGTCTACTAAATCTACTAATTGTACAAATGTGGAGAAATCCCTAGTTGCTCGAGTTGAAGAGAAAGATGAATGGGTGATTGATAGTGGATGCTCTCATCACATGATAGGTGATAAAAGTAAGTTTTTGAGCTTGGAAAAGTATGATGGTGGTGTTGTAAGATTTGGTGATGAAAAAGCAGGTGTAATCTATGGTAAAGGATGCATTTCTCTTGATGGTAAGAATAATAATGATGATGTCCTATATGTGGAAGGCCTGAAGCATAATATTTTAAGTGTTGGATAGATAGTTGATAAGGATACAATATTCAATTAAAGGATGGAAAGTGTAGAATATTGGGAAATTCTGGAAATGTGATTGCATCAGGTACAAAAATAAAAGGCAATATCTTTCACCTGAGTGTTGCTAGTAAAAGTTGTCTTATTTCTCAAGTTGATGAAAGTTGGTTGTGGCATAGGATAATGTGTCATGTAAAATTTGATAATATTATCAAGATAAGTTCTACTAAGGATGTGAGAGATCTTCCTAAGTTGATAAAACCTACTAATGCTATATGCAAGGAATGTCATTTAGGGAAGAAAACTAGAGTTTTATTTCAGAGAAAACAACATTGTTCAAATGAAATGTTGGAGCTTATGCAAACTAAGTTGTGTGGTCCATTTAGAGTCAGAAGTTTACAAGGATACAGGTATTTCATGTTACTTATTGATGATTATTCTAGAATGATGTAGGTTACTTTCTTAAGGGAGAAATATAAAGCTCTAGAGAAGTTCAACATTTTTTAGGCTATGGTTGAGATAGAGACAGGTCTAAAGATTAAATGTTTGAGATCAGACAGAGGTGATGAATTCACTTCCGGTGAGTTTAATTATTTTTGTGAAGAACATGGGATAAAGAGAAAATTATCTCCACCGTGGACCCCTTAGCAAAATGGAGTTGTGGAAAGGAAGAATAGGAAAATTGAAGAAGCTGCTAGAACTATGATGCTGGAAGGAAATGTTCCTCATATCTATTGGAGAGAAGTTGTGAGTACTATTGTTTACACACTCAAATGGGTACAATTCAAAGGTGATATTGGTAAGACTCCTTTATGAGCTATGGTATGGTCATAAACCTACTATTAGATACTTCAAAATCTTTGGGAGTGAATGCTACATCAAAAGAGATGAAGATATAGGAAATTTTGATGCTAGGAGTGATGAAGGAATCTTTCTTGGTTATTCTACTAAAAGCAAGGCCTACCAATGCTACAATAAGAGATTGAGGAAAATGGTTGAAAGTGAAAATGTCAAGATTGATGAAGGCATAGTTAGACCATCCATAACTTTTGGATATGATTCAGATGATCAGAATGATAGTTCAAACAAAGGAAAGAAAGTTCAGACTTCAAATCAAGTTTAGATCATTCTGGTGAATCAAGAAAATCAAGAGGAAGGAACTAGTGAAAGTGCAGAAGAGAGATCACAAGATCCTGAAGTTCAAGAACATCCTAAGACTCCAAGGTATGTAAGACTAAATTATTTAGAAGATCAGATCATAGGTGATCAGAACAAAGGTGTTTAGACTAGGAGAAAAATTGCAAAAGAATATTATTTGATTTCAAAGACTGAGCCTAATAGTGTGAATGAAGCATGCAAATATGAACATTGGGTGGAAGCAATGAAAGAAGAACTACATCAGATTGAGAAGAATGATACATGGATTCTTGTTCCTAGACGTAAGGAAAAAAGTGTAATTGGAAATAAATGGGTCTTTCGAAACAAACTAAATGAGAAGGTGAAGTTAGAAACAAAGAAAGGTTGGTGTGTAAAGGATATTCTCAGAAGGAAGGAATTGAATTTGAAGAAAATTTTGCTCCTCTTGCTAGAATTGAAGCTGTGAGACTATTTCTTACTTATGCTGCTTACAATAACTACAAGGTTTATTAGATGGATGTCAAGTCAACATTTCTAAATGGTGAACTTGAAGAAGAGGTGTATGTTGAGCAACCTGATGGATTTCAATTGACTGATCAGGGAGACATGGTTTTTTGGTTGAAGAAATCATTGTATGGACTCAAGCAAGCCCCAAGAGCATGGTATTCCAAATTGGACAAGTATTTGTTGAAGCTTGGATTTAACAAAGTTACTGCTGATAGTAATTGTAAGTGTGGAATAAGTAATTGAAAAACACTTCTTAATAAGACATTATATCAAATATTTAACATCAATTAAACTAATTTAAAGAAAGAAGTGTTTTAAGATTTATGAAAGCGTCATATTGTTCTCTATCTCTAAAGATTTATTAAGTCATGGGGCTCTCAGATTTGATAAGTGTTGTAACTATTAAAATGCCAATCTAGAAAATGAGATGCTGCTAAATGCAATAATCTAATCATGTATGGTGATTTCTAGATGATATGAGGCTAAAGCTATTGTAATCTAAATTGACATGGATATGATAAAATGAAGCTACAATAATCTACGATGCAGCCATGATATTGATTCTACTGATGCTATGATTGCTATTGCTAAATGATATTACCATTGTTAAGATTCTTGATTGCTTGATTACTATTCCTGTAGAGTAATTTTGCACAAAGTTGGGATTCAGATCCATTTCCTGTAGAAGAAGGTTGTATTTATAGATTTACGACAACAATTTTGTGAAGGGGCAACACAACGAAGGCCTGGATTTAATTTGGAGGATTGAATTGTGAGAGATTAAGAACCTTGAGCTGATCATGGGAATGGTTTCTCCCCATGAAAACATTAGGCCAGATGATAGGAAGAATAAGAGGAAGGAGATGAAGAAGTTTCATTTCCAATTTGTCTCCACAACTTTCCCGTGAATGCTAGTTGAATTAACTAGATGTTTCGTATCTAATTTTATTGGTAAGTAAATAGAGGAAATTTCCTTTATTTGAATAAATTTATTTATTCAGATTTAACAAAAAGAAGATATTTAATTAAATGAAACAAATATTTGACATTTGTTTATTAAATAAATATAGAAAAGATATGATAATTAAACAGTAAAGTATTGAAACTTGTTTATTTAAGATAAAATTGATGTGATTAAGATAGAATAAATGAATAAATATAGAAGAAATAATAATGATAACAATTAAATAAAACAAAGTATTTAAACTTGTTTATTTAATTATGAAGAAATAATATGATAAAAATAAAAGAATTAAAAGTGAACTATATAAATAAATATTTCTATTTATTTAATAGTAGAGGAATTTTAAGATTAATTAATCAAATAAATCATATTTAATTAGTTATATTCTCTAGACCATTTTTAGGTGTATACATTTTTCCCCTCTTTGAAGTGATGTGTTTACACATTGCTTCAAAGAAAATTTTGTTGTTGCTAGTAGTATCAATGATTTTTTTTCAATATGCCCCAGATATTGATTTTCAGGTGATGATGAATATATGCCCCCTCAGGAGATAAATTGATGATTTTTTGATTTTATTTGAATTTTTTTATTTTTTATGATTTTTATGATTTTTCGATGATTCTATGATGATTAGATGAAGATTCAATGTTGAAATAATTTATCTCCTGATAAAGAATGTAGAAATTTCTCTGATGATGAATTTGAATTAATCTCCCTTGAAAAATATTAATTAATCCCACAAAAATCCCATCTTAAATAACCTATAAAAGGTCAAAAAGGTCATTTTCAAACTCATTTGTGCAATTTGAGTTTGTAAAATTTGTGGGAGAGAAAATTGAGCAAGATTCCAATCTCTTACCACACTCACTGGTTCAAGCGCATGGGACGACACAACTGCCCAGCTGCCTATGGACCTCTAGTATGTACCTGTGAACCACCTTGTTACTTGTACATTTTTTCATTTTTCGTGCTTTTTTCACAATTTTAATTTTCAGTTTCTTTTAGTGCTTATGAGACCCAATGTAGCACTTCTGATATCTTCTTTAGTGCTTTTTTTGAAGTAGCACTTAGGCTAGATACTGTGGCACTTAAGTATATTATTTTAGGGCTTTTGAAGTTTTAGCGCCTAGGATAGGTTTTGTAGTGCTTTCAATTTTTGTTTTAGCGCTTTGATTAGTTTAGCACATTTTCCTTGTAGTTTAACACTTTTGATTTTTGTTTTAGTGCTTATACCAAAATCGTGCTTTGACTGTCTATATTACTACATTTGACTGATGAAATGGAGCTTACGATATTGTGGTTCTTATAAACATTGTTTTAGCGCATCCAAGTCAGATTGATAAAGTTTTCAGATTTGTCCTTGATTTTTCCGATTTCGATCATGTCAGCCATTGGTTTGATATGATTGATGATCCTAATCAAGTGGATGATGTTCAACCTCATGATAGGTGAGGTTTGATGTTTTATTGATGAGAATTATCCTCATGATAGGCAAGGAATAATTATAGTTTTATTGATGAACCTCATGATAGGTGAGGTTGATTTGATGTATTGACCTCATGATAGGCAAGGTTCAATGATGTATTGACCTCATGATAGGTGAGGTTCAATGATGTTTTCTCATGGGATTTAATCAAAAGTCTAAACAAGAGCTGATTAGGTTTGATAGGATAATTGATGTTTGATGTTTTGACAAAAAATACTGACTTTGAATATTTCATGATGATAGAAGGCTTTGACAAATCTCCAGATTAGAGAGCGATTTCCTCATAATTTTGATTTGATACCATAGCTAGCTCAACCTGAGATGGAATTTATTATACATTGTGGATTGTCCTCCTTATTAGATATGCCCAAGATTAGGATTAATCGGTGTCTCCTGACAACCCTAATAGAGAGGTGGAATAGCGAGCATAATACCTTTCACCTACCTACTAGTGAGATTACAGTCACCCCTGAGGATGTCTGGAAGATTCTGCAGATTCTTGTTGTTGGTGATATTGTTGTCTATGATTCATCAGAGCAGGGTGAGATTGATGCTCTTTGGAGAGTGTTTCAGGATGATAGGATTATTGGATATTGGATTTTGTGGCATGAGATGGTGGATGCTTATGCCATTTTGCTAGCATTTCTTGCTAGCTTTATTAGAGGGTTCCTTTGTCCTGATCCCAGGTCAAAGGGATTTTCTATTGGTTGGGGTCGTGTGCTAGAGAGCATGATGTACACAAGATGAGATATGCTTGGGGCATGTGTATGCTTTCCCATTTGTATCATGATTTTCATTTAGTTGTTTACACTGGAGGTTGGAGTTTATCAGCTGGAGTTACTCTACTTTAGGTGTGGGCGTGGGAGCATATTGTTGTCGTGCATCCAGTGATGGTGAGGCAGTGACCCACCAGGTAGCCTTATGTTCATATATACATAAGTAGACTTACTCAGCCTAGACTAGGTAAGTTGGATCAATGGTGTTGAGTATTGGATGATATGGAGAATGTGACATGGCATATATATTTAGATTGTGAGCACTAGGATGTTGATGAAATTTAGTTGCCATTTTTCTATTAGTCATATATTCTAATTGGTTAGACTCATTGGATTTTGGAGAGATTTCTGCTTAGATGAGTTCTCCATTAGTATGGTATTGTTTAGGGCATTCCACAAGGTGTTTCCCATTCTGCTCGTTGACAGTTAGACTCTACAAATTGGGGACCTAGCCTTTACTATGATGCTATTGTATAGGAGTTCTAGGCTCTACAGCCTCTTGTTTGGGAGATCCATCTGGATATTGTTGAGCCACTAGTTATAGTCGATTATGCCGAGTATCTGGTGCTACATCCATTTCCACGTATTACCATTTCTAATGATCCAACACCATTACCTACTGAGGAGGAGGTTATCGTTCTACATTGTCGCTAATGGAGGAGAGAGGAGGTTGGTGAGGAGGAGGCATAGGATGTTGAGGGTAGTGGTGATGAGGAGGACAACAGTGATGATGATGATAGCAATGATGATGATGAGGGGTATGGAGGTGGAGGACTAGATGTAGCCAATGGGTCAAGTGTAGCTTTAGAGGAGTATATGATGCCTTGCAAGAGGTGAGTAGTTCTAGATCCTATAGAGCAGCGTGTGTAGCAACAACAAACCCAGATAGCAAGTCTACATGTATAGGTACAGACTTTACAGGGTCAACTAACTTAGGCCCAAGTTTTATTGACATAGACACACACACAGATGTAGGCATAGTCTCAAGCTCATGCATAGGCCCTAGCACAGGTATAGGCTCAGTTGGATGTCACTCAGACATAGATTACATCATTGACAGCTAAGAGGGATTCCACTAGATAGACTGTAGGGGGGCTTAGGCTTAGATTACATCATTGATAGCTGAGAGGGATGCCACTAGATTTACTACATAGGGATCTCAAGCTATAGCTAAGAGATTGCAGATATTGGTGGATGGTACCACTATACTATATTATATGTGAGAGGTTGTTCATGTTGGTCGGGAGGTAGAGTACTACAGAGGTAAATTCTATGATGTGATTCCCTCATAGTAGAGAGTGAGCTATGCACAGTCTTGATTTGGTAGGTCCCATTTGAGGATTGTGAGTAGAGGTGTGACACAACCTCTCCCAAGAGATCCAAGAGATCTTGGTACATTTGGTGGTGGAGGGACTGGTCCCGAGATGCCTGCACCATCTGGAGTGAGCAACACATAGTTTCATGATTGTACCTTCTATTGTATTTTGACATGTGATGTACACTCCAATTACAACCATTTTTGATGATATATCTCTCTTCATTTTAGACATTATTGTATACTTGACATTATGATTTTGAGATCTATATGATATGAAGCGGATTTGATCGATCTATCATGTGTTGTATATGATTATATGATGGATGCATTTATTTTCTATGTTTTATATGCCATGTTATGATCTTTATATTATGATGTTATGGATGTAGTTTTATAATCATGATGATATGCTATGATTTATGATCTATTTATGATGTACAAAATGATGATGTATGGATGTATGATGTATATATGCATGAAATATATGCATGATGATGTGTAATTCTAAATTATATGATAATGTGCCTATATGCATGATAATGGATGTGATGATTTAAATGCTATATTATGTGTGATGTAAATAGGATGTGTGCACTTTTATTCTTGTGATAAATGAAAATATATGATGTAATAAGTGAATTGAAAATGATGAATATAATGGGATTTTGAATACATGATATATGATATGATTAATGGATGAATGAAATGCAACTATAGAGATTTATTTTTGAGAGTTTCTTATGCAATTTTATAATGTGTGATATGAAAAATATGATATGATCAATGCAAATTATTTTATTTAAATGTATGAATGATGAAATTATAAAATAAATGCTTTCTATATGTATGCATTGAAAATGATGATGCAACTACTTGATAATTATGATGTTTTTGTTAATGTCAAGTATACTCAATCCATTATGAGAAAAAGATATCCTTTTTTGGAATTGGTCACCCTTCTATGTAACAAATATTCTATAGATGCAAAACTATTATGAATGCAATCTATTTTTACCATGCAAGTCTATATGCAAACATTGGCATCTTAACAATACTTTTATTGTGCTTTGTATCATTATAGAGCATTAAAAATGTTGAAAGTGAGTGCAAGCATCGATGGTATAATTTAGACCATGATGACTTGAGTACTACTTTCATTATTTTTGATATTGCAAGTGAACACAAGCATCTAGGTATATTTAAAATGAGATGACCTGAGCATTTCTTGTGTAAACAAACAAGAATCAATCACTTTCCTATGTGAATTCGAAATGTCATCACTAATACTTTGTAGAGAACGTCTCGCAACAATTCACATAATAATAATGATTAACTCTTAGATAGAAGAAAAAGAAAAATACCATTCTCCTTCCTAGCTTCTCTAGTTCAATACATCATCGAGTTGCTCCAAAGAAATGATAACAAAGATCAAAGTACAAAATTTCCAATCTTTTCTTAAAGTATTTCAACTATTATTCATATTACATCATCCATTTTGATTTGATTTTGATTTTTGATTTTTTGATTTTTTTGTGATTTTCTGAGATTTTGACCAAAAACTAACCTAAAGACCTATCCTAGGGGCCTTGAGGGCTCATCAAAGATTAGCCTTTCCTACGTTATACACGTAGAGACAGTGTAGTTCGACCAACACAGACTGTTTTTGACTTTTTGAGATTGACATTTTGACTTGTTTTTGGATTTTTTGTTGTGATATGGACGTCCAATGTGTTTCTAATGGTGATTGATGTTTCATGTTGGGTTGTGTTTCGATCATTGTTTTTTGTGTGATGTCATAATTTTGTTTTTCTATTTGGTTAGGCTCAAGATTTATTTCCCCCAATGAGGTCAAGATTTTTCCCCCAAGATAGGGTGGGACATGACCACTCACAATGAAATGGTAATGGATGTAAAATGATGGTGAAAGTGAATGATTTGGCATGCCCCCAATAGATAGAAAAGTTGGTTTAAATCACAAATAACACCTATTTCTAGGTTTTCACTACTTTTTATTGCTCTTTTTCATTCTTTTATGACTTTTTTGTTTTTTTCTCTTTTCTAATTTTTTTTGTATTTTTGTATTTTTCTGATTTTTTTGTATTTTTCTGTTTTTGTATTTTTTTTTGTATTTTTCTATCACCAAGATGCCTGTTTGTCATGTTTTCATCAAGGTAACCATTTTTAGAACTTGACCCATAAACTAGGTGATTTAGGTGTAGAACTTTCTGAGATGGATATTGTTGATAGGTTCATCGAACAAATCCCCTTTAGGTGTAGATAGTTGAGATGCTCGAGATCCATAAACGGATATGATGACAAAGGGACCTAGCTAGTTAGGTTAAAACTTCCCTTTCTTTTCTTTGTTATGTTGATTTCTAGGGTTTTATTTTAGGACCAAGTCCCCGACCTGAAAGACTTTAGGCTTTACCCTTTGATTGTAGCTTCTGGACATCCTTTGTTGATATGTCGATAAATGGTTCACAACTTGTTGACGACGTTCATCCAATAGTTCCAACTCTTGCAGTCTAGAGACCCTATAATCCTCATCTGGAATGATACCTTTCAGTGATACACAAAGTGATGTAATATCAACCTAAATGGATAGTATAGCTTCTAATCCATATACCAATGCATATGGTGTTGCTCCTATGGGTGTTTCGATGCTAGTTCAATATGCCCATAATTTTGGATTTAGCTGAACATGCCAATCACATCCAACATTGTTAACCATCTTCTTTAGATTTTTTAGAATTATTTTGTTTGAGGCCTTTGCTTGGCCATCTCCTTGAGGGTAGTATGGTGCTGAGAAATGATCTTGGGTATGAAATATTTCACACAATTCTTGGAAATCCTAGTTCTTAAAAGGTCTACCATTGTTTATGACAATGGATAGAGGAATTAAATACCTACATATGAGGTAGTTCAGTATGAAAGATGAGATCTGCTTTCTAGTGATTATTGTTAAAGAAACTACTTCTATCCATTTTGTAAAGTACTTTGTTGTTGTGATTATAAATTTGTTCCCATTGGATGAAGATGGATTTATCTTTTCTACCAGGTCTAGTCCCCATTGACAAAAGGTCCATGTTGATGTAAATAGGTGCAATTCTTGCATCGGTGCATAGATTAAGTTACCATGTATTTGACATTTCTGGCATTTCTTAACAAAATCATAAGACTCCATCTCCATATTCAGCCAGTAATACCCCAAATGAAGGAGTTTCTTTGCTAGGGTACTGGTACACTTGAATGAGTTACACAAATACCTTCATGAACCTCACATAAAGTTTTCTCAGACTCGTTATGTTCAAGACACCGAAGAAGCATACCATCTAGACCTCGACGGTAAATTATGTTAGCAATTAATGTATGTTGTGCGGTTTAGCGGATGAAGTTGCATTTTTCGTTTCTGGAAAGATCAAGAGGAAGGATATTATCTTTCAGGTAAGCATAGGTCTTTCCATAAATGGAGGATTCAATGTCAACTAAATGGCATATGGTCTTAGATTTTGGGTTATCATAGGTAGGAGTAGACACTTTTTCTACCATAAACTCATAATGACCTTGCTTTTTTGGTAATTGTAAAAGAGAAGCAATTGTCACCATAGCATCTGCAACTTTGTTTTCTACCCTTGGAATCTATTCAAACTTGATATCTACAAATAAATTTTTGAGCTAAGCTATCATCTTCTTGTATGGCATCAACTTTTTATCCTCTGTCTGATATTCATCATTTACCTAATAAATGACTAGCTATGAATCACCATATACTTGTAGTTCTCTAATATTCCATTCAACCACCACTTTGATACAAATAATCAAAGTTTCATACTTAGCTACATTATTTTCCCATGAAAAAATGAGTCTATAAGACCCTGGGATTGTATGTTCTTGAGGTGCGACAAAAAGGATGCCCACACCAGACCCACATTGTGTGTATGACCCATCAAAATAAAGCATCCATGGTTGTGTTGTCACAGTTAGAATGTATGCATCAGGAAACTCAATTTTCATTGGATGATCATCAGATAATGGAGCTTCAGCTAATTGATTGGCAATCACTCGACCTTTGATGGCTTTCCTATCCACATAATGGATATCAAATTCACTTAAGATCATGACCCATTTGGCTAATCTCCTTGTTAGAGCAGCCTTATTGAGTAAGTATTTTAACAGATCAATCTTTACAATGAGCTTAACCATGTGGGTCAACATGCAATGCCTCAATTTTTTGGATAGCAAATGCCACTACCAAACATGCTTTCTCGATGGTGCAGGAGCAACTGTTTGATCACATGCCTCCATGAGGCCATATTGTATAAATTCATTAGATTAGGTGTTTTAATGTTGTAATAAGGTTGAATGAGCCATTTTTGATATGCATGAGGTCATTTGAGTCCTATGAAATCATATTTTAAGTCATTTTTCAAATAATGTTTAAAGTTGTTCCATATTGTAAAAATTGTAAAAGTTGCTCAAGAAAGTTATCAAGCAACTTTTCAAAAAGTGTCATTAAAGTATTTTGTCAACAAACTAATCAAAAGGTAGTTTAAAATAGTTGGTTTTGGTTGGAAATGTATAAATACACCCTCCAAAACTCGAATTGGGGGTTAGAGACATTATTTTTTAAGTTTGATGAATGGAAAACTCAAATTTTGTGTACATTTTCTGATTTTTACATTGTTTCCAGGCTGAAGTTATGCTTTGTACGGCATGGTATGGACTCAAATAATGGATTATCATATATTTATGGAAATATATCTATTTCTAGTGTCCAATTATTTTTGTCTCATTGAATTTTATTGAGTTTTGTGGAAGATGTGACTATTTTGGTGAGACTGCCTATTCTAACAACATTGTGTAGAATTTACAGTTTGAAAAATGTGATGGTACAGATTGTAAAGTCTATATTTTGGATCGGAAACCAATTTTATTTTGTTTCCATGTGAATTTAATTTAATTTTCTTCAAGTCTCATCAAATTTCATTAAGATTTGAATAAGTTATGACCATTTTTGTGATGGCAGTTTGAACCCTACCTAGGGTTTGATGTTTTGGAAAAAATGAAATAACTTTCATTTCCACCATTGGATCTTCATAAAAATTGGAGAAAAATTATATAACTATGTTCTCTTCAATCTCACTAGAGATTGATTTCATTATTTGTTTTGTGGAATTTATTAATGACTGTTAATTGCATTAAATTGTGGGTTGTCATGGCTATGTTTCCAATGTGATATAGAATGCCTAATAGCATGTGTCATACAAAGATTGTTTTGAATTATTGTTGGAGGTTTGTGAGATAATTTTTTGAATCCTCCTAGCTCTGCATCACTCGATGAAGGTGTAGTTTATTTTATAACCATTCAAAGTCCTGTTGATATAATATATATCTTGTTCCCTTCCTTCAGGATCTTCTTGTGCTAATAGAGCTCCTAAAGAGATGTCTATTATTGCTATGTATAATGAAAACGGTCTCTCTTATGTAGGTGGCATGAGTATGGGAGGTGACATTAGATATTTTTTTATTTGAGTAAAATTTGTTTCACGTCCTTCATCCCATTTGAAAGAGACATTCTTGTGTAGTAGATGATTGACTAGATGACTTTTATCTGCCAATTGGGAGATAAATCTCTTGATTGATTTTAACCTGCCCTGTAGAGACCATAGCTAGCTGATATTCTTGGGTGGCGACATTTCCATTATTGCTTTGACTTTATCTAGATCCACTTCTATTCCTTTTTCTGAAACTATGTATCCGAGGACTTTTGCCGATGTAACCCCAAACACACTAATATTGATGGAAATATAAATATATTATAGCACTTTAATTAGATGATATTATTAATATTATTTACATTCGGAGAGTGATTAGTTTCCAACCTGAAATATGTAACTCTGAGTAAAAGTGAGTGAAATTTCTTTCTTATCTTTAAATTTAACTTATTATTCTTTCTCATAAAAGTGTAGACATACTCTTATTAATTAGGAAAGCAATCTATAAACTATGATTTTACCCCATACTTATAAGGCTATTTAGAGTAGTTTTTCTTTTGCTAAACTTATATAAATTACTTACTTTGATCAAATTATCTAAATAGATAAAAAAACTTGTGATTTTATACATGTTCTTTTCAAAAGACCAAATTTAGATTGTTTTGAAAGAATAGAAAGTGAATTACAAAACCAACTGTATGATCAATTTTCACTTAAGTTAGTGTGCTAATGCAAAGTTATTTGAGAATCGTGTGTATACTTTGTAATTGTTGGAATTACTTTGAAGTAGAAATGTCTGAAATTGAATGAAAACTATAAATGGAAAAAAGCATTATTTATTATTCTTTTGAGAAACTTCCGGGACAGGATGTCAAAGGTGGAACCACAGAGATGGTAGTTCTACCTTTTCTAAAACTATCATTTATGTTATTTATGCTTGGCCAAGCACATGTACTATTGAAATAGATGGAAATAAAATCCTAGAAATAAATGTATGTAGGTCTCTGCCACCTGTTGTTTGCAAGAAATATGTTACACTCATGCTAGGAATGCATATAGGCATCAGGCTTGCATTGAAAGTTCCCTCCTATTTTGTTGTTTCAGGTTGCTAGGCTTCTCATACAGGGTCAGGGATTTCTTCAAGTTAGGAAGAAACCTGGGGAAGTCTTGTACTTTGTGGTTGGGCGGAAAAGGTGCCTTAATCACCATTAGCGACAACATGGCATGTCCTATTGTTAAATCAACAATAATGTCAATTTTTGGTAAAGGAAAATCATCCTTTAGACATGCCTTATTTAGATCTTTGAAATCTGTTCATATTCTGATACTATTGTTTGGTTTAGATACAGGTACAATATTTGAAATCTACTTAGCATAATCGATGGATTTGATGAACCCTGCATCCAACAACTTCTTCAGCTTAGCTTTTACCATCAATGCAATGTGGGGATGCATTTTCCTTAGTTTTTGTTTGATTGGTTTGGTTTTGGATGGTAAATAAAGATGATGCATCAGAAGATTTGGATCTAGCCCTATCATATTAGAGTAAGACAAAGAAAATTTGATATGTCACTCTTCAAAGAACTTGACGAATTTTGGCTTTTCTTGTTCTGTCATTGATGTTGTTAGATGCAACATTTTTGTCCTTTCTATTGTGCCAATATTGATTGACTGTGTGGGTTCCACCAACATTGATGATCTTTCATGAAAATTCTTTGGAAGGGTGTCAAATCTTCCATACTTCGGTGCCTCAAAGAGGTTTTTACCGTTAGATACATTCTTTATTTTTACTTTTTAAAGATCTAATGCTGCCATTGAATGGTTTTCACCATTAGATCTATTGCTCCTATTTTCAATTTTGCAATTGAAAGATTTGACACCCTCCTGACTTGGAGCACTGTTATGAGATTTATGATATTCACTTGTGTTAGGTTCATCATAACAAAGGAAATTTACGATAGCATCATCATTCTCAATGATTGGGATACTGATAGGTTCAATTGGTTCCCAGTCGATAAGTTTAGGATGCATTAATGGTAAGAAGTCATCAGATTGGTTAAGGTCAATGGTAATAAAGGTTCTAATGGTAATGTTGTCAAAATTTTCAGTGGCAATGTCAAGGTCTATGATAGTATTATCCTCCAAGTCATCTATCTCACTTGATATTTGTTCATCCTCACTTGAGTCATCAATATTTTGTGATCCAAATACAAGGGGTCTAGTCCCTGAGCTTTTTCCCTCCTCATATTTAGTTGCATACTCTTTTATAATGTCAATTTGTATGTCCTTGAATTATTTTTTTGATAAAGATTCCCACTCATATTCATTAGAATCTATCTCAAAACTATCTCGTATTTGAAGGATTCTTTCTACAACTCTATGAGTGTTTTCTTCTTTTGTTTCTCCTGTATAACCTAGTCCTATTTTTTCTTTTGGCTGTAGTGTGAGAGGTCGAATGGGTTCTACAATGCCTTCTTTCCTCTTTCCTATGGGTCTTTGTCCTTCATATCCCATTTTAGCATTTCCTTTTCCATAATGATATGTTTTAATGCTAATATTTGTTGATGTAGAGGCTTCCTCATCTTTATAGAGCCAATTGAGAATGGCCTTGTCTTCAAATTCTTCTTCTAGAGTACCTGCCTTTACAAATCTATTATTTAAAGCTATGGTAGGTGTCGATGATGGTTGTGTCAAGTTTTATGGCTGTCCATATGTTCTTGGTGAGGGAAACAATTTTGAAAGACATAAAGATTGCTCAAGGGAATACTCTCCCATGCCCTTGTCTTTCAACTAGATCTTGTTTATGAATTATTGTGATAGAGAATCCAGTTGAGCTTCATTGCTTGATGATGTGGGATCAGCAACAATTGTTTCTTTTAACTGGTCCTTTTTCTCAACCCATTTGGATATAAAATTTAGTTGCTTTTCACCACTAGATGAACTAGAAGTGTTTGCTTCTCTGTTATGGGGGACCAAATTGTCTTGAGTTTCTTTAAGCATGTTACAAGTCTGGGGATTATTGTTATCAATTGATATGGTGACTTCATGTCCATTGACTGGAAACTTTAAACACTGATGATAGGTTGAAGGAATTGCTTGCATTTCATGAATCCATGGACGTCCGAAGAGTATATTATATGTTAGGTCCTTTTCTAACACTTGGAAAACTAGATTCTTGATGATTGGTCCCACTTGAATTGGTAACACAATCAACCCCTTGGAAGATCTCTCTTGTGTCAATATCATTTTCTGAATAACCTAGTGCATGAATCATTTTTAAAGTACAAATGTTTAATCCAACTCCACCATTATTAAGACACATTTGACACGGTTTCTATGGATTAAAACTTCTATACGAAGGGCCACATTTTGTGGATGATTAAGTGACACATCATCTTGTTTGGAGAATGATAGATAATGAGGTGTGGTCAAATGTCCCACCATAGCTTGAAATTGATAGACATCCAGATTATTGGGTACCATTGTGGCCACAAGAGCTTGTTCTAAAACCTCCTTATGTGATGGTGAAATTTTAAGGAGTTTCAGTATGGATATCTGTGTTGGTATCTTCTGTAGTTGATCGACTATGCCATATTGATTTGGAGGGGGGGTAGTGATTTTAGGTGCAACTCCTTTTAGTATCAATTTGGATTTCTCCCTCATCGTTACATTGATTATTTGATAGTCATGTCTTTCCCTGATTTTTATGACATTGATTTGGTTGTCGGATGTGTTTATGTTTGGGATCATGTTCAAGGATGTGATGTCATGGATGCTAATTTTATTTGTCTGATTATCCATGAAATTATTTTCCTCAACCTGAGAAATGTAATGAATGGTGTTGTCATAAATGTAGTTCACACTTTTTCCTTTACTGTTTGAAGAAGGCTCTCCCTTTTCATAATTAGGTAAAGGATTTGTAAACACACTATGATCATTGTTTGTTTGAGGTCCTTTGAAAAATACCTTCTCGCTTTCAATCAAATCTTGTATCAGATGCTCTAATTGCATACAATCATTCATTTTATGTCCTTTATTTTTATGAAAGTTACAATAGTCAACATCATTCCACCAACATGGTTTCACTTTCGACTCCCAATTTCTTACTTCTAGTAGGGTAATAAGTCTATTTGCAACAAGCTCTCTCATTGTTGATTCCAATGTTTGTCCCTATGGTGTAAATATCCATCGAATGGATTGTCTTTGATATGATGGTTGTTGAGATTCTCCATTGTTTGTATTGTTGTTTTGAGTGGTTCCTTGACTGATGTTTTGTTTTTCATTTTGATTATTCTTTATAGTCATTTTCATTAAATTGAATATTGGTTTCACATTTTGTGTGTCAGTTGTAGCATCATTGTTTCTAGTATTTCTATTTTTTTTTCCAAAATTTAGGTTTATCATTGTTGCCATAGTGATTTGAGGAATTAGCATTGTTTGGTCCTTCATTGTAATGTTTAATCACTCCTCTTTTAACCAAGGTTTCTTCAATTTTAAGTCCATTATCAATCACTTTTTCAAATGTTGGGGGACATTGCAGTTCAAGCCTATATCCCATGTCATCAGTTAAGTTGTCAATAAATAATTCCATCTTTTCCTCTTCAAGTATAGAACGAGGATATTTAGCAAAAAAAATTTGCCAACGTTGTAGAAATGATAGGAATGTCTCACCCTTCTTTTGTTTCATGTTGTAAAGGTCTTTTTCAGTTACTTCATGTTAAATATTGAAGGAAAATTGTGAGATAAATCTGTTGACTAGTTCTTCAAAGGATCGAATCCTTGGTTGTAATTTGGAGAACCATTCCATACAGTGACCTCCTAAGCTCCTTGGAAATAACCTCATTAGATAAGTGTCTTCCTGTGTAAACTCTAAACTCATGGTTCTGAATTCCCTCACATGATCAATTGGATACATTTTACCATTGTACTTGTATTTTGGGAATTCACAATGTGTGGGAAATGGTATCATGTCTACACTCGGATGGAAAAGGGTAAGGAAAAATGTTCTATAATGAGTACCTATTTGTGGTTCCCTTTTGCATATATTGAAGTTGTTGAAAGTTTTGCATTTGACATGTTAAGGAAACTACTTGATCTATGTTTTGTGTGTTGTGGGGTTCAATTTCAACTGCTTTAGGTGTTTCTTTCAGTCGATTGATGTCAAAGTATTTTGGAAGTTTGGCACCTAGCTTAGCTAGCATCAAAAGATATTTTTCCATATCCTGTTCTAAAACCTTTTCCATGAATTTGTGGAAATTTGGATCTTGTTGTGCTATTTGTACATCCTCTTGGGTTATTTCATTTCCATCATTCTGGTGGAATTTGTGAAATGGATTTTCTTTAGCCATAATGTTTGATGTTTCAATTTCCTTTTCCCTAAGCTTTTGTCTTTGTAACCTTGTTAGAATTTGCCTACAAGTATTTACTATTCTCACTAAACTTTTGATCTTTTGTGTTTGGATGAATTTCAATTAGATTTTAACTGATGAGACCAAGTTAAAAATCTGATTATTGTGTTTCATTTTGTGATTGTAGGATGATAAAATCCTGATGATGAAACTTAACTCAGTAACCAAAATGTGTTGTTTGATAATTTGACACTTTATAGTTTGAAAGATTTGGGTTTAACTTTGAAAATAATTTTGACTTGTAGGATCCTATTTGTTTTAGTTTTAAGACACTGTCTGGCCTATGAAAATGTTTTTTTCTGGTAAAAACTTGAGTTTCTGATGTCAATAGTCTAACAGATGCTTCTACAAGCTCTCTATTCTTTTGTTCCATGGATGCGATATTACAAAGGGTAGAAGCACTAAAATAGATTGTCTATGTGCTAAAAGATATGGTATAAACATTGTGAAATAGAGTAGATGTGCTAAAAAAGATCATGGATGCACTATTATATTGGTAAATTTCCTAATACTAGAAAATTTTGGTTAATACTGGAAAATTTTGGTTACTATTGGTAGAAGCGCTATAAGATTTGCTAGAAGTGCTAAAACATGTACTTAAAATGTGCTATTTGAATTGTGGATGCACTAAAAGATAGCACAGATGCACTAACAGAGATAGTGTAAGTGCTAAAATACTGCTAATTTTTGACACTAGTGATTTTTGGTGACAATCAATAGATGCGCTAGATAATTTGTCAGAAGCACTAAAATAGACAACAAATGTGCTATTTGAATTGTGGATGCACTAAAAGACAATGCAAATGTGCTAAAATAGATAGTGTAAGTGCTATTTTGGGACTCCATAGTGTTTGTCTAATTTTGTTCTCTGTGAAGAGACTGATTTTATTTTTTTAGTGTAATTTTCTAGATTTTTGGTATTTTGATAGGATATTTTTGTTGGTAAACCTTTGGTTTTGGATGACAAGCCTAACTTTTCCAAGTTTTTTCTCTACTCTAAGAATTGATAGGGCATGTTGGAATATTGTATTGTTGGTTGTGGGATGAAATACTGATGAATGGGTTGACTATGATTACGCTTTTGTGAAAGAGCTCTTCGTTGGAAACAAGCTTGTGAATATAAATGGTCTAAGGAAAAATCATCAGTATATCCTCTAGAAAAATTGTAGAACCTATGGATGAAAGTTCTATGTTGAAGAAATACTTTCCTACTTTGATATAAAAAATTTCTTCTTTCCAAAAGTTTCTTGTAACTAAGTTGCTTCTTTGGTTTCTTGACAAAGTTTGTGGATTTCCAATCCCTAATCAAATATTTTCACAGGTTGACTTGTCAAAGTTTTTTTGTTTTTCTGGATGATCTTTATCTAATTTAATGATATGAAAACACAACAAGCAATTGTAAAACAATTATTTTTAAATCCTAGAATGTAAACAGTAAGTGTATGTTCAAGAATCAAACATGATCCTTCTTGATTTTCACAATTTTTTTTGACAAATAATACACTTCAAATAGACCCACTCTTAAGGTCAAAAAAGGTCATCATCATACTCAATATCCCACATCTTAAAATTGCATTGACTCACACAGCCGTGTCACCCCCTTGAGGGTTCCCTTGTTTTTTGTCTTTTCCAGGCGCGTACTCAAAGTTATATTTCTCAATCCCTTGAGCAAACGGTCCTTGGAAATTATATGGTGAGTGTCTTGGGGGAAGATTCTTCCCTCCCCTTGCACCATGAATAATTCAACGTTCATAAATTGACAAGTTAGATACTACACTATGGTTCGTAGATAGGTTTTCCGTTCGGAGCGACAAATGATAAACTCCCTCAAGAGACCTCCCAATCTTTAGAACAAATATTTTAGGGATGGTTATCTTACACACTTCTGGTAAATGTGGGTTTCCCCATATTCACTTTTATTTTATAGTGGGTTGGAAAACCTGGCTTTGGTTTGTTCCCACTCAGGTCGTTCTCGTAGGGTGAGTACTTTTTCCCACTACAACAAGTCTTCTAAAGGTTTTAACAAAGCATAAATTGCATGAAATTAAAGGATGAGTCTCACATTTTGATCACCTAGTTAAGGGGAGAGCATAGGCCTATCACCACACAATCACAATAATCAAATGTTCAGTTTTAAATCCCAAATGACAGTTTGATATTCTATGTGAAGATATTACTTCACAAAAGACATGATATCAATTTTAATTGAAATGGAAAATGTATGATGACTACCCTAAGATTGGTTCATTTTATTCCTAATGTAAAAATGAAATTATTGGCCATGGTCGTGTCGGATCCAAACAACAAGTTACAGATGTGTTATAATAGAGGTCATAAGTGCCACTTAATTGATCAGATGCACTGCAAGAAATATTGGAAGCGCTACATAATTTGTCAGAAGCACTACAGAATTTGTCAGAAGCACCGAAACAGGATTGATCATGGGATAGTCAACCATACTAAGTACTTCTAGTTGATGCGCTAAAACAAAATTTAGAAGCGCTATAGTTTTTTTTGGATGTGCTAAAACAATCAGAAGTGCTAAAGTTTTCATTAGATGCACTAAAATAGTCAGAAAGCGCTAAATTTTTTGTTGGATGCATTGCAAAATCCCTTGGTCGTACTAAAAGAAAACATGCCAGAATCCTGTACGAACACTTTTCAGAAATATTGTTAAAACATGGGGTATATGCCCCATGCTGGGCACCAAAATGTAAGTGTGGAATAAGTAATTGAAAAAAACTTC
This sequence comes from Sequoia sempervirens, assembly GCA_007258455.2. Classification (NCBI taxonomy): domain Eukaryota; kingdom Viridiplantae; phylum Streptophyta; class Pinopsida; order Cupressales; family Cupressaceae; genus Sequoia; species Sequoia sempervirens. Next base: position 422,539,557 of record VDFB02105785.1, read on the forward strand.
TTAATAAGACATTATATCAAATATTTAACAACAATTAAACTAATTTAAAGCAATAATCTACTGAAAGCGTCATATTGTTCTCTATCTCTAAAGATTTATTAAGTCACGAGGCTCTCAGATTTGGTAAGCGTTGTGACTATTAAAATGACAATCTAGAGAATAAGATGTTGTTAAATGCAATAATCTAATCTTGTATGGTGATTTCTAGATGATATCATGCTAAAGCTACTGTAATCTAAATTGGCATGGATATGATAAAAGGAAGCTACAGTAATCTATGATGCAGCCATGATATTGATTCTACTCGTGCTATGATTGCTATTGCTAAATGATATTTCCATTGCTAAGATGCTTGATTGCTTGATTTCTATTCCTGTAGAGTAAGTTTGCACAAAGTTGGGATTTAGATCCATTTCCTATTGAAGAAGGTTGTATTTATAGATTTACAACAACATTTTTGTGAAGGGGTAGCACAACAAAGGCCTGGATTTAATCTGGAGGATTGAATGGTGAGAGATGAAGAATCTTGAGTTGATCATGGGAATGGTTTCTCCCCATGAAAACATCAGGCCAGATGATATGAAGAACCAGAGGAAGGAGATGAAGAAGTTTGATTTCCAATTTGTCTCCAATTTGTCTCCACAACTTTCCCGAGAATGTTAGTTGAATTAATTAGATGTTTCATATCTAATTTTATTGGTGAGTGAATAGAGGAAATTGCCTTTATTTGAATAAATTAATTTATTTAAATTTAATAAAAAGAAGATATTTAATTAAATGAAACAAATATTTGGCATTTGTTTATTAAATAAATATAGAAAATATATGATAATTAAACAACAAAGTATTTAAACTTGTTTATTTAATTAAGATAAAATTGATGTCATTAAGATAGAATAAATGAATATATGTAGAAGAAATAATAATGATAACAATTAAATAAAACAAAGTATTTAAACTTGTTTATTTAATTATGAGGAAATAATATGATAAAAATAGAAGAATTAAAAGTGAACTATATATATAAGTATTTCTATTTATTTAATAGCAGAGGAACTTTAAGATTAATTAATCAAATAAATTATATTTAATTAATTATATTCTCTAGACCATTTTATAGTAATTTGTATTTCAAGATTGATCATGATAAAGATTTGATTGTTGAAGTCTTTGTTGATGATATCATTTTTGGAGGAGATGATAGTTTGTGAATGAAGTTTATTGATGAGATGTAGAGTGAGTTTGAGATGTCTATGATTAGAGAGATGAAATTCTTTTTGGGATTTCAAATTACTCAGCTAGATAAAGGGATATTTATATCTTAGTCCAAGTATGTGAAAGAATTGCTAAAGAAGTTTGGTATGGAAGATTCAAAGCTAGTTGGTACACCTATGGTGACCAAATGTAAGTTGACACAAGATGATGATTCCCCGAAAGCAAATAAAACTACATACAGATCAATGATTGGTAGATTTCTCTATTTGACTCTGTAGTACCCCTCCGTTTATGCTTATGCTTTCTGTTGTTATGTTTTCACATTGTTAGACCTATGATGCTTTGTTGGATATTTTGATCGCTGGTTTTGAGCGATAGTGGATTATTCTGTGACATGATGATACTTTGTATGGTGATTATTGTTTTCTGATATGCTTTGATATAGCGTAGATGTTTACTTTCAGTTATTTATTGATATGTACATGTTAATGATGAACTAACTGTTAATTTATTTCGTCAGTTTGTTGTGAAGTGTATTGGTGTGGAGAACGAAATCGCATCACTTGCTTGTGAGTGCCCTGCGATATCTGTGATTTTCTCCGCACGGTGTGTCTGTTTAATGCTTTATATATATATATATATATATATCTTTGTATATATGTTATTGCTTGGTTGCAGGAATTGCAAGTACATGACACTGACTCCACCTGGGTACTTAGGTCTGAGCGTGTCAAGACTCAACAGATACATTGATCGGGAGATAGTAGTTTGGTTTACCCTAGCCTAGTCTTTAACCTTGGTCTTAGTACTTTGTCTATTTTAGTTTTGAGTCATAGGTTTGTATCGTCATTTTTTGTTTGAATAAATTGTTGAAAATTAAATATTGGTTAATTTTAATGTTAGTTTATTGTGCTTTAATTATTGGTATGTAAATTAATGTTTAAATGTGGTAGAAATTACTTGCTTAATAATTTAATTCATTAATTAGCTTATTTGGTTAAATAGTTGATCTTAAAAGATTAAACTGATTTAATTAAATAAATAAATAAATTAAATTAAATTATTAAGTGTGTAAATTATATTGCATTTGAAAATTGTAAATTTAAATTAAAAAATATGCATGAGATTTGTATAGTGGTTGTAAAATTTAAATTAAATAAATTAAAATTTGCATGCAAATTTGAAATGGGAAATTTGCCAAGAAGTGGTGGGGAAGATATTTTTCACAACCACTTCTCGACATGTGTGTGAGTGCAATAATTGCTTTGGATTGTTGAAAATTGGTTATGGAGGATATTTTGGATCTGGGGAAAAACACAGAGGTTGTTCAATTTCTTCACGGGAAATTATCAAGGCTTTGCAAAAATTCTTGCTGTGTAAAAATTTATTTTCTAAGAGGATTTGTTATTTCCTCTGGGGTTGTATATTTGTGGAAGATCCCTTGGTGGGAGGATCTCTTGTGTTGGTTGGAAAATATTTTGGGAATATTGTGTGCTTCAGGCAACAGAGGCAACATAAATTTTCTTCACCAGTAAGCTTTGGAAATTTGGTATTTTTCTTGTTATTTATTCTAAATTTGTATCTTTTTGAAAAGAATGTTTGAGAAAGTTTTATTTTGTGTTTCTTGTATTCTTTTCGGGATATTTGTAAGAAATAAAATTTGTTTATACAGAAGAAGTTCTCAGAGGGAATAAGGAAAGTTTGATAAATTGTGAAAGAAATTTCCTGTTAAAAAAAAAATTGAATGATAATTTTAGTGGAGAATTTTGTTGTGTATTGATTGAAAATTTCTTTGAGAAATAAACAGTTAAATGGTTTAATTTCCCAGTTTTATTATAAGAAAACTCTAAGAAAAATATTTGTTTAATCACAGTAATTTCCCAGATTTACTATAGAAAATTTTGTGGAATGTATTTACATAATAACTGTATTTTTCTTTTACTGTTGAAAATTTGTATAAATATTTTATACAATTGATTTGTAAATTTTATATATTATGACTGGTATTTCCTGTTAAAATCGCCATACTGGCGTCATAGGAGATTTATTTATTTTTTAAAAAAAATTCCGGATCGAAATCCGTCATGCGGAGGAATATTCGCGGAAATTTATTTAAGGAAGTTCTTTTTTAAAAATATATATATATATATATATAATAGTGGGTTTGGGGAGGGCCGAAACCCTCCCCTCTCCCTGTAATGGAGGTGCAGCCCCCATGGCTGTGGCCTTCCCAGGCCGCGAGCTGCACCGACATAAATAAAAACCCAAAGTTTATTTATTATGTTTTAATATTAACTTTAAAACGAATATTTAATGGTTTTTTTTTTTTTTTTTGTTAAACACGAATTTCATGTAAATTTATATTTTTGTATTTATATATATAATTATATATATATATATGTATATATATATATATATAAATATATATTTATAGTGTAAATAATTATATAATAGTTATAAATAAACATATTTGTATATATTTGTATATATATAAATATTTGGGGAATTTGGGATTTATAAAATTAGAAAATAGTTTTGATAGTTTAAATTGCATGTAAATTCTCAAAATTAAATATTTCTTCTTTTTTTTTGCAAGAATGAAAGAGTACATTTAATATTTTTATTTATTAGTAAGATTGAGAAACAAAATTATGAACAAGTAAATTTACTTTCTGGTATTACTGAATGTTTGAATGGATTTAGTATATCCGAACTATAGACATTTATTTTCCTTGATTTGCTTTATTATGTTCTTTTGGGAAAAATGGGAAAGTTATATTTGTTCAAGTCTTCCAGAATGAATTGTGTAAAAGGGTGTAATAGTGTTCAAATGTATTTCTTGAGATAACTTGGGTTGTGCATGTGTTAAATATGGTGTTTCGAAAACCGTTGTGGGTCAATTGTTAATATGTGATAAACCTTATGCACTTTGTAAACCCTAGTCTTGGAAACTTAGAAATCCATGTTATGTTTAGGGGAGTGGCTATTTGTAAGGGCCGACACACAAAGTGGTGTCAGGGTAACTTACAAATAGTTAGTAAGTCAGTGAAAATTAAAGAACACAATAGTTAGATTAAAACACTTAATAAGATGTACATGCCTCGCTTATGACTCTTGAGCTTCTTCAGTCCTGAGTATAAGATGAGAAGGCCTGGAATGGAAAATCGATGTCTTGTTTCCTTAAGAGGCATTCGATTCCACAACGATATGCAATAGGGGCTGGGTTTCGTAAGAGGTTACCAGGGTAACCCAAGGATAGGGGGTCGGAACCTAGGAAGAAACACCAGGGTAACCTTTGCAACGTTGTGATGACACTTCACCTAGAATAACAGTCAACCTTGTATTTGTAAAACATTTAATTATCTAAATCTGGAAGCAATGTAACCAATAGTTTGTTATGTACTAGAGTCTAGGGTTAGTAGATTAGGTCTAGGTAACCTTATTACTATCTCCTAGCACGGGGGGTGGACCTATGGGTACCACATGGTTGGGTGGAACGTGCACCTTACTCCGTTGGGTCCCCAGTTTGATCTTGGCATCGAGAGCTTCATGGATGGAGAGCTCACACTTGGATCTCATGAGTACTTCCTCATTGTAATTGCAATTTTTAAATGTAAATTATGTATTTGAAAACACATCCCTCAATGTTATGAGGTGAACACTTGTATTTGTAATTGTAATTTTTATTGTACTACCTCATCAAGATGGATGAGTATTGTAATATCCTATCAAATGCAATGTATGGAACGAGTTTGTAATTTATTATATCTTGAATGGAAATTTCAATGTTATGCAATGTTTATCTTTTATGTTTATGTTAATGTTAATTAATATGTGTAATGTGAAATACTTAAGTCACTTATGGAAAACTCAAAGTAGTGTAACGTTTAGTAACTTAATGAATGTTCGCAACTAATTAATTTAATAATTAAACTTTAAAAAAAAATTATTACACCTTTATTACACAATTGCAACATTTTTAGGTTATTAAAACGGGGCATTACAGACTCAAACTAGACTTGATATCATGAATGTTGTATGCATTGTTGCAAGATTTCAAGTTGATCCTAAGGTATCTCATGTAACTATTGTGAAGAGGATTTTCAGATACTTGAAGGGGACAGTTGATTTTGGCCTATGGTAACCTAGAAACGATGACCTTAATTTGAGTTCCTTTACTGATGTTGATTGGGCAGGAGATGTGAATGACAAAAAAGTACTAGTGGTGGTGCATTTTTCTTGGGAAAGAAGTTGATTTCATGGTTAAGTAAGAAGTAGAATGTCATTTATTTATCTACTGCAGAGGAAAAATGCATTGATGTTGCTAACAATTGTACTCATGTATTGTGGATGAAGCAGATTTTGAAAGATATCAAAGTTGTGTATGATAACCCTATTTCTATATTCTATGATAACTCAAGTTCAATTAACATTTCTAAGAATATGGTGCTACATTCAAAGACCAAGCATATATCTATCAAGTTTCACTTTTTGAGAGAGAAGGTGAGTGAAAAGGAAGTCAGATTGGAGTATGTTCCTACTAAGGAACAAATTGTAGATATCTTTACCAAGAATTTGCATAAGGATACTTTTGAGTATCTCAGAGGGAAGCTAGGGGTGATTACCCCCCCAATCAGAACTAAGATGCATTGACTTGCATCAGTCTATCTTGATTCGGATTGATGTTGTGATGGCTGCTACTCAGGGGGAGTAGTCAAATGTTTAGATATGTGGTTCAGAGCTTGTTTGTATCTTTTTCATTGATGTAAAAGGGGGAGAAGATTCATGTGAAAAAAATTGTGGGGAGAAGAGTCATGTAAAAGAGTGTCATGTAAAAGAGTTGAGGACAAAAGAGTCAAAATCTAAGGGGGAGAAAGTGTTAAGAGATAGTTGCGTTGATGGTGTTTTTCACATCATGTGTTGCCATAAATTCCAAAGGGGGAGATTGTTGGATGTTGTTGATAAGTGGTTGTGATTGATGTAAATACCATTTTCATTAATGTCTTTAAGGCTATTTATGTTGAGGATATTGAGAATTTGTAATGAAATAAGTTGTAGGTTGTTAGTGATGTAGTGAAGTTCAATTTGTTGGTTAGCTCAACATGTTGATGATCAGAGGTTGTGGATTAAAGGGTTTTTTATTGAGTATATCTAGTTTATCCATGTTAATTTTTAGAGACCCACATAAATATTTGATCAAGTTCTGAGCAGTTGTGTTTTGATATTTTTTTTGTTACTTCAGTTGGTGTTCCTGAATGAAGATGATGTGATTCTAGTAAATTCAATTGTTGTAGATGCTTATCTAGTGATTCATGATGTTTTTAGATGTATCTAGATCATGCTCTATCTGTGTTGCATGTCTGCATTGATCCTTGTGCTTGCGATTGGTGGTTTTCTCTTGCGTTTTCATGTTTTTTATGTCATGGCTGACAAAGTGATGGTAGCTTGTTGTGGATCTTTGTGGAATAATTTTTGAAGGTGTTTCATGTTTGAGGATTTTTTTTTGGGTCTTCAATATGTTGTGGCCGACATTGGTCGATTCACATTGAAAATTATTTATTGTTTTGGGCTAACAGTTTGCATATCATTTATTATTTTGTTGAAGCTAACATGTAGTGATGTAATCTCTTGTTGCATATATATATAAGCTATTGTTTATTCTATTTGAAGGCATGTGTGTGTATGAGATGTGCAAATAATGTCCTAATCATTTGGAGGAAAAATCAGAGTGTGAAGAAGAGTGAGCAGAGTGTGAAGAAGTGTTCATGTGCATTAAAACCGGAACTATAATCAGGCATTATCATATGCTATTTTCTCAATTCAAAATCTTGTGGATGTAATCCGAATGTTTCTACAAGATAGTGTGTCTTCCTTTGGGTAGTAAGCCTTGATTTATTTGAGCAGTGAGCTCTAGGAAGTGTGCTTGAATGCATGTGCATTCCCCATTTTATTCTTTATACTTTTAACAGGGTATAATCTTGTGGACAAACCTCCACTATGGTTTTTCCCCTAACAGGTTTTCCACATAAAAAATCTTGGCGTTACATGTGTGTTTCTAATGTGTTGATGATTTATTCTTTCATGTATATTAATTAGATCTGAGAATAAGGTTAATAATTTTAGATTTTTGTGACAACTAATTCACCCCCCCTCTTAGTTGTCTTCCCTTTTTTTTCCAATAGGGATGACCCATAGCCTTTCCAAAAGAGCTTGAATAATAGTGGGTTGAAAGAAAGGAGGTCTACCAAATAGTCTAGCACTAGTGACAAGTACAAAGGAAAAGATATTAAAGGAAAAAAATTAGTGCTTGAGGATGAGGATCAAGATGACTCAAACAAAGATTTCCTCCCTAACATTCATGAGGGGAATGATTAAAGTGATGAAGAGGAGATCTCTATTGAAAATAATGAGAGGAATTAGGAGGGCTTGAGTTGGAGATATAATTTTGTAAAGAAAACCTTAATGGGGAGTTAGAAGAAATTGAAAAATAAGAAGGAACTTGCAATTATCCTAAGAATGGTATGAAAGATAAAACAAAGGAAAAGCCTAGATATTCCCTAAATACTAAGACTAAAGGAGAAGACAATAAAATAGGAAATAGGACTGGTTCTCTAGAGGTAGTTGTTGGTAATATAACTACTATCATGGATAGGATCATGCAACATGCAATTTTGGTATTGTGTTTAGAAAATACAAGTTAAGGAAAATTAAGAGGAAAAATGAGAAAGAATGGGAGGAGACAACTCAAAGGACACCTAATATAGATAATGTTAAGGAGAAGGTCTGGAAGACTACTGTGGACATCCTGAAGACAAATTGGGACCTCATTAGTTCCTCTAAAAATTAACTGTTTTAGGTTTTATTTTGTTCTATTAGTTGTTTTGGCATCTTTCTTCCTTGTGTGCCTTTCCCTTCTGCTACTTTTTGTGTTATGATAATATAAGTTCTATGTACCTCCTATTTATTTTTATTTGATAGGCCTAGTTTTCCTTTGTTCCTCTATTTATTTCTCTTAAACTCTTAGGTTTAGGGGCCCTTCCCCTAATTTTAAAATCAAAAATGTTGTCATAAAAATTATTAAGCATGGGAAAGAGATAGGAATGAAACCACCTATAGAAGCCCTCTAAAGTGATTTATCTCATAATAAATTCAACAATTTTATTCCAAATACCTAACAAGTTTTCTCTATTGAATTTATTATGTAATCTATTCACTTTCTCACCTATTTTGAGAAACTTTTTCGTGGCATGCTTATAATTTCCTTTAACCTTCTTTGAGATCATGAAACCATTCAAAGGAAGCCTTGTAGTAGAGGAAATAAGATCCATTGTGAACTAAAATTAAATTCCTCTAACATAACGAATATCGGACTTCAAGAGTTAGCAAACTCTATTGAGAGAACAAATTCATGACCATTAATGGCCTCAATGTATTGCGAGAGGTTTCTTTTTTAGAGGATGGTCCAAAATTCTCTATCACTCTTGAGACATTTGCAAGTATTTATCTTGAACTGTACTAAACCACCCCCCATGTTAGAGAAAAAATAGTAGGTAATGAAAGGTCAAGACCACCAAACACTATTAAATGTAGAGTAATATCCAAGACTAAGGTGTCAAAATTAAATTCCAAGATAAAAAGTGATGGGATGAAAGAGATTCCTCTTAACATTACCATCAGTATGAAGTATACAAACCATCATATAAAGGGGTAAAAGTAGAATTACCTTTATCATTAAATATTTCGATATCCTTCAGACCATTGAGGATATTAATTTTCACATGCTTCATGAATGAATTGTCTTCATTCTGAAGCTTGAAATAGTCAATCTTTGAGCCTAATTTTGCTAATAGGTCTAGTGTCATATTTCCCTCTTTGAACATGTGCACAAACCTATGATCTCCTATACTTAACAAATTAAATTGCAACTCCCCTTTAATGTCATGATAATTCCACCACAGGGAAGCTTAACATCAAGAATGTTAATGATATTCTCTAAGTCACCTTAAATAATCAATTTGGTAAAACCATAGATTGTAGCTAATTGGATCCCATGAAATGTCATCATGGACTCAAAAAAATTCAAAGTTTTAGTGCCTAGGTTGATAGAATAAGCATAAATTATTCAACCCCTATAGTCGTTGAGAATATTTCGCATACTTTCTTGCCTCATAATAGTTGTAGAAGACACTGAGCTATAATACTTTAGTGAAATTTTCAATATGAAATATGTTACCCACTTTGTGGAAATACCTCAATATGGGACATTTTAGTTTAATGTGCATGATGGTTTACTTTATTGTGTAGATAAAAATGATATTAGACACACTTATCCATGATATATGAGTTTTATGCGGTTTATTTCTACCTTAATTCACATGAGGTGGCAACTACTATGGTAATGTTGTAGTCATGGTGTATTGATGTTATGGATAAATAATGATATGAAAAGTTATAAATTAGAATCATATTACCTAAAGTTAGATTTATTTTCTCATGTTAATTATAAGTTTGATCCTTTTTTTGGGTACATAAATATAGGGATTATATTGATAATTAGAAAAGGTTACATTTTGGATAGACACCATGTTCCATTCACATAATTAGCATGAGCTGTAAACAAAATCCTTTGAAGCTTCACCCCTAACCACCATACTAACATTCCTTGATGGACTACGAAATTGATACATTGCATGTTTTGACATTGCCAGTTTGACCCAAAATACAAAAGCTAAACCAACACCCACATATCACCTAAAACATATATATCTATCAAAACAAAGCCCACAATGTGTTGACACCATGACCAAAGCAACCAAAACCAACAAAGGATCAAGCTTTATTGATAAATCTCCAAACTCAATCCCTTCCGCCACTAGGTACTCATGGAAATGCCACCTCTAAACAACCCCACTAGTTAGCTCCAGGTATAGGTGGTTCTTTAGAAATATGAGTCTACATCATGCCTGCCACTTGTGTTCTTCCAAAGCCTCTTGTTTTAGGTCCAATAGGAAGGGATATCTTTTCATGTCAAACACTCCTAGTATGAGAGCCATGTACATGTCTCTCAATCAAGGGAACTTGATGCCTAGTTCTACAATGATAATTGTTTCTTCCACACCACCAAGTAGGTTCCCCATCAACAATTTTTGAGCCATTAACAAGGTGATGGGCTTAGGGACTTCTAATTCCAAAAGATCAGCCACAAACTTTAACACTATATCAGCATTTGTGTGGTAGCATTCAACAGTATCCATATACTCACTTCCTAGTAGCAGCTGAGCCACCCCCAACACCAAGGGATCCCAATCCATAAACGCTGATTTCAATCTATTATATGAAATGGACCCATAAAAATCCCATAGCTTACGTGTTGCACGAAGACACACAATCATCTCCATGATAGCATGAAGTAGAGAAAATATGGTGCTAAATGTGGTGTGATGCTACATTTATAGAACCAAACACACCCATAATCCATGTGAGATGGTGTCACTCTTGACTATCGTAGATAAACTCCATTAATGCATTGCCCTCAGCTAGCCCTTCCCACATATCAAAGGCATGAATAAACACCTACATTTAATGTTAATACTCTCTATTCTTCATGACTTAACTAGACCATCCTGGCATGAATGTATTGAGCCTCATCCTCAACAACACATTTTCCCATCGTCACCTAGGCTATCGTGGGGAATAACAAGTTTGATCCTTGTTCTTCATACATAGGTGGTAATTTTTTCATATAGTTAAAATAAGGGCTAGCATCCTCTCCTATTAAATTGAATATACTAAAATGATGGAGGGTTAGCACCATCCATCATTAAATTTAGTCAAACCTAATCCATTTGTACATTTTAAATTTTATTCTTTGTAATTAATTTTCCAAAATGTAAAAAAGTAAATCTAAAAAATACAAAAAAAGTCCAAAAAAATCCAAAAAGCCAAAAAACCAGAAAAATTCCAATTTTTTTTAAAAATCACATGTCCAAAAGATATCATGAAACATCATGGATTAACGCAAGGATAATCCCATGAATAAACATTATATCCAAGATGATGGCTCGTGAGCTCACATGCATCATTATACACCTAAAAATACATCTAAGATCTAATTCTATTCATACTAAGAAATTCATGATCATTTTCCACTTAATTTTTCACACACAATTTCATATCATATTCCAACTGTACTTAACCTCATACATTGAAACATCCACTCCAAATTAGTCACCTAAAATGGTCCTTCTCAATCTAATCCACATCAAAAAACTTTCCATCTTTGAAATAGTTAATTCCTTGATTTCCTCCTCTATCCATACCATAATGAATACATCCAAAATCATTACAATACCATCTCATACATCACATTGATCCACTTATCAATAAACATCAAAATTTACAATACATAATCAACACTACACCTTAAATCTTAACACCTTTCAAACCACCTATCAACAACCATTGCCTCATCAATAATACAATATGCATATTAATATCCTTCAAACCAATTCTTAGCAACCACCATCATATCAACCTCAATATCCCACAAAAATAAACACATGTCAATACACTCATCCACAAGTGCCTTATAACTATCCACTTCAATTTCTATATCCAATTCCTCAAAATTCATTTTCTTATGAATGGGGGTATGTGTAGGATCATGATGGGCCAAAAAGTGGTGATATGATGAGTATGTGTAGGGTATGTGGCCGACGGATTTTTGTTACCCAAAATTGATGAAATGAAAAGGGTTTTTAAAGGAGATTCTCATCTTTCCAACAATATAAATTATGCTTTACTTTGAATTTAAGAAATTATTATTATTCATTTTCTATTTGAATTACAACTAAAGTCTTGATTGATAGAATGATTGAAAAACATCTATAGCTTTCAAACAGTATCACATTTTTTTAATCTAAAACATGCATCACATTCTATGCTTTGCATATTATAAGATTAAAAAAAATGTATTTCATGAATTTTTGACCAAGTTAAGGTGGTCAGACATACAATTTTTTATATTTTTAAACATTGTAATAAAAAATTCATAATTAATCATTTACTAAGAAAAAAATACAAAAAAATATGCATCACATAGGGACATGATTCCTCTACTTATATATAAAATCTTATAAAAAAATATTATCATTTTATTGTGGTTAGGGTGGTCAGACAAACACCTACTTATTTTTTCCCTGAAATTTAAGTACTACTGCATTGAAATTTCAAATTTTCACCAAATAGATTTATTTTTTTAAATAAACCTAGTATTTTAGAAACTACATTCAATTTTCTACAAAATCTATTCTTACATATTTTTGAAATAATATAGATAAATTATTCAAATTTTTATGTCAAGTTGCCTAACTCTAGTTTTTTTGAAATTTTTGCCACTTAAGGGCCTATTTTTTCTATGATGATCCTGCACATACCCATGGAAAAAAATTAAATGCACTCTCAAGGAGTCATATATGGATCTTATGGACCAAAAAATGTATTTTTTTCAATTATTATTGAATTCGAGGGTGAGTGTAGACATCTCTAGAATTTGAATGGTCATCCTCCATTGTTGCTTCCTAGAGCTTCTACACTCACTAAAAATAGCTCAAATTGATATTCTTTATCATTCTTGGATCATTTTGTCCTCTTGGTCTCTCTTTTTCCTAGTTTTGTTGTTCTTTTGTGGGAATTTTATTTCATTTGCAATCTTTTGGCAGCTTTTGGATTGATTAAGTTGATTTTTTTCATACTTGTGGTGCTTAGGTTGTTGATTAAATTCTATAAGTTGTTGATTTTTAAATTTAAATTTAATATTTAAACCTTTTCTTTGTAATTCCAAACTTTCCAATTTGGGTTTTGAATTCCCTAAGGTCTACTAGGTAGGGTGATAGTGGCATGCATGGGATATGGGTGATCTCGTAATGCTGGTTTACAATTTTTGGCCAAACTAGACATTGTACTGAATTTTTTTAACTAAATCTTCACTTTTAGGCACTTATAGCTACTAAACCATGAGGAATTTGAAGATGATGCAAACTAGTGATTTGTGATTTTGTTTTGTAGTTTATAAATATATTTAAAAAAAATAAAAATTGAATCAAATTGTATATCTTTTTTCATCTCTCTCAAAAACTAGTTTTTAACAATAAACACCATTTTTAAAGAGTGGTGCTCACCATAAACAACATAAATTTTTTTCTATGAAGGAATAATTTTTATTTTTATTTTGAATTTAGCTTTATAACTATGATATCTATCACATTCATTTCGTTTCATAGTGTTTTATTGAATATTCTTCTCTTAATTAAGTTTTGAAGTCAAACCAATTATAATTTAGACATAGGCAGACCATAAACAACCTAACTTTTTTTGTATGTATCAAAATTCTTTTTTTTTCACTAGATCAAGGAAAATCAATACCTAGAATGAACATATTTTTTAGAATTTTCTTTGATAATCTATTATTTTTCCACATGCGTAGAACAAAAAGCTTGATTTTCAATGAAAAACTATGTTTAATTAAACTAAAACAAAAAAAAAAAAACTAAAATATATTAAAATTATATTTGATGGATAGCTCGTTTCGAGGACTACCATCATCTAGTTGGGTCTATGATGTAACACCCCTCCATTTTGGATGTTTGGATCGGTAGTGATTTCTTTGTTTTCTTTGTTTTCTTTGTAATGCTTTGTTTTGTTTATGTTGTGACTTTGGAACTTGGTTACTTTTGATCACAATTGTTAAACGATGTGAATGTTATATTTTGATGTGATGTTATTTTATTATGATGTTATCTTTATGGCATGTTTAGGATTAACTTAGAAGATATTTGATTTAACGATGTTTTATGTTGTTGATCATATCATTGATGTTAGAATCGTCAGTTAGTAATTGTGTATTGGTGAAGGGGACAAGATTGTATCACTCGCTTGCGAGTGCCCTACGATTCTGAGATTTCCTCTTCACGGTGTGTTTGATCATATTATATATATATGTATGTTCAATGCACTCTTTGTTCACAGGTTGACAGGTACATGACATCGACTCCACTTGGTTCACAGGTTTGAGCGTGTTCATTGAGCAACGATAATCGATTGGGAGATAGTAGCTAGGTTTTTCGTGCCAAGTCATCACCCTAGTCATAGTGTGTTGTCAGGTTGTTGTCAGGTTAGTTGTTTTAATTTGGTCCATTTCACCTTGTGTATTTATTTAATTTTAAATTTTAAAGGTTATTAGATGATGGGTGTAGTTAAAATGATGTTTAAATGTAGCTTGTTGCAATGTTGAAATGTTATTTATTTTATTGATTAATTTGATTTAATTAATAAAATAATTTTTAGTTTATTGATTAACTAGGTTAATGGTGATAAATTAAATGAAATAGTTGTTTTGGCATTACTGTATATTAGGATTCAAATTTAAAATGAAAATGGAAATCATGTTGGATAGTTAAAGTTAAATTAAAATAAAAATGAAAATGTGTTTTAAATTTCATTTTTTGAAAATTATAGATAGAATTAATTCTTTGCAAACATGGAATTCTTTTGTTTAAAAGAAATTTTCAAAAATGTATGAAATTTCAATTTGAAAGTAAAATTGTTTTAAATTTTTTAAAAAATGGAAATATCCTCCAAATGTTCAATAAATTTAGTGGGTGGGGATATTTTAGGGGTTTGACCAAAAATTTGGGGAAGTTCTATTTTAGCATTTTCCATTTCATATTATTGGAGTTTGGATTTTTGGTGGAGAGTTTTGCTGTGGTTGGATTTGGAGTTGAAGAAGAAATTTGGAATCACCATTGTTAAGTCTGCAAGCTTGGGGAGAAAACACCAGGTTCTTCTTCATTTTTGTTTTCCTTTTTAGAATAATCTTCAAATTTCATTATGATGTTTGATAATCTTTAAAATGCTATTTGGATTCAAAGAAAACCCATGAGAAATGAATTCAAATCTTGCAAACTGCTGTTGGATTTAGGAAAAAAAATCAAAAGAAGAATTACACAAAGAAAAATAGGAAGAAAACCAAAAGAAATGTGTTTATCAAACTAAAATTTGAACCAGTCATGGGGTCGCCTAATTTATTTGGTTATTGCAAAAATTTGTTGTTCATTTGCACAAGTTGGGCTGGAAATGAAAATCTGGGTATATATTTACAAGAATATATTGTGCTTTTAATTTTTGTTTTCAAAATAAATAAATAAGAAATTGTTGTTTTTAAAAAAAGAAAAAAAACTAGAAACAAAGTTTTTATGCTCTATTTGTGTTTTTTGATTCTGGGTTTGATTTTTTTCTTAAATCAAAAATCATTTTTTTACAAAAATAAATGAATTTAAATAATATTGTATTTAAGGTTTTGTGGAGGGGAGGGCCATAGCCCTGCACCCCCACGACGCCCTTTGGGAGGCGTTGTATGGAAGCAGCGCCGCTGCCTATAGGGAACGGCGCTACCCACACAACACCCCCCATATGGGGGAGGCTGCATGGCAGCCTAGCCACTCCCTTATGGGAGGGGCCTGCGCCCATAACTTAGGTTGTTTTTTTTAATTTAAAATTTAAATTCATTTTTTATATATATTATTTTAATATTATATATAATATAATAATATATATATTTTATATAATAATAATATTATATTATATATATAATATATATATGTTATATGTATTTATATATAATACTATTTTAATATTTAACTAATTTTATTAATAATTGATTATTCATATATATACATTATATATATATATTATGTATATATATAGTGTGCATATATGCACATATATATATGTAATGTATATATGTCGTGTATTTTTAGATAATTTAATCAATTGAGTGTAAATAAAAAATATGTAAATGCATATATATGATGTATGTATTTTCATATATATATATATATTTTAATCAATATGGGTATTTAAATTGTAGTACCCCTCCGTTTATGCTATGCTTTCTATTGATACTTTCTCATACTGTTAGACCTATGTTGTTTTGTTGGATACTTTGATCGCTGATTTTGAGCGATGATGGATTATTCTGTGACATGATGATACTTTGTGTGATGTTTATTGTTTTCAGACATGATATGACGTGGCGTAGATGCTTAATTTCAGTTGTTATTGCTATGCACATGCTTATGATGGACTAACAACATGTATTGTGTCAGTTTTCGGTGAGTGTATTGGTGTGGAGAACAGAATCGCATCACTCGCTTGCGAGTGCCCTGCGATATTTGTGATTTTCTCCGCACGGTGTGCCTGTTTTATGCTTTATATATATATATATACATGCATGTACATTGTTTGCTCGATTGCAGGATTTGCAGGTACATGACACCGACTCCACCTGTGTAATCAGGTCTGAGCGTGTCAAGACTCAACGGAATTGTTGAATGGGAGATAGTAGTTAGGTTAATCCTAGTCCGGTCTTTAACCCTAGTCTTAGTACAATGTCAGTTTTCAGTTTTGAGTCATAGGTTGTAATGTGTTTCTGTTGGTTAAATCGTTTTTAAAAGGTAAATGTTGGTTATTTTTAAATGTTAATCATTGTGTTTTATTTATTGTTATTAATTAATATTTAAATATGATTGAAATTTATTTATTTAATAATTTAATACATTAGTTAGTTTAATTAGTTAAATAGTTGATCTTTAAAAGGATTTAACTATTTAATTAAATAAATTAATTAATTAGATTAAATTATTAAGTGCATAAATTATATTGTGTTTAAATAGATTAGAAAATAAAAATAAAAAAAATAATTTGCATGTAAATTAAATTATATTTGGAAATTTATTTTTTAGTATTTAAATTAGATAAATAGATTATTTGCATGCAATTGGAAAATTGAATTTTAAATTTTAAATTTAATAAAATTTAAATCTCATGCAAATTATTGAAAGCCAAAAACTGCCGAGAGGTGGAGAAGATATTTTCTCAACAACCTCTCGACATGTGTGGGAGTGCCATAATTTCATTTGGGTTGTTGAAAATTTTTACGGAGGATATTGAGGATCTCGGAAATTGCACGGGGTTATTCAATTGCCTCGGGGAAAAATTTTCTGGGCACTGGAAAAATTATCTCTGTGTGTGTAAAAACCCAAAATTTCTTAAGAATTGGTATTTTTCTCTTTGTTGGATTTGTTATTTCTTTTGGAAAATCCTTTAAAGAATCTTGGAAGTTGGTGGTTGGATATTTTGTGGATTTCGGGATTTTCTTGGAAAAAGCTTCTGGGATTTTCAACAGGCAGAGGTTACACTTCAACTTACAGATCTTCAAGCATAGGGTTTTAGGTATTCTTCTTGTTTTTCATTGATTTCTTTTGTCTTAATAAAAAAAAAAAAAAAAAACTCTCTGTTAGTTATTTGAGATTTCAAGAATTCAAGAATTGGGAAAATATTGAAGAAAATTTTAAATGATGCAGATTAATACTCTGTGTGTATTGAAATATATATTTGTTTTAGATATTTTGAGAAAATAAATTTCTGGAAAATTTTGTTGAAAAAGAATTGTTTTTCTTTTGAAAACCACTGTTATCATTCTGTATTTTATAAACTGAAAATCAATTTTATCGGAAAGAAAATATTGTTTTCAATTTCTGTGTACTGAAATAGTGATATTTGTTACTGTATATATATATATATACACATAAATATATATTATATTTATATATTTATGCATATATTTATATATATACATATATATAAAATGGTGAAATATTTTATTGATTGTTAAAATTAAACAGTACGGAAGTCGTAGCGAATTCCGTCATTTTAAAAAAAAATGGAAATTCACAGGTCGAAACCCGTGTATTTACCAGGGTTTCATATGTTAAATTTTAATTTTGACTGTGGATTTATTGTTTTGATGGAGGCGTGGGGTTTGCCCACAGCCGTCCCATATGGGGGCGACGGCTGTGAGGTAGCCGACGCCGCCCGTATGGGCAGTGGCAGTTGTCTCACCGCCGCCTCCCCATACGGGGTAGGCCGTGGATAGCCTTCACTGTGTGTTTGTTTGGTTTTCTTTAAAAGAAAACCCTATTCTGTATACCATGGGAAATAAACGAAAATTAAAGTCAAACGAAATTCATGTGTATTGAAATAAATTCGTTTTTATAGATTTCCATGCGGATTTAATCCATACTGTATATTTAATCCGATTTAACTGTATTTTAAATTGGTAAATTATAAATATTTATTATAATTATATATATATATATATATATATATATATATATATAAATATATATATATATATATATATAATTATAATATATATAATTATAATTATAATATTGTATAAGAAATATCATTTTAGTTATATGGAACTATTAGAAGATTAAATATATATTATATGATATTTAATATTGAAAATTGTAGAATAAAATATATGGTGAAATGAGAGAAAAATCAGAAAAATGATTTTAAAAAAAAACTATTATTATTTTTCTTAGAATATTTAATAGATCTATTGTCAAAATGATTTGTAAACATATCGTTCTCAAGTTGTGCATATGGATTTAGAATATCCAAATGGTAGGAGTGTATTTGATCTATTGATTTAAATTTTGTATTGGGTAAATGGGAAATTGTTTATTTATTTATTTTTTTTGTATTATTAAAAGTCTTCTAGATGTGGTTATTTCTTGGGAAGTAAGTTAAGCTATGGTTTTTATTTGTGTTTGAACAAACTAAGGTAGTGCACTGAATTTTGTTAATGAAATTGAGACCTTTATTGTGGCAATTTTGGCAGTTATTTGTTGATCTTTTGTGCACTTTGTAAACCCTAGTCTTGTAAACCTAGTAACCTTGTTATGTTTAGGGGAGTGGCTAGTTGTAAGGGCCGACACACAAAGTGGTGTCAGGGTAACTTACGATTAGTTAAGTAAGTCAGTGAAAACTAAAGAACACAGTAGATAGATTTAAAACATTTAATAAGATATGCGTGCCTCGTTTATGACTCATAAGCTACTACAGTTATGAGTATAATTCGAGAAGGCCTGGAATGGCAAATCGTTGTCTCGTTTCCTTAAGGGACATACGATTTTGCAACTGTATGCAATAGGGGCCGGGTTTCATAAGAGGTTACCAGGGTAACCCAAGGATAGGGGGCCGGGACCTAGGAAGAAACACCAGGGTAACCATTGCATCGTTGTGATGACACTCCACCTAGAATAACAGTTAAACCTTGTGATTGTGTTTCAAATCAATTGTCAAATCTGGAAGCAATGTAACCAATAGTGTGTATGTACTAGTTTCTAGGGTTAGTAGGTTTGGTCTAGGTAGCCTTATTACTATCTCCTAGCATGGGGGGTGGACCTACGGGTACCACATGGTTGGGTGGAACGTGAACCTTACTCCGTTGGGTCCCCTGTTTGTTCGTTGCATTGAGCGCTTCATGGATGGAGAGCTCGCACATGGACTTTGTTTATATTTTCATCATTGTATATTGTAACTTGTAATTGAAAACATCCCTCAATTTTATAAGAGGCGATCAATGTAATTGAAATGAATTTGTTATTTGAACTACCTCATCAGATGGATGAGCAATGTAATATCTTATCAATGCAATGTATGGAAAACAGTTTGTACTTTATTAAATCTTGAATGGAAAATTTATTATTATGCAATATTTACTTTATGCTATGATTTAATAAGTGCAATGTGAAGTACTTAAGTCGCTTATGGAAAACTTAAAGTAGTGTAACGTCGTTTAACCTAAGAATGTATGCAACTAAATAACATAATATTAATACTTTAAAAAAAAAATTATTACACTTTTTATATCACTTTTGCAACATTCTTAGGTTATTTAGATGGGGCATTACATAAATATAGTTAATTATAAGCTGATTATTTCCCTATTGTAGTTGAAATATAGTGGATTGTATAATCAAATGTTTTATTTTAATAGTGGACTTATATTATTTTGTGTATTTGGGAAATAGGGAAATAGAATATTAGTTTAAATTCTTCAATTGTGCAATCGTAATTCTTATAACCCTGAAGTAGTGCAAACCATTTTAATTATTTATACTTGTTTATATACGTTATGTCATTGTTTGACTTAGATTTAGGAAATCCTAAAGTAGGTGATTAAATCATCAAATTGATTCTCTTTATGTAATCTCCCTCTTTTGTGTTGATGGGAAAATAGAGTAAATGTTTTGAAGTCTTCCAGATAGGGGATTCATTTATTGGTATGGGTTGTTGTTATGTTAGTCAACCTCTATTTTTCTGTGGGAAGTGTGTATAGTTACACCATGTTGTTTCACCCAGTTTTCATGAACGGGGATGGTTTGTGCCTCCTTGGGAATAGGAGAGGGTTATGTGGTTTGTGCCTCCTTTGGAAGAAGTGGGGTTTGTATTTTGTTATCCTCCAGTGTTTGGAGTGATTTTCCCTTGTTCGTTGCCTCCTTGGAATTGGAGAGGTCATCTTATCTAGTTTACCCATTAGATTGTGGTTTTGTACCATGGTTGTGTTGTCGATAGGAGAGTGGCTCTTTGTGGGGGTTTGGCACACAAAGGGGTGCTAGGGTAACTCACCTAGGGTTTAATCAAGTGATAATTTAAAAGAATTAATGGGGAACTTTCACACTAATAAAGATAATGAATTCCTCTCTCATGAAGCATGCGTTTGTTAAGGCTCGAGATGAGACGAGACGCATAGTTTTGCATGAGGGTCCGGCGGCCGGTACAGGCAAGCTAGGGTAACGCAAGATGGGGGTCTGGTAGCTTAGGAAGGTTGAGCTAGGGTAACTCATAGCAATTTATGTATGACACTCTTCCTACATCAGCAGTCAGTCAGTTATTGTGTGGTGTACAAATGATGTACATGATCTTTGTTCTCTAGAAGCATTGTAACCTTTGTGTTAGGTGTTTTGGTATTTGTATTTGTTTCAGTTCAGCCGTGTATTAGCCTGTGTCTAGAGGTAGATGGTCTTGTGATGGATTCCTTGTTACTATCTCCTAGCACAAGGGGTAAGCCTTCGAGTATCACATGGTTGGGTGGAACATGCACCTTAATCCATTGGGTTGTCTTGTTGTTCATGTGGATGAGATTTCTAGTTTGAGAGCTCATGGGTTCCAGTTTCTTCCATGCTTAATTCATTCAGTTGATCTTGTATTTTATTACCCCTCATTTGTTATCAAGGTGGAATTTGTAATATGTAATCATGCTTATTGGATTTATCTCATTCAGGGAATGAGTGTTGTAATCTTGTTGTAAATTATATTATTGGAATCAAGTGGTATCTCATATTCTTTGATGTAAATTATTATGTATGGAATGTATGTGAACTTAATTGTTAAGTAATTAAATGTTATGGTTATAATTCATGTTTCTTGTTTGGGTTTAAGTAACTCAGTCTCGTAACCTTAGGGGATTGGTTGGCAATGGTTAGTGAACTTGCATGTTAATTGTTCTTAAACAAAAAAAAATTAGTTCGTTTGTGTAGTAAATTGCAACTTCCCCTAGGGTTGCGTGGCGGGGCATTACATATGAAGTTTCTTCTATTTTCATCCTCAACTTGAGCTTCAAAAGGCAAAATCTTGTAGAAATTTGGTAGAAGAGGGGGAGAAGGGAAAAAAAGGTGGGTTCAAGTGAACCCCCCTTGACCCCTTCGAGCAAAGGGGGGTTCGCTCAAAGGGGGTTTTCTTGAACCCCCCTTTCTTAAATTTCCCTTTGTTTTCATTAAAAAAAGATTTCAAAATGCATGACATCACCAAAAGGGGTTCGCTTGAAGGAGGGGTTCATGCGAACCCCTTTTTTGGGTTCGCTCGAACCCCCCTTCAAGGGAACCCCTAAAAATATAATTTTCTTTTCATGGGAGCATTTGGAAATTTTTCTTCATGAAGGGAATTGTAAACCATTTTTGTGGGATCACCCAGGTGGGCTTTAAAGTCATTTATTACCCTTTTAATTAACATTGTCCTTCTCTCCACTCTCCTATGCTAGTTGATAGATGGAGGATGGAAAATTCAATGATGTTACATTTGATGTTAATTGGCTATTAATGATTAGTTGATGCTAGTTGATATTGGTAATTCTAGGTCTAGCAAAGAACAACTAAGATAATATTACAAAGCAGACCTAAGTGTAGACTCTCCCAATGAGGTTATTTTTTCTTCAACAATATTGGAGGCTAATGATAGATCAATGGGGCTCGTGGTAGATAGAATGGGAGAAGGAAGCCTTGTCAATGGAGGAGATAAGACAAATGGAGAAAATGGTAAGGGTTCTCCCCCTCCGTGAGTACTCTCTATTTATTTGAATGAAAGCATGGAACAAGCTCTAAAATATGAGGAAAATAGGTTAAAAATATTGCTATCCTCTTTAATTTTTTGGACTCTAATTTGCTTCCCAAAAGGAAATTTATTGATGATTAGATTGTAAATGTCTTGGTAAAAATATGTGGATTCATGTTTCATTTTGTATGATGTTACATAAGGGTCTATTTGTGGTATTCTTTATAAACAATAGAATGCAAGTAAGAGTTGTTAATAAAGAATTCTAGAACCTCTGAAGCTTGATGTTTAGAGTTGTTTTTTGGGTACCAAATTATAATTTTGAAGAGGTGGTAGAAAATTCTCCCACAATATGGTTGGGAATTAAAATTCCCCCCCTTAATTATGGAAATCTATTCAACAAATTCTAAAAATATTGGGTAATATTTTACAAATCAAGGAATACAGGGTTACTCTTCCTCACCTAAATGCTAGAGTTTTTATTTCTATCATTAATAGTATGGAAATGTCATATTTTATCTTGGTTCAATTAGAAAATTAAACTATAACTGTGATCTTAAATTACTTGGTACCTTAAATTCCTATTTGTGCTACAAAAAATGGAATTGCTAGGAAGTATTTCCCTAGGACCAAAATAAGGCCTGAGGAAAATTTTCATCCTAATTTGGATGATAGACGAAAAGAAAATCCCCCTCACAATGATAACAATGTCTATACTGAAAAACAAGGGGAAAAAAAAATGATCATAGATATTATTGTTGAGGATAACCCTAACAAAAAACCGTAAATTAAATTGATGGAGGAAGGTACTAAAATTAACTTGGCTTACCTAGTATTTGATAGTGACTTAGTGGTAATCAAGGCCAAGGACCCACCTACTCTAATGGATGAAAATAATGAATAAAATTATAGGAAATTTTGCATAATTTGGTCTAAAAAATACACAAAAGCTGACCCTAGAAATAATTAAGGAGAGGGCAGAGGATTTCCATTAAAAGAACTCCTTACCCTTTGATGACTAGATGCTAATAAAAATTTTATTAACCAAAAATTCTAACCACAATTTGGTCGAGGGTGAAATAGGGAACCAACTTGAAGTAACCTACTACAATGCTTTATACTCTAGTTCTAACCTTGATTTTTTGATACCTACATAAATAGTAAAAAAAAATGTTGGGAAAGAGGAAAACAAAAAAATAAAGCAACATGACAGGTTGAGAAATATATGTTGGAGTAATTAGGATAATAACTTGATAAGCAATTAATCATTAATTAATTATTAGGTCCCTTATTATTTTAATCACTTAATCTAAACTTAAGAGTGCATTTTATTATTAGATTGGGATAATTAAAGGTTAAATTATCTCATTGCATGAGATTATGACACATATCACAATCTAATCAAATCCTCGTCTATGATTTGTTTTTTTAATTTTATGAGTATTCATTGTATTTTGTAATCAATACAAATGTATTCACATTCATTATTCAATATAGAAGGAACATAAGATGCTTTTGTTGAACAATATCTTCTCTCTTGGTTGCATAACATGAAATTAGTTTCTTTGGTATCTCATTTTTATAGGAGTTTTGGTTGTAGGTAATTTTTGGGAGTTGTGAGGTTCACTATCAAATCCAACATGGTATCAAAGTACTAGATAAATGACTTCTTGTATAAATTTTGAGAGATACATCATTGAGGAAAAATATGGCTCATCCTAGGATGAAATGAGCATTATCATTGGATCTAGAATGGCCAAAAACCCTAAGATTGCATATCATTTTTTCAAATTTAGAAAAAATTTAAAAGATAACTTTTTTAGAAACTAGAGGTCACATGTCCCTAGAATTCTTCTATAATTCCTCCCAAGGATAGGCTCCATCAATTTTTTTAAAATTATTCTATTTTTAAATATTTTTTTTAGAAATAAAAAAAGGGGATTTTTTTAAATGAAGAAAAGATTCTTTCTACACATGTTATACTATCCTTTCAGTAGTCCCATCCACCTTGGCCCCTTGTGTCACTTTTTGGACCTTTCTTTGGATGAACAACAATAATTAACTTGCTGGCAACCTTTGTCACTAGTTGGCAACTCTCAATAGTTGGTCACTTTGCCTAATTCCTAATGCCTACCATCTCAAATGATAAAAAAATGTTAAGTCTAAATAGTTTATGCAATAAAGATATTGTTATTTCAAAAGTATATTCTATGAGATTTGACAAGGCGGTGACATGATGGTAGTTTAGAATACTCTAACCATCCAGGAGGAAAATATCAGTGAGCAAACAATTTTGGCCACCAATTTTTTTTATCAAAAAATAGGGAATAGTTGATGAATATTCATTCACATCGTGTTGACTAAGTCCCCCTCAAAGCCCTACTTTTTCCTAAAGGAGCTATTTTTTCTTTTTAGCATAGGTTCAGTATACCATGTCAAAATTGGGAAAAAAAGTCATCATCAAAAAGTTATTTCTAAGAACTTTACAGTGGTATATATTTGATCATTATATTTTTTTATTGGTTCATTTTATTCTTAGTCAAATTTAGATCATCATTTTTATTTTTTAGGTTATAAAATTTTACATGTATCTCCAATTTTCATGATTCTTATATCATTGCAAATATCTTTCAGAGCTCTTAAGATCCATACATGTACATTTTACAAAATATACCATAACTACATTTTGTTTAGGTTTTTTGTGATTTCACATTTCTATTGAAATCACTTGGACATCTTGGTAGTTGGAAATGATCTATTTTTATGATATGATTTCATTTGATCTAGTTTACATGTACTAGTAAGATCATAATTCTTCAATTTTTATTTAAGGAAGTATCATGGGTTTTCTATTCATCCTTCTATAGTCATCCTAGCAAAGGATAATTATGAGTCTTGGCAACACAACTTGACACATTTCAAGTGGTTTGATCTTTTTCATTATCTTTATAGACTTATACCTACACTAGACATGATAGGGAGTTATTCAACATGGTGTATTATTATGATCACATTGTAGGAATGATTTTTTCTATTTTTGATCTTGACAATATGTATGTTGTATGGAACATTGGTTGTCCCCACACACTTGGGACTTGAATTTGGGAGATGTTGGAGAACCTCATATCTTGCCATGCCTAGAGGATCCTAGTATATATTCTCTTATTTCTATTACAAATGTAGATTACCTGCCCTTTGATGATGATACTCTAGAGGAGCTTGAGAATATTGATCACAAGTCTTGCATGTTCCAATGGTTCAAATACTTATCTTCATATTCCCACACTTCAAACTGATACTCAATATCCATCTTCTATTGTTCTTGATGAACTTGGTATCACTATATCTCTTGCTCATATTAGTTCGGTGCAATAGAAATTTTTTCATCCTTTAGACACAAATTCTTGGGATTCATATCATGCAGACATCATACTTTTTTGTAAATTCCCATATTGTAGATTTAGAGGATTACTTTGAGGACATTCATCTCCTCTTTTTTATAGCCATGTCATAATTATTGGCCCATCATCCTCATCCTCTTTGGAGCTTGTTTTACATCAAACCTCATAGAATTTTGGATTGACATAATGTCTTTCTGACATGTGGACACTTGAGCACTTCTTAAAGCCACACAACATTTGGATTTGGATTCCTAAGTCATTCATATTTTTAGAATGGTTTCTAATTACCAGTGGATTTGTTTCTTCCTATGGGGAGAAATGTTGTTTGTATTTAATGGATTGTGTTTTATTTTTAGAAATTCATCATTGGAACATAATCTCTTTTTTTTGCATAGACATTGGTTTTATTTTGGTTTAAGTTTAAAATTTGTTGTTGTAATGATGTCATTTTTTTCAAAATTTAGTTTATCAAAAGATCATTTGGTGGCATGTCTTGGGAATGTGTTAAGTATGGATAACTAGTATGGATGACTAGTGGGCTATTATTTTTCATGTTAAGGAGGGGTGATGAACATGGAGGTGTTATAGGTGTAGAGACAAAACTATAAGAATTTCCAGTGGAAATCCCTAAGGATGAGTTTATACTATTTTTGTATTGTGTTGTTTATGCTATGAATAGAGAGGTGAAGGTAGGAATAAAAGACATTTTTGTGGGAGAGGAAACTTATTTTCTTAATTGGTTTTGTGCATTAGTTAAATCCTGAGTGCAACTACCTATAGTAGGAATGTTAACATCCATTATATGAGATAGGATACATAACACTTCTATTCCTTGTGAATAATTTACCAAAATGTTATGGTTATCTAGAAGAGGACCTTTTTTTCTAGCTAAAGATTCAATGCTTAAGAATTGATGAATTCCCTTTGAGTCTTTATCCAATTGTTTAAGTTTATCATCAGGGACATGAGAAACAATAAAGTTCATAAATATTAGGGTGCACCAAAATGTGATATAGTAAAAATGGTTCTAAGGTTTAAACCATGCCTTCTCTTATATCAAAATAGAAAGGGGACTAAAATTGATCTAAAATAACCACTTTGATACTAACCTAAATGGAAGAGCCAAAATGGTGGATCAAGGTTTTAGTCCTATTGAAATGTGTGTGTGTGTGTGATTTGATTTATTATTGATTAATTGATCTAATTTGATCTGGTGTAAATATACACCTATGTTAACGATGAAAATCTAGTAGAGTATGATGATTTGAGGAAGATAAAAATTTAAAAAAATAAAACAAAGATCAAGAGAGTAGAGAGAAAACACAGGAAACTAGCATATAAATATGAGCTTAGAATGGTTGGACAAGTGAATTGGAACCTTAGAATTGGAAGTGGAAACACTCATAATTAGAGTTTAGATCTCATCTGGTCTCTATTTGTAGGTTATCCTCCTTTGGACTTAGTGTCAAAACTTTTTTTGTTGTTGATAAATTTAACTCTCCCTAATTTGTTGACTTATAAGACTTGAATGCTTGAATGAGAAATAAGGTCTTCAATCCTTTTTCTAATTCACTTTAGATACAAGAAAGAGGGTAAAGGGTTGTTCCATATAGGATATTTCCTAATTCAAACCCTATTTTGGTATTTCTACCTCCACAACAACTATGATGATGTAAAAGAGAGCCTACCCTCAGTTGGGTAGAGGCTAAATAATAAACAAGTGACAAATTGACAATTATTGCATCTCACCACTTAGATCTACATTCCTTGATGGACTAAAGTCATTTTAATCATCATCCTCTATGATAAATTGATACTTGATGTGAATTACAAGTGTTAGTACTTAAAAAATAAATAGATGTGAAACATAAAAAAATTACATGAAAATATTGTGCCTTTCAAACATGATGCTTAACTAATTTAATGTTACTATAATTCTACTAATTTTTCACTCAGGCTACTCAATTAATCAATTCAAAATGCTAGGATTTCTTGTCAAAATTGTTGGTATTTCAAATGATGAAAAAGACTTGTATTCATATGTAATTATTTAATTTCCAATAAATTAATTATCGGTAGTTGACAAATGACATTGAATTTTTAAATGTTAAAATGCTAACACTGACATAATTGAATATGAGCCAAAATAGGCTAGACATGGCCACTATCACCCTAGTCTAGGATTATTTTAGGGCCTTAAGTAATCGTAAATATACATCAATTCCTTAATCCCAATTCAAATTTTGATTTTAGAAATATTATTATAAAATGGGAAAATTAAATGCACAATTAGGTCCATGAACATAAAGGGGAAGCTAAAACTAGTGTAAAATTGCCAAGGGTTACAATTTGTGTTGCTATAAAAAATGAATAGAGGAAATTGAAAAGGGCTACAAGTATTATGGGGATAAAAAATGTTTGATACTTGCATTTTATAGATGACATGATACCTTTTAGAGATGCCATAGCCAAAGAACACAACATAATGAAGAAATTTATCCTACAATACAAAAAAATTGTTGACTAAAAGGTGAATTCTTCTAAACTAATAATTATTTTTGAAGGAACAATAATTGGAAGAATCAAAGATATAAAGGGTTCTTGGGTATGAGGTGGAGTAACAAGAACTAAAATATTTAGGGATGACCTTAGTGTAAAAAATAACATCTAAGTTAGAATGGAATAATGTGATAGGACTTATAGAAAATTGGCTTCATGAAAGGGTTGATGGTGTTCATTAGCTAATAGAATTACCTTGATCAAGGCCTTATTAGCTTAAATATTTCTTTATCTTTTATTAGTGTTCAATTTATCTAGCAAAGTGGCTAAGCTATAAGAATAAATGTAGAGGAATTTTGTGGTGAGGAGTGAAAGCACTCATAATTATAGTTTGATCAAATGGGAATATATATGTAGGGTGAAACTATTGGTTGGGTAAGGTCTCTAGTGTAGACACTAAAAATTGTACTAGACCTACGACTCCTGATTTCTCCATCATTTCCCCTTTCACTCTTCATGATTAAATAATTTTAATTATTTAATTAATTCATTTCTATCTTTTTCTTTTTTTTTTGGTAGTCCAAGGTATCCCCATGACTCAGCCTAGTGACATAGGTTTCCCATTATGGGGCAAGTTGAGGTGAGACAAGTCCTTCGAGATGCACGCAACCGCCCACAAGCCACATACATTGGATAAGTCTTGACCTTTGAGTCGAACCCGCGACCTTGGGGAGCAAACCCAAGACTCAAACCAACTCAGCTACTCGTGTGGGCTAATTAATTCATTTCTATTTTAATTCCTCCTTGATTAATTAAATAAATTACATTTATTCAAATACGTCACTAATATCTTTCCTCTATAATTAAATAAACTTTATTTATTTAATTATTCACTGTTAGCTTTTCTATCACAAATTAATTAAATTTTATTTAATTAATGATTCATCTTTTCTCTCACTTTTTGAATTAAATTTCTATTTAAATAAAAAATTTAACTTATCTTTTCCTTTTGCAATGAGATAATGTTTCCATTATTTAAAAATGAAAATACATTTTCGAACTCACTAATTTTTCAATTAATTTCCTCTTGCTCCTTCACTTCCGATCTTATCTCGTCTTGTCTCGATTAATTGTAGCAATTGGTTGATATAAAAATCAATTGATCTTGACCATTTGTTTCATAACCTCCCTCTCATCAATCCTCATCTGTCAATCTTGGAATCTTTCTAGATGATTAATCTTGTCCATCCATTTGAATAGTTGTCTATAAAAGAATCCATTTTCTTCCATTTTTATAGTAACAGTCATTATCTCCAACTGTCTTGCTTACAATTAGGAGGTATTTGCACAAGTTAGACTACAAATATGAGGGCATATTTGAAAAAGAAGGAGAGACAAGAGAAGGAATCAACTTCAATGGGGAGTGTTCTATTTCATTTGCTTGCATTTTGATTTCTCTCCTTATTTGTATTCTCTTTTTTTAGATTGGGTTTATAGTTTAGAATTGTTGGTTGTCACTTTATTTAGGCTAGGCTGATTTCCCCATCTTACATCTAGAATTGTTAGAGGATGAATAAATCCTTAGTACCCAATTTGTGTTAGATAATTTATGAAGAAAAAATTAGATTCTAGAGAAAAGAATTATAGTCCATATACCTTCCTAATGGAGTGGATGCTCTTTTTAAAGAAGTTGAAAGTATCATAGTATGGCCTAGTATATGAAACTCATTACAATATATAGTTGTAGTGTCAAAAAATGTCGTCATGTACATTTTTACACTTAATATAGGAATGATTAATGATAAAATGGACTTAAGATCAACTTGATCTAGTGTTGTGATGTGTTTTACACATCTATATTAGATCTTGGGCCCTTTTTAAGCTAAATAAACCTAAATTTTCCTAGACTTAATGTTGTAAAGTGTATTCACTTATACTCTCACATTAAATTTAGGGCCCTTGGACCATGGTATCTCAATCTAGTGTTGAATTGTGTTGTACACTTTCACATTGAGTTTTGGTCCCTCTTGCATTTATGACCTTTATATCATCATTAATAGGCCCCTAAGACCCTATATTGTGCATCCCAAAGCATATTTCAACTAAAATCTTGACAATAACATCAAACAAACATAATTTCATAATACCTTGACACTTTTTCCACCTAAAAAGTCCTTGTGGGACCCATAGGCCATCTTGGCCATATGAGTCCCACCTGGGTGGGGCCCATATTCTAGGTGTGGGCCCATATTCCAGGTGTGGTGTATGAGTCCCATTTGAACCCTTTTTAGGGTTTTGAGTGGAAAAATCTAGGTTTTAAGTTCAAATTTCATGAATTTCTTCCTATGGAATCTAATAAACATGATATTAGATGTATTGCCTATATAAATGAGGTCTCAAATAATTATTTCAATAATCCTTCATGATATCAAGTCAAGTACTGAATAGTTAAGCATTCAAAGACTTTACAAGATCATCAAGTGAGCATTCAAGGTCAATTGTAAGGCATTCAAGGGTAGAATTCTTCACCAATTGTTGAAAAATTAAAGATCCATCATCATGTCAAGGATATGAAGCATAAAGCATGTTATTGAGCTAGTGTTGTGATGTTGCATTCAATATCCAAGATCAAACATTGTTCTACACTTATCTTGAGATCTAGATCTACATCCTTCATGGTCATTTCATGTTATAATGCAAATTTACAAGACATCATTCAAGGTATCATTGTTCATGTTTCATGTTTCATTTCCTTATTTCATTATCTCATAATTTGGTTTAATTACCTAAAAGGGGTTTGACCAAGGCAAACACCTATTCACTAATAATTAACAAGTTTTTCTCCTCTTTGTATGTGTGATTGTAGGTCTAGGTGTCTTGGAATGTGAAGGATCTTTGAAGACTGGGTTACAAGCTTGAAGGAAGTTTTTGGAGTTGTCTCATCACATGCAAAGTAATGAAAAGACTTCTATAGGCTTGGAATAAGGGTTTGAAGCCAAGAAACAAATTCTGGTAGAGAGAGAAGAGATTGGAGAGAAGAATCTGACCTTAACCTTCATAAAAAGCACACTGGGACTTATATGCCAAAAGTGGCATATGAGACCTGCTACAATTATTTTTCCAGGTTTTTGTAGTTTCAAACACCTATTTTCAAGATTTTAGTTTCTACACAGAAACTGAGATCTGGGATTGATACACCCAGACTAGCATATGAGTCCTTATTAGGCCAAAATTTTAGGATTTTTCAGTGTTTCAAAGCTCATTCCAATATTCTATAGATTTCCAAGTGCACACTTATGATATCTCACCTTTTGGTTTTGATCTACAAGCTTTTCTAAGTCATTTTGTCAAGTATTGCATCATATTAGGGTTAAGCATTAGATTTTGCATATCATTAGCTTTTCCAAGCCCTAGCATGGTGGTGAACCCCTCTTGTAATCATAAATCATACCCTAGGATACCATATTGTCATATCTCTTTCCCCTCTCTTCATTGGATTGAGATCTCTAGGGTTATCTTGGAATGAGAGTGTTTGAGTTTTGGTATTCTATCTCCCAAGCATAGAACCAAAAAAAAATCACCCTTTCATTTTGGTGACCCTACATTTAAAATATCATAATTATAATTTGGAGTGCATCATCATCCTAGATCTTTCTTGCATTAACATTGCATTAGTTGATTGGAACTCTATGGTTTCTAAATTTTGCATTAGTGCAAGTTCATATAGGTTGTATTTTTGCATCTCAAATCATCTCAAATCATATAAAATATGCATTTTCACTTAGGTTACAGATCATACAAACTAAAAATTATAAAAAATCCCTTAATTTTTTTTGAAAATTGTGCAAAAACCCTCACTAGGACTTATATGCCCATCTAGGTGATTTAGTCCTAGTGCACATCTGCAATTTCCTTTTATAGTATTTAAAACCTTGTTTCTACACTTTTGTTTGCTGCCATTGGTTATCTGTTTCACCTGGTTGAGTTTCTGTTACATGCATTTCACTAGATTTAGCTTAAAGTGGTTCTTTTTATGCATTGCTTAATTCCAAATTTGTAATAAATTACCTTGTTTGAAATCTAAAAATTGCATTTCATTCTAGGTATTTACATTGTATTTTAAGTTTGCATAGATTACTTTGCACAAATGTTAGTTTTTTTTTGTTCCAAGTTTGCAAAGAAAAATTTAGTCAATAAACATATTAGTCATTCATTCAATACACTTCCTAGTTATGAGAGTCTCTTAGTACAAGAAAGTAAATTTTTTGATGCTTACCTTAAATCTACACCCCTCCTATCTCTCCTATTTATAGGAATTATGTCATAGAAGAAGATACAAGCATGAAAATTCATGATGATCATAGTTGTTCTTCTCCTGATACCTCTCCTTTTAGTGATGAAGGTATCATGGTGAAAGAAGATGCAATTGTTGAGAATCATAAAGGTCTTGTTTGTCCTTCTCCTCCTTCCCCGTGTGAAGATAGTATAACAACAAAAGATGAAATTATTGCCACCACTTTACTTAGTTTACATTCCTCTCCCAACACTTCCCCTACTTGTGAGAATGCTACAATTGTGAATGACCATGAAGATTACATTTGTGAGGAGGATATGTTGGTGTTAAGAGATATAATGATTGAGAACTATGACAATCCTACCTCTCCCACTTGGGAAGAAATTATAGAACACAGGGACGCAATTGTAGATAAACATGATAATAGCATTGGTTCTTCTTCTAATATCCTTCATAGTAATGAAGATGATAATTTTTTGTTAGAAGATACCCTTGAAATCCATGAAAATATCATTTCTCCCTTTCCTAATGCTCCTATCATTTGGAGAAATCTATTTGAATGAAAAGATCCAAACATTGGCACGTATGATTCTCCTTCTCTCGATGCCTCCTCTATTTGTGATGAAGCTACTTTACAAAATATAACCATGGAATGTGATGAATATCTTGTTTTCTTCCTCCTAAGATCTCTCCTACTAGGGTAAAAGCTATGGAACATGAGAATGAGACCCTATAAAACAAGAATGAAAGCATGAACAATCATGGCGATCACATTTGTTCTTCCCCTAGTACCTCTATTATTACTAAAGAAGATACTTTGATGTTAGAAAATGTAATGAATGAAAATCATGAAAATCTTAGTCATCTCTCTTCCCCTAGGGAAAAAATTATTGAACAAGACAATAACATCATGGATAAACAAGAAAATTTAACCATTGATCATTCCCCTACTTGTGATAAAGTCATTTTAGAAGAACCAACCTTTGAATGTCATGAACATCTAGCTTGTAGTTCTCCTAAAAACTCTCCTCCTAGGGAGGATATCATGGTACAAGAAAATGATAACATTGACACTAGAAATATAATTTCCTTAGATGAAAATGATGAAGTAACATTATAATCTCCTTCATTAAGGAATATTTATATTATTCAACCTCAACTCATCCTTTACCCACCTTCACACAAACCTCCAACTCAAAATAAACCCGAACTTTCCCTTTACCCACCTAAGAATAATGTGTCGCAACACTTGAGTCATAATATTGTTGCTCATGCATATAACACTAGAAACAATCCACAACCAAGACAAACAAGCTCAACATCACTCACATTTCCTAATCCTATCTTACCTAGTCCTCCTCATTTTCCTCCACAAAGGGGAAAGGAGTATGATCTTGTCGAACAACTAAAGAAAAATCCTGCTAAGATATTATTATGGAACCATATTCAAGCCTCTCCTCATTTTCACAACATGATTCAAAGTTCTTTACAACAAGTTCCTATCCATTCTAATGTGCAATCGAATTCCATAGAAGCCATGATTGAAGGAATAAATACTAGCATTGTTTTCCACCAAATTGAGCTCCCTTCTTTGGAAGTGCAAAAATAAAATGATTATTTCATGATAAAAGCTATACATAACCGGTTGGGGATAAAAATAACCCTTGTTGAAAATGGCTCCAACCTTAATGTGTTTAGTGTATCCCTTCTAGATAAGGTTGGTGTGGATAAATCAAAAATTCAACCAGACTCTTTATCTATCAAGGGATTTTACAATGTAGGAAAATAACCGCTCAGTGTGATCACTTTTCCTATTAAAACTTAGAGAAATGCCACATTAGAAACACCTATTCATGTTATTCCTCATGATATTTCATATAATCCCCTCTTAGGAATATCGTGGATTCTTGAAATGAATGGGGTTCCTTCTACTCTTCATAGTAAAATGAAGTATATTTACAACAACAAAGTGTACACACTTGAAGCTGACCCTGACCCAAACAGTTGTTTGACCATTTACAAAGGTAAGGAAAATCCTTTGAAAACATTAACAATAACTACACAAGTAGAACCTATGAAACAAAAAGACAAAGAAAAACATATTGAGGAAATCACAAAGCTATTAGAAGATGATTGGGGTTCCTTAGAATTTGAGCCAACATTCATGGGAGAATACAAGATCATAAACATAGAATCTAGAAAGGGAAAAGAAAAAGTGGTAATGTAAAAAAAAATGTTGGAAGACCCTTCGAAAGAATCCACCTCAACCACTTTAGAAGAAAATAAAACATACACAACGAAATTTGATGAAACTGACGATCAACAACGTCTGAATCCTAAAGAAATTAAAAATATTTACATAAGAGGTTATCAACTTATGAAACAACTGGGATATAGTGGAAAATGATGTGGTGCTAGATAGCAAGGTATCTATGTCCCTATAGAGCCTCACATCCAAGAAAAGACTAGTGGTTTTAGTCATTGTCCCTCAAAATAAATAAACAAGCCTTCACTCAATATCAACACTCTTACAAAAGATTATTCTAAGCCTACTTTAATAGTAGTGCATCCTAAATTGATAGACACTAGTGGTCTTGATTTTTATCCTTTGAAAGAAACAAAACAAACAAAGAAATATTCGCTTAATATCAATGTCATCTCACAAAACACTAATGATTTGAATTTGTTAGATTTTACACCCTCCTATAAAGGAGAGAACAAAATCACAATCTAAAGAGTCTTGTGTAACTTTGACATATTGTACTAAGCAAGAGATATGTTTGTCACAAAATAAAGGAACATCTTCTATCATTGATCAAGAGGGTATCTTTTTGAGACTCATCCAAGATCATTTGATATATCTCCCTCCAAGAACATGAAAGAAATTTTATTACAAGAGTTCATTTTGTGCATATCATAGAGTTCATGGTCATTCTACTACTGAATGTAAGGCTCTGAGTAACAAAAATAAATATCTTAAGGATTGTGGCACTCTTCCTTCGGTTGAGGCACCTAGTTCCTATTTTCATTTTCGTTCATCCTTGTCTTGTATTTGTAGACACTAAAAATTGTCCTAATCGATATCATACACTTGAAACAGATTTACTAACATCATTTTGTCTTTAACCCATCCTCTTATCACTTAATTGATTAAATTAGCCTAGTTGTTTAATTAATTGCATCGTTTTCATCTATATGCCTAATTAATTAAATTGGGTTTATTCACCCCTTTTCGTCCTAACATTTCATCTTATTACATTAAATAAATCAAAATGTTTAATTTAATTCCCTAAGTAATCTTATTTAATTAAATAACCCTAAGTTATTTAATTAAATATAATTTCATCTCTCTCCCCCATTTATTAAATCATTTAATTTAATAAAATCACTTTATTCCTCCAAATCCCCTAATTGCATGATTAAATCTTGTTTAATTTGCAAAATTTCCGTTTTCCTCACCTAAAGGAATATTCTAAAGAATATTCTCATTCCTTCATCATTTGAAAAAAGGATATTTTCACTTGGCTTCTTGAGCAAGTTTTAACCTTCAACCTTTTGAACAAGTCACCTTTGACCTATGTGAGTAAGTCAAAAGTGTGTTTGTTTGAGGCAAGTGTGAACCCTTCATTAAAATCCCATCATGTATTCTCATATGTTGATGAGAATCCATGATCCATGTCTCATCTCCTTCATCTTGGACTATTGATTAATATTTTTGATCTCAACCCTTCATTCCTCATTTGCTCTCCTATAAATAGGTCACTATTTGGAGACAAATGGATCCATCTTTTTCAAAGAAAAATTATGTTGTTGAATCTCATATATCCATCTATCAATTGCAAAGTCATGCTATTGAATTCACTTGCATCCATACTCTCATATTTACTCAATTTTTAGCTTATCTTAGTTGAATTTTAATTGCATCATAGCTTATATCATCCATTAATGCCTTCCACGCATCCATATTAGTTTGTATATAAATTAGGGTTTTCATCTTTTAGCTTAGAATTATCTGAGATCAGCTTAGCAATAGCATAATCAGTGCATTTTTAGCATAAAATCATGGTAACTTAGCTTTCATCATGTTCATTTTTAGCATAAACTAGGATTTCATACATCAATCACAATGGTTTCATTGATTCTCTTCCATAGAATCAACTAAAATAGGCTCACTAATCACAGGATTGGGAAAGGGTCATCATTTCACATCAACATGACACCAATTCCAAAATAGGATAAGTTTCAAATGGGTTAGATTAGGAATTTAATTGTTTTTGGTGTTGTTTGTAGCTTTCATTTTCAATTACATGCTTAGTTTAATTTTCCAATTTGAATGATCTTGTTTGTAGATGTGGTATTTTTTGGTGAAGTTATGCTTTGATTCATCACGAGTCAAGCATAATCGACCCTCACCAGAATTTCTTCATCTCACTTTTTGGCACAGAAGGAGGGTAAACCATTAATCTAACCATTTTTAGCTTGAATTTCATTTTATGTTGTTTTGCACAACCAACCAACAACCAAATTACAAACAACGGAGCTATTTCAATATCGTCGCCATATAGCAACACCGTAACAATTTGAAATCCTAACACTGAATTAATGCTATGACATTGATTTAAATCTAGTGATGCATATTTAATCTGGAGGTATCGAAAAGTTTAAACGACAACGCTCAAATTCACCAGTCTGACACTTTCAAATTTCAAACTGCAATGCTACCATGAGGAGTAATGCTGAGCAAAATTTTGATGCTATCATGCTCACTATTTCTACTATAGAGAAATGCATATTTTCACCAAAGCAACACCCATACTTCAAATTGCGACACTATCATTTTCAGCGACGCCCAACTAGGGTAAGAAATTTTATGATTTTTTTTTTGACATGTGATTTAATTTATTGGATTTATCTGACCATTGATACATGTATGATTGTGAGTTTGATTGTGTTTTGGTTGTAAGGATAACAAGGTTTTGCAAGTTTTAAAGATATGGAGTGAAAGTGAAGAAATTTTTTTCTATCTTAAATTCTATAATTGTAACAAGCGTTTGATGCTTTGGGGCAATTATACCCTAATTTCCTACTTTTTACTTTCTTCTTTAGAAAATGCACTAGAGTTCAATTAGGTTTAAAATGAACACTCAAAGTTGGATAAAATTGAACCTTCACATCATAATTTTATTTTGGGTTTAAAATTGAACAAGGCAACTTCATTTTTCAATTAGTGCTTAAAAAAAACTCATTGTTGCTTTGAATGGTTAAAAATTACAATTGTTTGCTATGTTTTGCAACTTTCAACATTGTTAGTGGTTGCATATGCAATTTTCTCATGCCATTTGATGACCTTTAGAAACAAAAACATTCTCTAACACTTTGTAAGATCACCTACATCTTTCAATTGGGTTTAAAATTGAACAATCATGCTAGTGTGAGAGAGCGACATTACAGGTGTTCCCTCTGTATGCTTTATGCAAAATGGGAAGTCGAACTTCAAGTGTACTCCCTCACTTTTGTTATCTTTAGAGGGGTCTACCTAAGAACAATTCAAAGGCAACTCCAATCAGTCTTTTCACTCAGGCCATTATATAAATGGATAAGACTAAACTATCAAGTCCTCACATGGGTATGCAGGCCTTAGCCATATAGTGTTTTTTAGAATGTGGTACTATTGTAAAAATTATAAGATCCCCTAGTAGGATTGATTAAATCCTTGAGTGGCTTGATAGATGCTTGCAACGTGCCATTTCCCTAATTACCCTTACTACAACCCATTTATTTAGCAAGCCAAAATCCTAAAATATTTGTTGGTGCAAGAATAGTCATTCTAAAGTTGCCCCGCATTTGTACTATTCAATTGTAGAAATAGAAAAATTCCTTTTAATCTTTGGATTTTAAGGATTTTGAGATTTGGTGGTCCCAAGAAGTGTGTGCTATGGAGGGGAGCTAGTGTCACCAAATCTCTAACTGTTTGCATTGTCTAGTGTTTGGAGAAATCCTAGTGGGGACTCAACAAATATGGCCATTTCCATCCTAGGATTGTAAATGATTGTGAGTCATTTTAACACTTTGCTTGGTTCCAAAATGATATAAAACCAAAAATTCACTATCATCCTCAAAATTTTAAACACTTTGGCTCAAATATGGACTTCTTGAGTTATCCATGATATTACTACTTGTCCTAAGGATTTATCCTTAGCTATTTCTAAATATCTTGGCATTAATATCAAACCCATATTTTCCCAAAGACAAAATAGACAATTATGGCTTTAACCTCATGATTTTCATGAAATGAATATTATGAAAGTTATTATGTTTTTGACATAAACGTTTAGTTTGAAAACATAATCAAGACAAGTGTTTGTGGTAAAATCAATTCACTTAAGCAAAGATAAATTGAAAAATGAATCCCACATAACTATTTGGAGACTGATTGCTCCCATTGAACAACCTGATCTTCTAGGTGCTATAATTCAACCAAACTTTG
Organism: Sequoia sempervirens; assembly: GCA_007258455.2. NCBI lineage: Eukaryota > Viridiplantae > Streptophyta > Pinopsida > Cupressales > Cupressaceae > Sequoia > Sequoia sempervirens. The sequence continues at coordinate 422,578,696 of VDFB02105785.1, forward strand.
AACTCATTAATGGTGAAAAAACTAATCTCATTAGCAGTTTGAGAAGTGCCACTTTTGAAAGCAAGGAAACAAATACATAGTGGAGAAACACAACAACCATTTTAGATGAAGAAGAGGAACAAGTTGATATTGAGGCTGGAAGGTCCACATTACCACCTCCCGCATGGAAATAAATATCTTCCTTTCTTCCATAAACTTAAACTATTTTCTCATGATTTCACATAAAATTAGGATCCCTAAGGTAAGGTCTACAGGTCATCATTTTAAACTTAGGAATCTCACTCCAAAAGCTCTCAAGAAACACCTTTTAGAACTTCACAAAAATAGAGATAGGTTGGTAGCAAACTTTTATAGACACACTTCAAGGTACAGTCAAGAATTATATGCATTCTTTTGGAGTCAAATCCTAATCTTTTTACATGATACCAAACTCCTATAAATGATTCATTGAACAATAAAAATTTGTAGGGGAAAATCTATAGCCATTCATTTTGGACATATAAATCATAGAACAATGTTTGGTCAAAAGTGGGCTTCAATATTTTACCGCAATCGTTACACCTAGATGAGAAACTTTTATGCTCGAGCTAGGAGATCCCAAACAAGTCTGAACATTCCCATCTATCCTCTCATTTAAATCAAACATTGAGTCTTTAGGATCTGAACATTTTAGATGTATAGCATCATTATCACTACCATGGTCTTAGAAAAAAAAGGTTCACTCTAGGTCAACATTGGATCAAATATTTTCACTCACCACTTCATTAAATTTCATCCTTCAATTCATCCAACTTTACAAAATTTTGAGTACACCAACAATTTGGAACTTAAACATAAAAATCAAACTAACTGCTAACTTAGCTACTTTGTATGATAAATGTATCATTTTCCATGCACTTAGTTAAGGTAGTTATCATCTTTGAACTAGTTCATCTTGAAGGTCATAAGTCTAACCTAAATATTTCTAAGTTCATAAACATCCTTTATTCTAACATGAAAATATCAAACTCAAGTCAAAAGTGTTATCCCAAAATGTTTACAAAGATCACTTCCCACATCATCCATATTTTCACCCCCCATTATTATTATTGCTCCCAAAAGACTTAGAGCATCCCTTTTACCTAGATTTGATTCAACTAGAGAGCTCAAACATTACAAAACTCAACACAACTCTCCCATAGGTGACACAATATTTATGGTAAAGAAAAGATCACAACACAAGAGAATCATGGAGAAAACCAAAGTTACATTTACCTCAAGTGATCCAAATCCCTTAGAATTTGACCCTACAAGTCATGTTACTCCGTCACAACAACCGTCATCTCCTTTAGGACCATATGAGATCAAAGACATCATGAATAATCCATTTGAGCTTACCAGGGAGGAACTTATGGAACATCAATCCTTTGAAAATGTAGCTCCTATCTTCTTGACATTTGTAGCACATAATTTAACACAAGGTTTCACAACTCCATCGCTAGGGCTAAATCAAACTTACATTCCTAGTCTTGCAACCAACCTTGCTAAAGATTTTGGTCACATCTCACCATTTGAAAGTAGTACACTTGAGGGTACTCTTGACACTAATCCTCCACCCCCAACAACTACTTGGACACCTACTTTTGGTGCTCCTCCTATTCTTGAAGCTCCAAAATAACTACACACACCACTTGAACTTCATTATTCCACCACCACTTCAAAATTTTGGGAACACCCTTCTTCATCCACACCTATGAGTACCACAAGTGTTCCCACCATCACACAAAGTGGTATAGACCAAGTATCTAAAAGAAAAATGCAAGGGAATGCTAATAATATATCATAGAACCAACCATTAATGCAAATAGGGACATATTTATCCAACCCTTTGGTGGATTCATCCATCCCATTTACCACATCCACATCATCCACCATCAGTCCACCTCAAAACAATCCCTTGGTTACAAGTTCTATCAATATTGGAAGTACCTTGATCAAAAATTGCTTGTTTACATATTTTGCACAAGGTAATCCTCGAAACATAGGACAAGGGATTCTTTTCAATGAATGGAATTGAGGTCCTAATATTTCAATTCCATTACAAAATTTAACATCATCTTTTCCAATAGTCCCCTTTACTATGTGAAATCAATTAGGACCTAAAAAATGCATACCTATACCTCATTCTACCATACTACAAGGAATATTAAATCAATGAAACCCTCCACCTCTCACCAACAATCCACTACCCACTCAAAACATCAATATCCATAATCATTCACAGATGTCTCAACAACCACCTGATCCCACATTACAAGCACATGCCTTAGCTTTACAACAAGCACAACAAGCCTATAAACATGTCATCCAACAAAAACAACAATAGCAAGCAGCCTTAGCAGCTTATCAAGTAGCCTTAGCAAACCAACAACATCAAGCTTAACAAGAAGCCTTAGCACAACAATGACATCAAGTTCAACAAGCATCCTTAGAACATCAAGCTCAACAAGCATCCTTAGCACAACAACATCAAGTACAAGAAGCATCCTTAGCACAACAAGCCACATTAGTAGCACAATAAGCCACAAAACAACAACATCAAGTACAAGTAGCTTTATTAGCACACCAACAATAGTATGCCCAACAGTAATCCCTAGTGGTGCAACAACAATAGCAAGCCCTACTATCTCAATAGTATGCCCAACAACAACAAGGTTCCTATTATCCTCATTTAAACATCATCAATCCAAACACATTAGGAACATATGCACTAATACCCCCATCATCTTCACAAAATCTCACACCATCATACCCCCCAGATAACTCATCTATCATCCCACCATATGTTCCTCCACCCAGCTTGCAAGACGATCTAGCATCACAATTGGAAATATTCTCATAGTAAATGTAGCAAGATATTCACATGGGAAAGACAAAGAGACCTCATACACAAAACTTGTGTCCTTACCCATTTGATTGAAACATAGCAATGATACCATCCCCTCCTGGTTTTGAAATCCCAAAATTTCACAAATATAAAGGGCTCAAGGAAGTCCAATGGACCATATCAAATAATTTAACTTCATGTGCATGGAGGTGGATTACAATGATTCCTATCTAATGTGCCTCTTCCCTCGAAGTTTAATAGGTCATGTTATGGATTGGTTTTCTCATTTTCCTCTTGGTATCAATTTTTTTCAAGAAATCATTGATAAGTTCACCGATCACTACTCCTTCAATCTTGACCTGGACATTAGTCTAGAAGAATTATACATTGTTAGACAAAATCTAGGGGAAACCTTCACTAATTTCTTACAACAATGGAGATAAAGAGCTAGTAAAAGCAAGCAGCCTCTTCCTGATGAACAACAAGTGGGTATCATCATAGCTAATCTTGATCCAAATCTATCATTCCACTTGAAAATGTAATGCATCACATCATATGATGAGCTTGTCCCTAGATCCCTTAACATTGAAAGAGCTCTTTAATCTCATAAGGAAATACTTAGGCTTACAAAGACAACCATCCTTCAACTAGTTCAAATGAGAAACCTCGTGTTTTGGATAAAAACAAAAATGTGACAAATGACGATGTAGTAGATGCTAAGGTAGTCCTATGTGCTTCTAGACCTAATAACAATCAAGTTGCTAACATCTAGCTGATTGTGCAACAAATAGTACCAGCTTAGAACAATTAGATTAGTAACACCAACAGGCAATAAAGGAAAAACAGTAACAGGAATATCTATCCTAAATGAAAGTACACATAGTTATTGGAACCCATTGAGATGATCATGAAAAAATTGGTAGAGTCAAATTTGATAACACTTCCCAACTTCAAAAACTACCAAGAGCCACAAGAGAATCCATCTTGGTACAACGAGAGTGATCTATATGAATTTCATAAAATCAAAGGACACAAATAAATAAATTGCATGAAACTAAAAAACATCATCTAAGGTCTCATAGAAAACAATACCATATCTGTTGAGGTACCAATTGGGAACCATGATCTCAAGATATACAAGAACCTTATGTTAGATCATAACAAAGCCAACAATAATGGAAAAGCTAAGGATTACACCAATGTGCAACATACCTATTCCAATGTAGTTGCCTCGTATGATAGCGTTATCACTATTGTCACCATTAAAGGAGCCAACACAAAATGTGGAGTCACCACATGACATGAAAAAATAATTGTTCAAGTAGTCCCATCTCAATCTAGTACCCAACCTACTTTACCACATCTAATCCTAGCAAGTACAATCTTCTAGATCAACTTAAGTAGACCCCTGCACATATATCAATCTTAGAACTCTTAAGGTTATCCCCCACACACAGGGAAATATTGGAAAAGGCCTTGTCTGAGTCATCTATTCTAGAGAACATTGACATTGATTAGTTTCAAGCTATGGTAGGGAATATAGAAAACCATCTTCTCACCTTCTCTAAGGAAGAAATGCCATCATAACCATCGCATAACCTTTCTTTACATCTTGAGGTTGTCATTCATAAAAACAAGATCAAAAGAGTCTTGGTAGATGGAGGTATTGGTTTGAACATTTGTACATTGCAGTTGATAAAAAATCTAGGCTATTCATAAGATGCTATTGAGAAGGAAAAAAGTACCACCATCAGAGCATATGACGACCAAGAATGGGTATCACAAGGAATTATTGCATTGCCAATCGAAGTGGGACCTCTTATTGTAAAAAATACATGCCAAGTACATGATCTTGATCTTCCCTATAACATACTTCTTGGTCAAACCTGGATCCATGCTCTAAAATTTGTATCCTCAACCTACCATCTATGTGTGAAGTTTCCTTTTGAAGGTAGGGAAATCACTATTCATGGAGATCCGAAACCTTTCTACTACTGCAAAATTATTGAGTCCAAGTTCTATAAGATCCCACAAATACCTAAAAATGATGAAGGACCTATACCACTAAGCTCATTTGTTGACCCATCATTCCTAGCCTCTACCTCAGCAACAAACATTCCCATTGTGCAAAGTATACTTGATGTCAAAGTAGTGATCCAAGATGCTGGTTGTGGAAACTATAAACTATTGAAAGACACCTTTTTCTTCGGATTGTTACCTATTTCTCATCAATCTCATGGGAAACCCACATCTAGCACCAAATAACCTGAGACAATCAAGATGGAAGCGACTACTTTCACCAAGTGGGGGGATTTGAATCAAGAAGATGTCAATGAGGAAGATATCTCTAATCTCCTCTATCAAGATGAACAACTTGTCCCTATTCTTCCCATGGAATATGAAAACATAGGCTTGTAGCTAATGAAAAGCATGGGATATAACAACAATGAGAAGCTAGGAAAGAATGACAATGGTTTACTAGAACCCATTGTTCCTGAGAAACAAATAAAGAATATTGGATTAGGTTGTACTACTAGCAAGGTCACCTACATCACGTGATACAACCTTAGATGACTTTCTCCTTGATTTCACTAACCTATTTGAGAAAAATACTCTCTTTATGATATCCATAAGATCCTTTGTCTCAAGCAACCAACCAACAAAAATATGTCTAGTATACCCATAACTCATTGACATGGACCAGCAAGGACCACTAATTCTAGATTTATTCGAAAATGAAGTGATCTTAGAATTCATGGGGCTCCATGACAACTTATCATGGGAAGATCACAAAGAAGGCTTAAACATATAGCTCAATACATGTGCATACTATGGGGAGATGATTGAATCCTTTAGTCGCAAAATAAATGAAATGCAACTAACATGCAAATCCTTGAGTGAAAACCACCTTGTGGAACTCTTTGATCCAAAAATAGTTAAAAAAATGGACACATCCGATGGTGAAAACCTTTTTAAGGTGCCCAAAGATGAGGGATTCAATCTCCCCCTTAGTGCAATGCATCCAGAAAAATCAGTAGTGCTAGCAGAAAAGGCTACTCCAATTGATGTGGGAATGAAGGAAACACCTAAGATCACTTTCTATGTTGAATCATTGATAGCTAAAGAATGAAAGAACCTAGCAACTTTCCTCAAAGAAATAAGAGCTAACTTTGCATGGTCATATACAAATATGCTATACCTTGATCCAAAAAAGGTTGTGCATCACTTAGTAGTCTATCTTGAAGCCAAGCAAGTTAAGTAGAAATTAAGGAAGATGCACCCTCAGATAGCACTCTTGGTTAAACTAGAATTACAAAACCTTCTTGACGTTGGATTCATCTGAATGATAGATTATCCTGAGTGGGTTTAAAACCTAGTAAAAGTCTCAAAACCCACTAGGGGCATCAGAATATGCACTGATTTCAAAGATCTAAACAAGGCATGCCCGAAGGATGATTTCCCTCTTCCCAACATCAATCTTATTATGGATTTAATAGCTGGGCACAAAATGTTGTCACTCATGGATGGTTTTTCAAGCTACAATCAAATAATAATCACCAAGGAAGATCAACAAAAAAAAGATTTCACTTGTCCATGGGGAACCTATTTCTGGAATGTCATGCCATTCAAATTAAAGAATGCAGGAGCAACCTATCAAAGAGATATGACCCTTATCTTTCATGACATGATCCACAAAGTAGTTGAAGATTATGTGGATGCTATTTTGGAAAAATAAAAAAAAGAGAAGTGAGCATATACAATTCTTAGGACCTATCTTCAAGACAGGCTTGAAGAATACAAGGTATGACTAAATCCAAAAAAGTGTGTGTTCAGGGTCACATAAGGGAAACTTCTTGGCTTCATTATTTCACAAAGAGGGATAGAAATTGATCCAAAAAAGTTCAAAGCCATCCTACACATGGAACCTCCCCAGACATTGAAGAAAATGAGAGGATTACAAGGAATATTATAGTCCATCAAAAGGTTCATAGCCCCACTATCAGATAAGATTCACCCCTTTTCGCATCTCCTTCATAAAGGGATAACATACAAGTGGATGACAAGTGTGATAAAGCTTTCCAACAAATCAAAGATTATTTACTAACACCTTCGGTGCTCATGTTTCTGATATTGAACAAGCCATTGATCCTATATATCTCAGCAACACCAACAACACTAGGAGCTCTTTTAGCACAACATGATGAAAAAAGAAATGAAAGAGCCACCTTCTACATCAATAGAACCTTGGTAGGCTATGAGATGAACTATTCACCCACTGAGAAAACATGCCTAATAGTATTTTTTCTTCAAAAAAGTTCAGGCACTACATGTTGTCACATCAAATCAACCTCATTGCAAAGATTGATCCATTAAAATATTTGTTATCCAAAGCAACCTTCACGAGCCGAATGACTAAATGGGTGATGATCTTGACAGAGTTTGACATAGAGTATGTGGAGCACAAGGTAATCAAAGGACAAGTGATCACAAAACAACTAGAAAAATCACCTATCTATGTTGAGAACCCTTTAATATCTAAGTTTCCTATTGAATCAGTGTTCTTTATCAATCTCACAACTCAGTGGAAGATGTACTTTGATGGATTATTCACCCAACATGGATTAGGAGCAGGCATTCTTTTCATCACCCCTCAAGGTGATTGTATTCCAAATTCATACAGGCTATCATTTCCTTGTACCAACAATATTACTGAGTACAAAGCCCTAATCATAGGTCTAAGGATAACAGTTCAATGGTAGATTTAAGAGATGAAAGTCTATGGAGACTCACAGTTGGTTATCAACCAAGCCAATGATGACTATCAAACTAAGGATGATAATATCACTCCTTACAAGAAGATGGTGGAGAATCTCAAATATCTCTTTATAGACACAAATTTTGATTAGATTCCTCACAAGAACAATAGAGCAATAGATATCATGGCAATAATTGGATCACTACTAGAAATGTCGAACAACATCCTTTGATGTGAATTCTTGGTAGAACAAATTCTCGTACTAACTCTCAAAATCCATGAATCTAAATTCATGTGTGTCATTTTTGGTCCTTGATCCTCATGGTACCATGACATCTTTGCTTACCTTAATAGAGGAACTCTCCCATCTGATATCACCCCAAACCTTAAAAAGATATTTATAAAAAAGGCATCTCGATTTGTGATCCTATGTGATACCCTTTACCATCAAAGTATCAAAAGGACATTACTATGATGTATTAACCAAGAGGAAGCCTTAACTAATTTAGTAGAAGTACATAATGGCATATGTGGGTTCCATTCTAGCGGTATGACATTAGCTAGGAAACTATTGAGAATGGGGTGCTATTGGCCAACCATGGAAAAGGAAGCTCATCAATATGTGCAAAAATGCATCCAATGTCAACAACATGGAGATCTGATTCATGCTCTAGCTCAAGAATTATAGCCAATGATCACACCATGGCCTTTTTCAAAGTGGGTACTTGACCTCATAGGAAAAATCACTCCAACCTCATCCAATGGCCATAAGTTTATCATAACCACCACTTATTATTTTACTAAGTAGGTTGAAGCTATTCCTATGACCTACATAATGAGGAAGTAGATAGCCAAATTTATCCTAAATTACCTAATTTTCCATTATGGCATTCCACAAACCCTCATCTTAGATAATGGAACCCCTTTTAAAAATCAGGATGTGAGAGAGCTATGCCAAAAATTCAATATCCAACACTGATTCTCTACCCCATACTATCCCCAAGGAAATGGTCAAGCATAAGCTATGAAAAAAACTATCCTAAAAATCTTGAAGAAAATAGTTAATGAAGTTGGTTGTGACTAGCATCTACAGCTAAATCCAAATATTTGGGCTTATCAAACCAACATCAACATTCCTACAGGTGCAACCCCTTTCTCCTTGGTCTATGGATCATAAGCCATCTTGCCTATTGAGATTGAGATCTTATCATTGTGAGTGTCACTACATAACCTGATAGCTGAGGAAGAATACAGAGTGTCTCGACTAAATGAGTTGGAATTCTTGGATGAATGTCATCTTGACGCCCTTAATCACTTGCAAGTATATCAAAACCAACTAAAATAGAGCTATAACAAGATAATCAAATGTCAATCATTCCAGGTAGGAGATCTTGTCTTAAAGTAGAATTAAAAGAACCTTCCAAATCAAGACAACAAAAGAAATTTTGAGCCTAACTGGTTAGGTCCCTTTGTCATCACAACAAGCTATGGATTAGGAGCATACCAACTGTCAACCCCTGAAGGTGAACCCTTGTAGGATCCAACCAACAATTTGCATCTCAAAATATTTTATGCCTATTCTTGAGGGGTATAAATTAAAAAATACAAAAAAATCATAAAATAATCAAAATCCAAAGAAATGAGAAGGATTGAAAAAGTAAAGAAAAAAATCATCCTCTAGTGAAAACCACTTCGATGGGGCTTTGGGAAAGTACCTTGGTGAAAACCTGGAAAATAGGCACCTTGCATAAATAAAGCATCTCCATCTATTCTTTGGCTTTTTTTTACTATCATTCTTTGCATCACCATTTATCCCTCATCCACGTCCTTGTCATGGCTTGACACTATGAGGTATCATGAACCCTTTAGCACTACTTGGCATATTCCAAAGGTCAGTTTGTCCTGCATTTATTGAAGTAGGCTAACATGTTACACTGTGGGAATTTCATTATGGATCATAATCGGGTTCTTATATATCCTGAGGTCATTGGACATCTTATTCAGAAAACAAAAAAAAAAATCATAAAATCTTATTAATAAAATCCAAAAAAATTCAAAAAATTGTAAAGAAAAAATCCAAAACATCCAGAAAACACATTAAAAACCCTAAAAAGGTTGAACATCAAAAATATAAAAAATAGAGTCCTCTTGTCGAACTACATCATCTCTAAGCTTGAACATAGGCAAGGCCATCCTTAATGTGCCCTCGAGACACCCTAGGTTAGTCCTTTATCAGTCTGTCATAATAAACTCTCGTCTTTCACTTGTTCATACCTTCATCTTGTAAATGGGTTGAGTTAGTCAAACTATGTGGTCTCTGCATGTATAACATAGGAAAGGCTTATCTTTGATCAGCCCTCGAGGGCCCTAGGATAAGTTTCTTAGGTTAGGTTCTTGGTCAAAACTCAAAATTTCTCAAAAAAACCCTAAACATTTGTAAAACCCTTGAAAATCACAAAAAACATCCAAATATTATCAAAAATCCCTAAATATCCAAATATTCCAAAAAAAAAATTTTGAAAAATGGTAAACATAAAAACAATATAAAACATTCAAAAGACCTAAAAAATCCTCAAATATCTCAGAACCCTAAACAACCTCAAAAAATCAAAAACAAAAACATTCATATAAATTTTCAAAAAAGACCCAAAAAAACCTCAAAACATTTCAAAATACCAAAAATATTGAAATATTCCAAAAAATCTAAAACCCATCCATCCCATATCCCTTTCAACCGCAAAAAAACTTCACCCATAATAAATGATCATCACCTTCAACCTTTGGAAAAAGAAGTAGAAAACAAGTATAGCAAGTTGTAAAGTGTGAACCTAAAAATCAAAATCTAAAGTTTAAATCGTGGGTAAATGTGTTAGTGAAGTTTATGGCAACAACTCATCTTAGCATCATCATCCCAACATCAAACAACCCTCTAATCAACATATCCTAGGATGCATCCTTCCTGCAATGGACATCAATATTAGATATCACTTTGAGCTAAACTTAAATTAGGAAAAAGCTATAGATAACACTGACTATTTTTCTTTGATCTTTTCTTATGATTTATCTTAATAACCCATTCTGATGACCTCTCGACGATGTCTATCTAAAATTATTTCGAGAGAAAGGAATGGGGCATCGATCATTATATTCCATTTGATGTGCTTGTGGATGCTCTTGTAAAATAATCTTGGCACATACTTGCTTAGTTGTGTGTGGGAAGGTTGTTTAGGGTATGTTGTTTACTATTGCATATGCTTTGGTCCAATATATTCTAAGCTTCTAACTTACATTCCAATGAGGTTTCCGTATGTCAAGGTGTGAACAAGAACTATCCTATCTATTTGTTGATTCAAAGTTCATTACACTAGATACAACGTCGTCCTGGTTATCAATACCTTGATGCATCATGTCTATGTTGTTGGATGTTGTGGTTGTGTTGTTGATATGCGGTTGTCATTGATGTCAACACTATTAGTATTGATGTATTGAAGGTTGTATATGTTGAGGATATTGAGAAAATTGTTAAAGAAAGAGTTGTAGGTTGCCAGTGGAACAATGAGGGTCATGAAGGTGTCTTGCTCAGTACGTTGATGATCAATCATTGTGGACTAAAGGGTTTATTTCTAAGTGTATCTAGTTTATCCACCGAGAGTTTCAGAGGTCTACATGAAGTTTTGATCTTGTTATGAACAGTTGTGTTCTGACAGTTTTTCTATGGTTTCAGTTAATGTTCTTGAGTGAAGTTGATGTGATTCTAGTAATTTCAGTTGTTGTGGATGTTTCCCTATTGGTTCTTTTTTCTTGTGGATACTTCTAGATCATTCTCTATCTTTGTTGCATTTTCGTGTTGATCAGTGTGTTAGTGGTTGAAGATTTTTCTCATGTGTGTTCGAGTTTTCATGTTCTTGGCTGACATGGTGGTTGTAACGTGTTGTGGATCTTTGGAGATTAAAATTTGAATGTTTGGCATGCTCAAGGATTTTTTTGGGCCACAACATAATATTGGCCGATGGTGTTTGATTCGTATTGAAAATTTATTTGTAAATTGGGGCCGACATTGAAAATATGTTTAATATTTTGGCCGACGAAGTTGTTGATGCAAATCCATGTTGCAGATATATAAGAGTGGTTGTTTGTTTGAATTGAATTATTCCCAGTGTGCTCCTATGTGTGTATGTGTGAATATCATTTGAAGGTAGAGCAGAGTGTGATGAAGTGTATAGAATTGTGCTTAATTGGAACTATAATAAGGATTTTGAAGCTACTTTCTTAGTTCAAACTATGGATGGTTATAATCTGAGTCTCTTTGTAAGATAGTGTGTCTTCCATTGTATTTGAGTAATGAGCTCTAGGCAGTGTGCTTGAATGCATGTGCATTCCCATTATTCTTCTCTATAATTTTAACAGGGTATACTATTGTGGACTAACATCTACCATGGTTTTTCCCCTAATAGGGTTTCCATGTAAAAATCTTGGTGTTCTCTATGTTTTTGATGTGTTGATTGTTTACGGTTTATTGTTCTTGCATCAGATCTAAGATTAAAGTTAGATTAAGTTTGAAAAGTTAAATATTTTGTAACAACTAATTCCCCCCCCTCTCAATTGTTTGTCCTTGTTTTTCCAACATATGTGTTATATCAAACAATAAGGGATGATGGAAAATACCAATCCTAAAGTGTGAGCATCTCATCTTGCATTTTCATCATTCATTTTGCATTGTCTTGTTGACCATCCCTAATAAGGTCTCAATGGATCAAGGAATTGCTTGATCTTTTAAAGAAATCATCATAAATGATCATTCATTCTTTATTCTTCTATCTTCTCTCCACGCTAACCTAGTATCATGACAATCAACAAAAACATCATCACCATACATACATCTCATAATCATAACATAAATCATAAAACATCCATCACCATAATCATTTCATATCACATCATACATTCTTCCTAATCATTTGAGTTGTGATGAATAATATAGATTTTTTATTCTAAGCATCTTAAATCATTGCATTAAACATTTGCATCCATACATCCACATGCATACATTGTCATCATAAAATGCATAGAAAATATACAAAAAAGAAATGCATCCACATCATTTGCATCTATAACATCTGCATATCATAATCATCCATCTATATCATGATCATCATATATCACATAGGAATAAATAAAATGCATCCATATCATATCCATCCATACATGAAATAGAGTGAAAACATCATAACATGAATCATTTGTATTTGTATCATATATATAAAAAAAATGAATGTCATGGTACAAAATTTGGATTGGTGTATGTATATCAATGATAAGTAGAATATCCATGAGGCTATCCAAAAGGATCCCATGAATGTATATCTATGATAAAGAATGGGGCAACAAAAAAAAAGTGTTTATACATAATAGCTAGCCCTGATGACTGCTACCCTCTCCAGCCTGCCTCTTAGGTTGATCCTTTGCTCAAGGTCATGCATCACTGCACTATGAAAAATTTGGTTGTCTCAGCTATTAGAACATCAAAATGGCAATGTTTCCTATAATATGCAGTGTCTATAACTACCTCTCTATACAACTGCGCTGACACTGACCGACCATGGGTGGCCACCATAATCGCCTCAATTTGCTATCACCTAGCAACCTCTTGGTCTCTCTCTCATGTCACATCATGTACTCTATGTAAGACCTGATCTCTCTCAGTTGTGACTATAACCACCTACTACCGAGCCTTTTCTCGGTTAGTAGTAATGACCAAAACCTACTGGTGGGCCTGATCCCACTCACCCGTCAGTATCTACACCTATTGTTGTAGCTATTGTATCTATGCATCTCGAGCATCTGGTGGTGGTCCTAGCTATTGCTAAGCTGATGGAGACTTCTAAGGAGGCTACTGTTGTACCATGGGTAGAGCCCCTAGAACCTTCCCATCCTGGTCATCCTGGCCTCCTTGTCCCCTACCTCTCCCTACTCCTCTACCTTTTGGTATCCCTCTAGGAGGAGCACTTTTTGGATCCGTCAATCATCAAGGAGGGACAAACCAAGCATCATATGATATCATAGTCTAAGCTACCATCCATCCCTGATATTATGCCCAAGGCTAGGCCACCAACTATCTAAAGCTCTCTACTACCTCTAGAGTAGGGATAGTCAGTCCCCATGTGGGAACCTCTCTGGCCGATCTCACAAAAATGGTCCCATATGCATCATTAGGTTTGTCCTGGATCTCTTCAAACTACCTGGCTACCCTATCTAGTAGATATCTCTCAATAATGTGATGCTCTTGACCTTGCATGTATTGGGTCTTCATAGAAAAATATAGCTGTTGAATATAATTGAACCATGGTGGCATCTGTAACCATGGGAATCGGCATAAAACTATCATATCATCTATCACTCATCTCTAATACAAGAACCCAATATATCCAGTGTGCCTGAGGGTAATCGCACCTCTATATCTCCAAATGACGGGATCATCTGGCTCCATGTCTTCCATCTGAACAATGGGTCGAAGCACAACAATGTGCTCCCACACCCAAATATGTAGCAGAGTCACCCCTGTACCAATGGCTCTCCCATCATAATAGATAAAATCATGCAAATCATGATATAAGGAAGCCAACATCATGGGTCCCCACTTAAAAATTGTCCTCCTATGCAACATTTGATGAGATGCCAAGCCCCATCCTACATTGAATTATCTATTGCATCTATCTAGGCCAACCAAACCTGAAATGATGGTTGCAATGATCAATCTGAAAGTCGGTACATGACCTATATATGACTCAAGGTTGATCTGTGATGTAACTAATGCAATATGATCCATCTCCATGACCTCAAGGAAGGTGTTGAACTCAACATCAGTGTCATAAATCATGTGATCTTTGTGAATCGACAAACATAGTATATTCCAAACATCCTCCAAAGTCACTCTCGCCTTGCCTATTGGAAGGTGGAAGGATGAGGTCTTGTTGTGCCATCTCTCGCATAGAGTCGTCATCATTGCTAGATGTGTCTAAATCACAAACACATATGCAACATACTAGAGGTTGATCTCTCCTAGGTGCTCCTGGTGCAACTCTGATAAATCATCTAATCTCTCTAGCATGGTGGGCCTATGCTCCTGTGACATTAGTGATGGAAAGACCTCTTGCATCCACCAAGTGCACAACATCAAGAAATCATTGGAATTTGACTTAATTTGAATTTCCAGCTTAGAAACCACAAAAGTGTCACTGTTTTCAATAGCATCACTATATTTAAATTTCAAATTGTGACACCCAATGCATTTAAAATTATAAATTAAAAAATGCATTTCCAAATAAGCTAGCATTGCAATTAAACTTTTGGGATCTACCCTAACCCTAATTTCTAAATCAGCAAGTGCGTCGCCAAATAAGCATGTGTTTCCATTTAAAATTAAAAACCCTAATTTTAAATCATGAATAGTGTCGTTATATTTCCTCTAGGCATCGTTGATTTCAATTAGTGAATCACTATATAGTGATGCTGCCAAAGATTGAACTTTAAAGCGTAATAAATGCATCAAAAATTCAAATTTCAAATCAAGTTTGGAGTTACATACTAGTGGTCCTACACCTGGAAGCCGTTGGAACTCTCAAACTCGGTTGGACATGTGTCTAGGAGGCTCTCATCACACTATTTCGTTGGAGGGTCAGAACTCAATTTGCAAGAATTCCTCAAGGTGTGAATGCACAAATGAATTGAAAATGAACCTTCTTGGTCTATTTAAGCTAGAAAATTAGGGTTTTTTACCCTAATTTAACCTTGAAGATAGGGTTTATTATCATTTTCACCAAATTTTCCAATCTAGACCTAATTTTGCATCATTTTTTATGTTTTTGGCAAAATTCTTGCATCCTGAAGCCTTTCTAGACCCTTGGGACAACTTTTAACCTTTATTAAGAAATCAACCCAAAATTCAAAATTTCCACCCAATTTCTTGAAGGGGTAGGGAATCAACATTATCCTTCTGTTGGGGCATCTAAAAAATTAGAGAATTTTATTTTTTGATTTAAGTAGCAGTTCTGATCTAAAAGGTGCTATTCTTTGATTCGAAGTAGCAAGCACCTTGCTTCAAAGAGGGGAAAAATGTAGACACTGAAAAAATGTCCTAATTGATATCATACACTCAAAATAGATTTACCAACATCATTCCCTATTTAACCCATCCTCTTTTTTCTTAATTGAATAAATTAGCCTAACTGTTTAATTAATTGCATCATTTTCATCCATTGGCCTAATTAATTAAATTGGGTTAATTCACCCCTTTTTGTGCTAACATTTCATCCTATTAAATTAAATAAATCAAAATGTTAAATTTAATTCCCTAAGTCATCTTGTTTAATTAAATAACCCTAAGTTATTTAATTAAATATCATTTTATCTCTCTCCCCCATCTATTAAATCATTTAATTTAATAAATATCACTTTATGCCTCCAAATCCTCTAATTGCATGATTAAATCTGGTTTAATTAGCAATTAATCTAACTTTCCTCTAACCAAAGGGAATATTCCCATAGAATATTCTTTATCCCCTTTTTGCACAATTAAAACTTTGTTTTAATTTGAAAATTTTCCTTTTTCCTCATCCAAAGGAATATTATAAAGAATATTCTTATTCCTTCATAATTTCAAAAAGGATATTTCCACTTGCCTTCTTGAGAAATTTTTACCTTCAAACTTTTAAACAAGTCACCTTTGACTTGTGTGAGCAGGTTAAAAGTGTTAGAACACAATGATCTATTGAGAGGGGGGTGAATTAGTAGATTGTAAATTTTTAAACCTAGAGTGACCTTTTATTGAATTAAAATTAACAAATCAAAAGAGAAATTCAAAGCATAGACAACTAAAGAAGTCAAAATCAAGAGAGACAAACAAATAACACCAAATGTACATGGAAAACCCAATATGGGAAAAAACACAGTGAGAAATGTTGTTAGGATCTACCATCCTAATCCAGCCTCACAAGCATCAAAGTTTTGTTACAGGTTTTAAGGGATGAAACCCTAAGGAAGCTTCGACTCCCTATTTTAGAAGCATCAACTTCAAGGATGTTGCAACACCCTGGATTGAGCTGCAACTCAATATTAATGGAGGCCACAACCTCTTACAATGATTTTCAATCAACTATGCATAACATGGTTTTGCTCAGCCTATGATGCATCGATTCAGCGCATTATATTTCATTCTCTATTCAATTTTCACACTACTATAATCAGATTCTTGTATTTTTATGATTCTTCTTCTCTATTACAATTCTCTCTCTTACTAGTTCATCCTAGCACACATGCTCTCTAACTTTATTTCTAACTCATTCCTACGTATATTTCATATGAGTCAAACTGTATGTTAGGGTTTTTCACTTGCAACCAACATCAACAAGTGTCAAATCATCGAGCCGCTCACATACTATTCTATCCATTAATGATGGAATCCAATCATATTTTCCATCTCATATCGAGTTGCACACCAATTAACCTCGTTATCAAGAATTTACCAAATTTATCTCTCTTTTCAACCTCAAAATGCAATATGCATTTAATTTCTTCTTTTCATTTGATCAAATTTGATCTTGATTGAGCATGTCACCTTTTTGGCACCATCTTCATTAAATGCTCACATGTCAGTTAGTTAGGCGATCTGATTCTGTTCACGTGTCGGTCACCGACCTGAAACCCCTATTCACACGTACCAGATCATCGAGTGTGAAAATTGGTCAACAATCATCTTGCCAACTAATCAAAGGGTAGAAGCATGATCAAGAGACATTCACAAGCTCATTATAATCTCAACACAATCTCTAACAACATTATCTAGGGTTTATCAAATCAGAGCACTTTAAACAACACTATCATAGTGAAGAGATCACTTCCAAACCACCAAATCAAGAACTGTTTGAGTTGAGGGAACTTAAGAATATTACGAGCCTAATTCTAGAACCATAGATCAAAAGATGTAAATGCAAAGGAATGCAGAGTAGAATATATTCTCCGTGTCACCACCAAGTATACAAATAAAGCAATTTTCACTCTAGTGTACATAACTCATTCAATACTTCATACTAGATGCTCCTACTTGGAACATACCATCTTTAGAAATGCCTCTAAATAACTCCTAATCCACATACAAAGGTATTCAATATGCAAGAAATGTAGAGCAAGCTACTAGAACATTCTTACCAAAGTCTCAAACATAGAACATACCATACCGAAGGCACACTCAAATATTCATACTAGAGAACCAAACTATGAGCACTCTCGATAGAACATAGATAACAACCCCATTATAGACCTTATTCCAAATCTGCGAGACTTGAAGCAAATTAGAAGAGGAATGTGGATCAGATATAGTTCTCCCATTCCATAGATAACCAACTCTATTGGATCAGTTCACAAACTAGTGAAATCAACTTTCACTCTTCATCAAACTGGCAGCTATAATCCAAGATATATCACCCATGTACATCCATGAACAACACTTTAAATCTGTATATGCATAGGATCAACATAGTAAAAATGTGGAGCACACACCAAAGTACATCTAAACACATACCAGAGCATATTTTGAACCTACAATCACTTGTGTTCTTTCACTGCAACAACCTATATTGTGTTGACATCAATGACAACACCAGTTAAACACATATTTTCAACAATCTCCCCCTTTTTCATTGATGGCAACACATGATGTGAAAAACCATCAAAGACAACATCCATTCCATTCCAATATTCTCCTTTACTTTTTTTAGATTAGACAACCTACACAACCTTTCCTGTACACTCGATTGTCCTTGCAATATTCTCTCTATCACATAATTTGCTCTCGCCCTTTTTCTTAGATTAGACAACATACACAACATTCCTTGCACTATATCTCCCCCTAAATTTTTCACATGATGCTTCTCCCCCTTTGACATCAATGAGAAGGGGCACATATTTGTAGTCTGCTACTCTGAACAAATGGAAGGGGCACTTGCAACCCTTGATTCGAAACCAATGTGTTGGAAAGAGACACTGCAAATGTTTTCTAGTGTTTTCATTGATGGAAACCCTAGTCGGTGATTGGATTTGGACATCATCATTTGCTCATACCAGTAGACAAATTGAAGATAGTCAAGGAAGAAAAAAGCATTTGACAGTTTTATGTTCATCGATTCACATGTAGATTTTCTATTGTCATTTTGAGTTGTGGATCTCATGGAAGGTTGATGAATGTATGTCTTTTGTTATCTAAAAATATTAGTGCCTCATATCAAGTTGTGTGCAAGTTTGGAGATCCAGTTGGATATCTTTCTATTCATCAATGTTTGGTGGCCGACCTAATTGATATAACTTTTCGTGGATATTTAAGGAGTGTTTACTCAATTTTTTTTGTATTCAAGCATTTTGATTTGGGTCCAGGAAAAGTTGTAGTTGATCGTTTTGGATGTGCATTGAATATTATTCATGATTTTAGCCATCAATTGTAAATATTTTAAGTTTTATTGAAGCTGACATGTTGCGATTAAATTCTTAGTCACGAATATATATATATATATATATATAAATTTTCAATTATATCATTTTGGTGTGTCAATAAGGTGTGTCAATGTGTGTTACGAATATTAGAAGGTTTATTGAGAGATTATGCATAGTTTCACTTGTGCATTAAAGATTTTGTGATGCAAGTTAGAGTAGAGCAGAGCATAAATGCAAAATCAATCAGAAGGAAAAAAGATCGACTACTGAGCCTAACCAGAATTGTAATCAAGCATTTATAGATGCTAATCTCTTAGTTCATTCTTTTGGATCTAATCCAAATCTTTGTAAGGTAGTGTTCCTTTCTATTTTGAGAAGTGAGCTCTAGGCAGTGCATTTGAATGCAAGTGCATTCCCACATTGCAATCTTCCTTTTGAGTATACTTAGATCATATTATGGATTGGACATCCATTGTGGTTTTTCCCTTAATAGGGTTTCCACATAAAAATCCTTGTGTTATGGTGTTGTGGTTGTTTTCTTTCTATTCATGCATATTTCTTTTGGTTTAATGTTTTAAGTGGGTTAAAAATTAGAATAATAAATTTAATTTTTTTAGAACACTGATTCAACTCCCTCTTGGTGTTTCTTGTTTCCATCAATTGGTATCAGAGCTATTTCCTTGAAAGAAGTCTAATAGGTTGGGGAGATTGGAAAGTGTTTTCAATGGATACAAGTAGTCTTCAACAACAAATTTTGGTGGCCCTGGATGATCTTGACCAGTCAAAATATGAGAATCGGGAACTATAGGAAAGTATTGAGAATGTAGAAAAATTCATTCAGTCATTGAAAGACAAAATCAATGAATCAAGGGAGAAAACAAAGGAATTATGTGATCAACTTAAGTAGAAGAATAGAAGCATGGAAGATGAACAACTAAGTCATGCCTTGAAGGAGGAAACAAAAGAATGTGAAAAGTTTCTAGATAAAATTGTTCCCTGAAGCATGATATGGAATCTATCATGATGAGAATGACCAAGAAGATTGAAGATAGAAGGAAGAATGAAGAAAAGCTTGCTCAATCCTTGAAAGAAAAATCTGAAGAATGTAGTCGATTGGAAAATGAATTGGAACAATCTAAAAACAATGAGGAAGTGCTTGAAAAATAGCTTGATGATCTCAGAAATGAACTTACTATTGCAAATGAGTACAAGGAGAAATTCAAAGCTAGCTCAACCAAGCTTGATGAATTGAGTAAAGGGTAGAGGACTGATGGTGAAAAGCAAGGTCTTGGCTATGAAGATGGAGAAAGTTCTAGATTCAGACAAGGGAGATTTGGGCAAGGAAATCAGATGAATGTAGCTAGAAGGAATTTGGTAAGACAACCAAATGCTAAAAGATTCAATGGTTACTATTTCACCTACAATAAATTTGGTCATATGGATTCTCAATGTATAAGCAAGATGAATCCAAGTGGACCATCATTCTCAGGTCAGTGCTTTAATTTTCATAAGTTTGTTCATAAGTCAAATGAATGCAGAAATTTGATTAACAACTTTCATAGAGATGTTAGATGCTATGAATGCAATAAAATTGGGCATATTGCTAACCAATGCAAATCAAGGAAAATTTAGTGGAACATTAGGTTTGGATAAAGAAATGTTGTGTGTTACAACTACAAAAAATTTGGCCACACTACTAGATTCTATTGGAGTAGAAGAGGTCTAGTAAAACAAAACATGCAAAAGGATGTTAAGGGAAAAGGTAAAGTCAATATAGATGTGATCAGGAGGAAAATATAGAATAAATTGGTAAAGAAGAATCCCTCTATTGAAGGAAATGTGCCAGCACCAGAATCTGCTTCTGGTAATTCCTCCAGGAATTAGTTTTAGGCCTTTGGCCTAGGGGGGATGTCAAGAAAATCTCTTAACCCCCTATTGATAACTAACACAAGGATGTGGATAAGTCCAATAAGTTCATAGATGCTTTTTAGATGTTGTTCAACCAATAGGAGAAAGTATTATATAGTATTCAAGATTTGCAAAAGAATTATCTATCACAGTGCATGGAAACAGGGTAACTGGATGAGTTAGGGTAAAATAATTTATTGCAACAAAAAGGGTTAGGTGTGCAAATGAAAAAGGGTCATTTTTATCCTTCATTTGTCACTTTGCATTTTGTAAGTTTGGAGAGCTCTGGGAAAAACTTTTCCGAATTGTAGCGAGATTCAAGTGTGAAGAAGATTCAATGATCAAACTCTGATCTGACGAAAAATTATTTATCAAATAAAACCTGTGAATTTGTGAATTTATAAAAAATGGCCACTCCATTGGTAGTTGAAGTCAAGGATAGACCCCGTTTGAAGTTCAAGTGGCATCCTTTTAAAAGTATTGAGACTGAGCCCCTAGGTGCATTTTCATCTGTACCGTATGATGTCTTGCATACTGAAGACATCAGGGTTTACATTCATGCTAATATTGAAGAGTTAGGGAGCTCAAAAATGCTGAATTTGTATTCCAACCATATAATTGGAGAGGACTTCACTGTTAAGCTAGAATACAAAACCCTAGAAGAGAAGTAGTTCACATAGTTTGTGAAATTCTCCATATTTAAGAAAGTGAATTTGTGTGATATATTTTGAGCTGAGTTCATATTGAGTTCATGTGGTTGAATATACCTTTTAAGATTACGAAAGAGGATATAAGCATTGTCACAAGTCTAAATTACTCTGGTGGACTACCTATCTTGAAACCTATAAAGAATCAGATAGTTACTGATGCAATAAGTGCAAAATTTGATAGAAGGGCAATGGAAATCAAAGATACTATTGAAGTGGATGTGAAATTTTCATTGATGGTCATTGGCTACAAGGTCTACCACTCCAGCTAGGATAATTCAATATCTGGTACAACCATTTATGTAGCCTATCAGATGGTAAAATAAAATGTAGATTATGACTTGTGTGAGCTGCTTAGAAGTTAGCTGATAGAGAATCTGGGTAAGATTAAGAAAGACAATAACTCTTTTAAATATGGTAATTTACTATTGTGTTTATTCTTTTATTTCATGAGTGAGGTTCCGGGTGTTGGGAAAGCTCATTGGAAAAGTAATCAGCCTGCAATTATTCAAATAAGAGATATATTGTATGGAATTGGTGATAGTCAGACCAGAAAAAATTCCCTCTAGGGGTACTTCAAAATTTTTTAGAGTATGATGCATGCAAGACAAAGAATTCCTACTTCAATTGTAGAGAAGTACAAAGATACAATCTGTTTCATGGTAGATATTGATCAATGCCTAATGGAAGTCGTTGATCCCAAAATGATATGGATTATGCCTATGGTATATGAAGTTGAGGACAACTTCTTGGAGATGTATGCAAAACATTTGTTGAACAAGCCTCTGGATCCGGTAGAAGAGAGGTTTGGAACCTATGCTGAAAAAGATATGTAGGTGTATGAATAGTTGAAGAAGCCTAAGCTTGTTAGAAGAGTAAGAAAAGGAGTGGAAGTCATTGCAGAAAGAATGGGTATATCTGTAAAAGCATTGAAAGAAGCCAGAGGGATGGGAGATGAAGCTTAAGTAGGAAAAGAGCAAGCAAGAACTAAATCTGCTAGTCCGGCAGCATCCTCTACCTATACTAGATCAACAAGGAGTTATCCATCCCTATCCACTCTTGCAGCCAAGCTAGTTCCTATGCAAACTCAAGACAAGGCTTCTGGTAAGAGGAAGAAGAAAAAGAGCACAAGAACCCATGGAGCCATCTCAGAAGATGAGGAGACTGAGTCAAATTAAGGTGTGAAAGAAATAAAGGCTATTGACACTCAGGCTACAAAGGTAACCAAGAGAAAATCTTATAGTAAAGAAGAAAAGGAAAAGAAGGAAAAATTTGCAAACTAGGTATGACAGTCAAAGAATTTGAGAATGTTGTTGTCAAGGATGGAAACCTCAAGCCCCTCTTCCAATGGTATGAATTTTTTGATGAATCAACACAAAGAATTCTTGAGGAGGCAATAATAAAACATCTGAATATTTTCAATAAAGTTCTTGTTGAAATTATGTTTTGTTTATCTAAGAGTTTGTATGAGGTTTTGGAGATGAGAAGAGTAAATGCTAGGATAAAAGAAGAACATATGGGAAAGAGAATTCTTGCAGATTTATGTCTGAAAATGTCTATTGAGGAGATGAAGTCACTCCTAAACAAAGCCAAGAAGGAATTTAAAAGCTAAACAAGGGTGAACAAACTTATGATCGGTGAAACTGATGTTGTTGCTAATGAAACCAAGAAAATCCTGGAAGCATTTTCGTCAAAGAACAAGATCAATGTTGAAGAAGTGAATGTTGAAGATGTTCTATCTGATTGGGTAAATGAGGAGGTGAATGTAGATACTAAGGAAATTCAGATTCCTCCTAATGTGGATAATACAAAAGTACCTATGGAGACTGAAGCTCCTAAGGTTGTATTAGCTGAAGGAAAGGAGATGCCAACTGAAGAAGTTGAAGCTCATAAAGGCAATCAAGAAATAGTTACTAAAGAACCAAAAGTTGAAGAAGAAAAGGTTTAAGTTAAGGAAATTCTAGTGGAAGCAAGAGACACTATCGAGGAAGTGAATAAATTTCCGATGGAACAACAAAAAGAATTTTATCTGAATTGGTTGAAGGATCAATCGATCTATCCACCTTGTCCCCAATTCAAAAAATGAAAGTTACAACTTTTGCCTAGGAAAAAGCCAGAGAAGAATCGTTGAAGTCCAACAATGAGGATAATGAAATTTTGGGTCTTGCATCTAGAGTTCTGGAGAAAATTATGCCAACTCATGTTAAGGATCCATCTATTTCTCTTCCGGTGAACTAAAGAAGCTCATAAATTCTATAAGTAATCATTTCGAGTCTCTTGAAAAATCAGCCATGGTTAAAGTGCAGAAGGAGTTTGATGGAAAAATATTTAGTAGGTTGAAAGAAATGATTGCAAATGACAAAAATCTGTTAGCCACCTGTATGAATAATATTCAAGGTTCTCTATCTGAAGGTGGAAAGCCCTATAATTCATGTTTATTTTTGTCCAAATTTATTGAAGACAATGAGAAGAAGGTGAAGGATCTTGAAAACAATTGGCTACAATTTCTGATGCTTTTGATCCATTAGCTGGTGATGCTGGTAAGTAAGAAGGTCAAGTAATATCTCTACTTGACCAAATAAGGAGCTTGAAGCATGAAAATGACATGATTTTAGGAAGATCATGTGAGCTCAGAGGACTAATTGGTACAAAGATTGGAATAATTGTGAGTGCATTAAAGGAAGCCAAAGATGCTAATGCAGTTAGTGACCCAATGAATCTTGAGTCTACAGAAACAAAATATTATTTAGTTTGTGGTCACATAACAATTCTGGAGAGTCTCAAAAGGGTTTGGGACACAAATTTAAGCATGTTGAAGAGAGATTTTACAAATGTTTTCAAATTTGTGTAAGTTATAAGATTGTGCTTGTATAATTTGAAATTTTGAATTTTTTTTATAGTTTCCCTATTTTTTTCATTGATGTTAAAGGGGGAGAGTTGTATAATGAAAAATGTATATTCATCTTAGGGGGAGTTTCATTTCTAAGCTGAGATTGAAGATTCTTTTTGAAGTTTTGAAGTGGTAGTGTAATTCATGTTGGTACTGATCTGACACTTAGTAATTTTTCACTAAGTGTTGCCATCAATGCCAAAGGGGGAGATTGTTGGCAAGAGACACTGCAAATGTTTTCTAGTGTTGTCATTGATGGAAACCCTAGTCAGTGATTGGATCCGCACGTCATCATTTGCTCATACTGGGAGACAAATTGGAGATAGTCAAAGAAGAGTAGAGCATCCGATAGTTTTATGTTCATCGATTCACATGCTGATTTAATGTTGTTATTTTGAGTTGTGGATGTCATGGGAGGTTGATCAATGTATGCTGTGTTATCCAAAAATATTAGTTCCTTGTATCAAGTTGTGTCCAAGTCTGGAGATCTAGTTGGATATCTTTATTTTCATCAGTGTTTGGTGGCTGACCTAGTTGATAAAACGTGTCATAGATATTTGAGGAGTGTTTACTCAAATGTTTTTGTGTTTGATCATTTTTATTTGGGTCTAGGCTAAGTTGTGGCCAATTGTTGTAGATGTGCATTGAATATTATTCTTGATTTGATCCATCAGTTGTAAATAGTTTTAAGTTTTATTGAAGCTGACATGTTGTGATTAAATTATTAGTCACAAATATATATATAAATGATCAATTATATCATTTTGGTGTATGAATAAGGTGTGTCAATGTGTGTTGTGAATATCAAAAGGGTGATTGAGTGATTATGCATAGTTTCACTTGTGCATTAAATATTTTGTGATGTGAGTTAGAGCATAGTAGAGCAGAAGTGTAGAATCAGTTAGAAGGACAAAAGATCGACTATTGAGCCTAACCAGAACTATAATCAAGAATTTGTAGATGTTACTCTCTCAGTTCATTATTTTGGATCTAATCCAAATATTTGTAAGGAAATGTGTTTTTCTATTTTGAGCAGTGAGCTCTAGGCAGTGCGCCTGAATGCAAGTGCATTCCCACATTGTAATCTTCCTTTTGAGTATACTTAGACAATATTATGGATTGGCCATCCACTGTGGTTTTTCTCCTAACAGGGTTTCCATGTAAAAATCATTGTGTTATGGTGTTGTGGTTGTTTTCTTTCTGTTCATGCATATTTCTTTTGGTTGAATTTTTTAAGTGGGTTAAAGATCAAAATAATAAATTTATTTTTTGCAGAACACTGATTCACCCCCCCGTCTTAGTGTTGCTTGTTTCCATCATAATGTCAATAAGATCTAGCTACTCCCCCTGAGGGGTAGCCTTGGGGCACAACTGAACTGATGCAATACCATGCATCTCAAGAACAAGATGTCCACATAGAAGCATAGCAGCTCCCCCTAGGATAGACACCACTTCTCAAATTTGGTCTATGAAAACATGTAATCTATTGCTCACGATATCTCTCTGGAATTGAATCCAAACCCTCTGAAATTTGTATATGTTGTAGAAGGATATTTATAGATGCTAATCCCATCTCCACAGCCTCTATCATGCAAATGTGGTAGAATACAATATTCTTCAATGTCGTTTGTGTTGGTACATTGTAACAGATTGTTGATAGTCCTAACAGATTGGAATCTTTCAGATGTTCCTACATCACTTTGATACTAGGATCAAATGATTGATCAATGAAACTCCCCCTGGATACATTCCCTATCACTAGAGTTTAGTGATATGTAGTAGGAGAAACCACTCCTAGCTTCTGCCTCAAGTATTCAAACTATTCGGTGGGAAGAGGCTTGGTAAAAATATTAGTCACTTGTTCCTTGGTTGGAACAAACTCCATGTTGACTTCCTTATCTGCAACCTTTTATCTAATGCAGTGATACTTGATTGAGATATGCTTGGTTTTGGAGAGCATTAACAAATTATTTCAGATATTGATGGCACTTGAATTATCACAAAGAATGGATATAGGCTCATTGTATTCCAATTTGAGATCTTTTAATGTTTGCTTCATCCATAAGACCTGAGTGCAACATGCAGTTGCAACAACATATTCTACTTTTGTAGTAGAAAGGGTGATAGAATCTTGCTTCTTACTCATCCAAGAGACTATCTTATTACCCAAAAATAATGCTCATCCACTTGTACTCTTTCTGTCATCCACACTTCCTACCCAATCTACATCTGTGTATGTTGTAAAACTAAATTTTTTTCCTTTGGGATACCACAAGCCATAGTCAATAGTACCTTTGATGTATCTAATGATTCTCTTAATTGCATTGACATGTGATTATTTTGGTTCTTATTGAAACCTAGCTACCATACAAACCACTTGCATTATATCAGACCTAGATGCAGTTAAATATAGTAGACTTCCAATCATAGATCTGTATGTAGTCTGATTTGCATCTGGTGACTCATCAAATTTGCTCAATTTGTAGCCCATGATCATGGGTGTACTAACTAGTTTATAGTCCTCCATGACAAACTTCTTAAGCATTTATTTTGCATACTTTGTTTGAGATATAAATATACCTTTATCAGCTTGTGTAATTTGGAAACCAAGAAAGAAACTTAGTTCTCCAATCATAGACATTTCAAACTCATCTTGCATGGTTGTAGAAAATATTTTTCACATTACATCACTGCTACCACCAAATATAATGTCATCTACATATACTACAACAATGATCATATGAATTCCTTTGGATTTGAGATATATATTTCTATTAACACAACCCTTCTTGAATCCTTGTTGTTGTAGATATTGATCTAGCCTTGAGTACCAAGCCATTGGGGCTTGCTTTAAACTATATAGTACCTTTTTCAATATGCAAACATAATCATCATTCTTTGACAAATGAAAAACCTTTTGGCTGCTTAGTATATATCATGCAGGAGCACCTGGGAAACTTGGGTTTTCATGGAGTCTTGAAGGAAGTTAAAAATTTTGTTGTGATATTTTTGAGGTCATGTTGACCATATAGCTAGGTTTTGTTGTTTTGAATAAATTTTTATCTATCTATGATCAATGGATTGGGAGGTGGTAATCAAAAATGGGTTTTGAAGCCCCAACTTGTCATCTTTACCAATCTAGTCAAAGTGTTTGAAAACACATGAGGTTTTATATTTTGTATCTTTAGGTCATCCTTGTGTTCGACCCAAGCACCTAAGTTGTTTTGAAGGCCTATTTAAGGCATGCCACGACCTTTTGGTTGGTTGGAAGTTTCATTGTATGGACTATGTTTTCAAAAGTGGAAGGAAAACAACGTTCTTGTTACTATTTTTTGGTTTTTGTTCTTTTAACAGTGCTTAATGGATTAAATTGTTATAGTTTTGATCTGTAGAATTTAGTTGTGGTTGTGTCCAATCATTGTGGAAGGTTAAGAGGTTTCTTTGTTGCATTTATAAGTTTTTGTTGTAAATAGTTTTATTTCTGCTCAAGTTCTGTTTTGGAATAAACTGTATTTTGAAAATGTGGTGCTAGAGCACTTTTCCTCCATACAATCTGTACGGCCCTTTGGAAATAGTGCCTAGTCACCATGTTTGTAAATATTCTTGTAGATAGGGTTTGTGTGAGTTCATTTGATGCTAGCAAATGGGTTCCCTAGGCAAGCCAAAGCAGGCCCGGTTGGGGCAGTCTTGAAGTAAAAGCTCCATATTTTGCAGGGGAACAAAGATCTGAGCGAAATTATTTTTGGAGAATTTAAAGGGAGGTCTTAGATAAGCTTGGAGACTAGGAGGGGGTTCTGGAAGTTCATCTAGAGAGAGCAATTTTTGACAGTCTTCAAACAACTTTGTGAAATTTAGAAACCCTAGGGTTCTTGAGCATTTTGGGGTCTGGACAGTGTATGGCCTGAGAAGGCTTGAAACCACAAGAATCTTGGAGGTGAGGGAAGGGGAAAGACAATTCCTAATCCAAGAACCTAGATCCTTTAGTGGGTTTAGGAGGGAAAAGCAATTTACCCCTGTTCAGAGACCTAATTGGGGAATCAAGGCTACTAGCCTTTCAAACCCTAGGAAGGAACCTTGAGGAAGCGATGGAAAATTGGAGGTTTGTGGTTGCACAAAGACCCTAGATTGGTAATTTTGAAGATTTTGAAACACCTTCAAACCCCTGCAAGAACCTTGAAGAAGGTTGAGGTTATTTGGCCTTTAGGGAAGATTAAGGGCCAATGGAGAGAACATGGTGAAGCACCAAGATTTACTTGGAAGAAGGACAACAAGTGGATAGAAGAGGGATTTTTCAAACAACCAAGGGTTCCTAGGCAGGAATAGGGACCTATAGGTTAGATTGGTGGAGCAAGGCACCAAGGAGGTCTATTAAGGAAAGGCCAAGAGTAGGAATCAATGAGTGATTTCTCTAATCCCTCTCCCTATCAGATTGGTATCAGAGCGAGCAAAAGATTTGGGAAAGAGTAATATATGTCGGAGGTGGAGTCAAGTGATACTACCGTCATGGTGACAAATGCATAGTTGGCCAAGATGGTTGAAGAGCAGGAGGAAGATAATAGGAAATTGAGGGAAAGGATAGCCTAGCTTGAGGCAGTAGTGAGGAGTGCACAGTTTGAGGGAAGAATTCCGAAAGAAGAAGAGGTTGCAGAGGAAGATAAGACCCGTGAACCTGACCCTGTTTTGAAGGAGGAGCCTTTCTTGAAGGAATTGAAAGCCTTGAGTGGAAAAGCACTTGAAGGTATGCCACTTTTTAGTGGAAAGATGGAAGCAGATCTAGTCATGGATCAGATAGAAGGCATGGAGAATCACTTTGAGTGTGATGGAGTTACTGAAGCTCAGAAGGTGAAGGTTGCTAAGTCAAGATTGAGAGGATCAGCTTTGACATGGTGGAAGTTTTTTCAGACTGAAAGGGAGAAAGAAGGCAAACAACTCATATCAACCTGGAAAAGAATGGTTGCTAAGGTAAAGGAAGCCTATATGCCAGATGATTATGAGATCCAACTTCACAAGAAGAGGCAAAGTCTAAGGCAGAAGGACCAAGATGTAAACACTTACACTGAAGAGTTTCAAAAGCTTTGCTTGAGATCTAATGTGACAGAGGATGAGAGCCTAAAAGTGGCTAGGTATCTCAATGGCTTAAAATGGAATATCCAAGAAGAGATGGCTCTTTTGAGTCCTAAAATAGTACACCAATGTTATCAGTTGGCTATCAAGATTGAGGAAAGGAATAAGAGGAAGCAAGATCAGTCTTCCAAGGGCAAAGGAAAAGGCAGAGATCAAAGAGGATAGCGTGGTGGTTACCAAGGTAGAGGTAATAACCAAAGGAACCAAGGAGAATCTAAGCTCACTAAGCATGGAGGAGAAACATCTTCAAGAGGAGGATTTAACAGAGGAAGAGGACATCAAGGAGGTTCAAACAGAGGAAGAGGAGTAGGTAGGAGTAATTCTTACTTTGCAAACATGAAGTGTTACCATTGCAATCAAATGGGTCATCCAGCTTATAGGTGCCCGGAGAAAGCATCCTCTTCTAGCAATGAAAAGAGAGTGGCCTATGCACATGAGGACACCATGAGTCCTAAAGCATCTGAAATTAGTCACATTGAATCTGAGGTAGGAGAGAATATGATGTTTAACAGGGTTTTGATCAGACAACCAGTTAAAGAGGAACCTAAGCAAAGAAGAGCTCTTTTTAGAACAAGGTGCAAGATACTTGGTAAAGTGTGCAAAGTCATTGTGGATTTAGGTTCAATATATAATATAATCTTAGAGGAGGTAGTAACTAAGCTGAAATTGGAGAAGTCACCTCATACTAACCCCTACAAGGTCACATGGCTGAATAAAGGGCAGAGTGTTTTAGTCAATGAGCAAGTAATAGTGGAATTTTCAATTGGAGGCTATAAAGACAAGCTAGTTTGTGATGTATTACCCATGGATGCATGCCATCTGCTACTGGGAAGAGCATGGCAATATGACAGAAGTGCCATTTATGAGGGGAAAGAGAACACCATCTCATTCAAGAAGGATGGAAGAACTTTCAAGCTGCAGTCATTGACAGAGGAAGATGAAGGGCAGTCCAAGGTACCAAACATCATGTTGAGTAGTGGTAAAGAGTTTATCAGCAATCTACATCAAGGAGGTGAAGGATATGTGGTTTTAATGCAGCCTAAAGAAGAAGCCAAGGCTGAAAGGACAGTTTTACTAGAAGCAGTCCAAAGGTTACTTGATAAGTACAAGAGCATAGTGAGTGATGGTACACTTGCAACTTTACCTCCAAAGAGAGCAATAAGTCATCAAATTGACTTCATACTTGGAGCCTCATTACCTAACAAAGCAGCATACAAGCTTACACCTGAGCAGAACCAAGAGGTGGCTAGGCAAGTGCAAGAATTATTGGATCAAGGATTGATTCAGAAGAGCATCAGCCCTTGTGCAGTACCAATGGTTTTGGCAACCAAGAAAGGAGGTAAGTGGAGACTTTGTACTGATTCTAGAGCAATCAATAGGATCACCATTAGGTATAGGTTCCCAATTCCTAGAATTGAAGATTTAATGGATTGCCTTGGAGGAGCACAGTATTACACCAAGTTGGACCTCAAGAGTGGCTACCATCAGATCAGAATTAAGGATGGAGATAAGTGGAAGACAAATTTTAAGACAAATGATGGGTTATATGAGTGGAAAGTGATGCCATTTGGCCTCTCAAATGACCCTAGCACGTTTATGAGACTAATGAATGAAGTGCTTAAGGACTTCACAGGGATTTTTGTGGTAGTATACCTTGATGACATACTGATTTTCAGTAAGACAGCAAAAGAACACTTGAAGCATGTGGAGATGGTTCTTAAAAGGTTGTAGGAGGAGAAATTGGCAATTAACCTTGAGAAGTTTGAGTTCTTCAAACAAGAACTGGTGTATCTAGGCTTTGTAGTATCCAAAGGAACGTTGAAAATGGATCCAAGCAAGGTGGAAGCCATCCTAAACTGGCCTACACCAACCACAGCACCAGAGGTAAGAAGTTTTCATGGTTTAGCTCAGTTCTATAGAAAATTCATAAGGAATTTTAGTGGTATATGTGCACCAGTCCTAGATACCATCAAAGGTGGTTTGAAAAAAATGTTTAAGTGGACTCAAGAGGCTGATAAAGGGTTTGAGAAACTGAAACAAGAAGTGGCAACTCAACCCATTCTATTATTGCCTAGTTTTGACAAGTTGTTCACAGTTGAGTGTGATGCAAGTGGAGTGGCAGTAGGAGGAGTACTTATTCAAGAAGGTAGGCCTGTAGCCTTCTTTAGTGAAAAGCTAAATGAAGCCAAGAAAAAATACTCCACCTATGATCTAGAATTATATGCTTTAGTGCAGTCCCTTAGGAAGTGGAGGCATTATTTGTTACCCAAAGAGTTTGTGGTTTTCACTGATAACCAGGCACTTAGTTACATCAACACCCAAGAGAAGCTGAGTAATAGACATTTGAAATGGATGGAATACATCCAAGCCTTCACATTCACTATCAAGCACAAGAAAGGACAAATGAACAAGGTGGCAGATGCATTAAGTAGAAGAATGCTGACAGTGCAGGAGAACAAACTGAAAAGCATTGGTTTAGAGAGTTTCAAAGACCTCTATGGTGAAGATGAAGACTTCTCAGAAGCTTAGGAGGTATGCTCTAATTTTGAGAAGCATTTTCATAATCAATATGATGAGTATACACTGCAAAATGGACTATTATTTAAGGGCAGTCAGTTATGTGTTCCAAGAGGATCAATGAGGGAAAATTTGATTCAAGAAAAGCATAATGGAAGTCTTAGTGGGAATTTTGGTATTAATAAAACTTTAGAGCTAGTTCAACAGGTTCTATTACTGGCCAAAGTTAGCAAGAGATGTCAGAAAATATGTGGAACAGTGTGTTGTATGCATGAAAGCTAAGGGAGGAGTTAGCAATGCTAGTTTGTATCAACCCCTGCCCATTCCTAACAGACCATGGGAGTGTGTGAGCATGAATTTTGTGGTAGGTCTTCTTAAGACCAAGACTGGTTTTGACAGTGTTTATGTAGTAGTAGACAGATTTAGCAAGATGAGTCACTTCATTCCTTGCAAAACTACTCATGATGCAAGCTACATAGCTCATCTTTTCTTCAAGGAGGTTGTTAGGATCCATGGATTACCTCTAAGCATTGTTTCTGACAGAGATGTGAAGTTCATGAGTCACTTTTCGAGGACTCTATGGAGTAGATTGGGAACAAATCTGTCATTTGGATCAGCCTACCATCCTCAGACTAATGGTCAAACAGAGGTGGTTAATAGAGTGTTGGGTAATCTTTTAGGTTGCTTAATTAAAGAATATGGACAGACCTAGGATATGGTGATCTCCCAAGCTGAATATGCTTACAATGACAGTGTCAATAGAACTACAGGAAATAGTCCTTTTGAGGTTGTGTATGGAATGCACCCAAGAGGCATTTGTGAACTCAGAGACCTTGGATCTATGGAGAATAGGAGTGGACATGCTGAGGACTTCACTTAGACCATGAAGGAGATTCATGAGCAGGTCAAGAACACAGTCACAACAACAACCCAAAAGTTGAAGGAGAATGTTAATTTGTCAAGGAAGGATGTACTATTTGTAGTTGGGGACTATGTTATGGTCAACCTCAACAAATCTAGATTGCAGAAGGGAATGGTAACCAAGTTACAGATGAAAAGAGTGGGTCTATGCAAGGTGTTGGCCAAATATGGCAAGAATGCATACAAGGTGGAATTACCATCAGACTTGGGCATCTCTCTGGTTTTCAATGTTGCTGATTTGATCAAGTACAAGGGATCAGTCAATGATGAGGGTCAGAATAGTCAGGAAGTTCTCAAGGACATCAACATTGTACCCTTCCCTCATCAAGACAAGCTTCAGGCAGAGAAGATCTTGCAGTCAAGAGTGCAGAAAGCTACAAGACATAAGGTGTACATGGAGCACCTTATCAAGTGGAAGAAAAAGCCAGAATCATAAGCCACTTGGATATAGGAAGATCAATTCAAGAAAATTGGCATTGACCTGACATTGGTCTCTCCTTCCTCTCCTTAGTTGTTTGGGCTGAGAGGGGGAGAATGGTGTAGGAGCACCTGGGAAACTTGGGTTTTCCTGGAGTCTTGAAGGAAGTTTAAAATTTTGTTGTGATATTTTTGAGGTCATGTTGACCATCTATCTAGGTTTTGTTGTTTTGAATAAATTTTTATCTATCTATGATCAATGGATTGGGAGGTGGTAATCAGAAATGGGTTTTGAAGCCCCAACTTGTCATATTTACCAATCTAGTCAAAGTGTTTGAAAACACATGAGGTTTTATATTTTGTATCTTTAGGTCATCCTTGTGTTCGAACCAAGCACCTAAGTTGTTGTGAAGGCCTATTTAAGGCATGCCACGACCTTTTGGTTGGTTGGAAGTTTCATTGTACGGATTGTGTTTTCAAAAGTGGAAGGAAAACAACGTTCTTGTTACTATTTTCTGGTTTTTGTTCTTTTAACAATGCTTAATGGATTAAATTGTTATAGTTTTGATCTATAGAATGTAGTTGTGGTTGTTTCCAAGCATTTTGAAAGGTTAATAGGTTTCTTTGTTGCATTTATAAGTTTTTGTTGTAAATAGTTTTATTTCTGCTTAAGTTCTATTTTGGAATAAACTGTATTTTGAAAATGTGGTGCTAGAGCACTTTTCCTTCGTACAATCTGTACGGCCCTTTGAAAATAGTGCCTAGTCACCATGTTTGTAAATATTATTGTAGATAGGGTTTGTTTGAGTTCATTTGATGCTAGCAAATGGGTTCCCTAGGCGAGCTAGAGGAGGCTCGGTTGGGGCAGTCTTGAAGTAAAAGCTCCATATTTTGCAGGGGAACAAAGATCTGAGTGAAATTATTTTTGGAGAATTTAAAGGGAGGTCTTAGCTAAGCTTGGAGACTAGGAGGGGGTTCTGGTAGTTCATCTAGAGAGAGCATTTTTTGACAGTCTTCAAAACAACTTTGTGAAATTTAGAAACCCTAGGGTTCTTGAGCATTTTGGGGTTTGGACAGCGTACGGCCTGAGAAGGCTTGAAACCATAAGAATCTTGGAGGTGAGGGCAGGGGAAACACAATTCCTAAGCCAAGAACCTAGATCCTTTATTGGGTTTAGGAGGGAAAAGCAATTTACCCCTGTTCAGAGACCTAATTGGGGGCTCAAGGCTACTAGCCTTTCAAACCCTAGGAAGGAACCTTGAGGAAGAGATGGAAAATTGGAGGTTTGTGGTTGCACAAAGACCCTAGATTGGTAATTTTGAAGCTTTTGAAACACCTTCAAACCCCTGCAAGAACCTTGAAGAAGGTTGAGGTTATTTGGCCTTTAGGGAAGATTAAGGGCCAATGGAGAGAACATGGTGAAGCACCAAGATTTACTTGGAAGAAGGACAAAAAGTAGATAGAAGAGGGATTGGTCAGACAACCAGGGGTTCCTAGGCAGGAGCAGGGACCTATAGGTTAGATTGGTGGAGCAAGGCACCAAGGAGGTCTATTAAGGAAAGGCCAAGAGCAGGAATCAGTGAGTGATTGCTCCAATCCCTCTTCCTATCAATAGACCTCCTCTTCAAGGTTTCCATTTAGGAAGGCATATTTGACATCCATTTGATATACCTTGATGCCTTTGTAGACTGAGAATGCAAGAAACATTCTTTGTGCTTGTAACCTTGAAATAGGGGCAAATGTTTCCTCAAAATCAATCCCTTCTACTTGTGTATATCCTTTGCACACCAATCTTACTTTGTTTCTCACCACCGTTCCATCTTCATTTAGTTTGTTTCTAAACACCCACTTAGTTCCTATTACATTCTTGTTTAAGTTCCTAGGAACTAGTTCCCATGTTTTTTTATTTTCAATCTGATTTAACTCATCTTCCATGACTTCTATCTAGTTCTCATATTTGTTGGCTTCAACAAAGGTTTTTGTTTCAATATGAGATAAGAGGGAAAAGTTCACTTGTTCTTTTTTCTTTGCATGCCTTCTTCTTCTCTATACACCATCATTCTTGTCACCAATAATCTGATCTACTGGATGATATTTTTGAACATATTTTGTAGGAGCCTAGTTAACTTCTTTCTCATTCTCTTCTTCTTGTTCTTGTTCTACAACCCGCAACCCTAAGTCATCTTCATTTGACTCACTTCCTAGATTGTTTTTGCTAGGTTGACCCTGATTTGCACTTTCATCAACCCTAACATGTACACTCTCTACAATTTTATGTAGTCTCTTATTGTAGCATTTATAAGCTTTGCTTTGGGATGAATACCCCAAAAATATCACTTCATCACATCTTGACTCAAAACTTCCTTAATCTTCAGTATCTCTTTTGATATATCATTTGCTGCCAAATACTTTGAAGTGCTTGACTAAGGCAGTCTTACCAAACCATAATTCATATTGAGTTTTACCACTGTTAAATCTGATAAGAGCTTTGTTTTGAATGTATACAATAGTTTGTACTACTTCTTTCCAAAATGTATCCATTAAGTTTTCCTCATTCAACATGGCTCTAGCCATTTCCTTCAAAATATGATTCCTTTTCTCTACCACACCATTTTGTTGTGGTGTTCGTGGGGCTAAATACTAGCATCTGATTCCATGGTCTTCATAGTATTCCATGAATTCTCTTGACATGTATTCTCCACCTCTATCTGATTTGAGGCATTTGATTCTTCTACCGATCTCATTTTCTACCAACATCTTGTAACCTTTAAATGCTTCAAAGGCCTCAATTGTCTCCCTCGAAAATATGACATATGCCATTCTATTATAATAATCAATTAACAACATAAAATATCTTTCTCCTTGAAATTCCTTTGTTCTCATTGGTTTGCATAGATCAATATGAACTAACTCTAGAGGTTTTTTAGTTGAATAGTCCTTGGTAGGAAATTTAAAATTTGTTAGCTTTTCATGTTGACATCCTTGAAAGATGATATTGTTAGGTTTTGCAATCTTAAGAATATTTCTAAACAATCCTTTTGAGCTTATCTTCACTATGTTGTCAACGTTTACATGTCTTAGTCTTCTATGCCACAACCAACTTTCTTGTGCTTGAACAATTAGACATGTTTGGCCTTCCACTTCACATAGATTATAGAGATTAATATCTTTCCTAACCCCTTGAGCAATTTTTTCACCATTTATTCTTATATTGCAGCCCTCATAATCAAATACAACTTTGTATCCATTATCACACATCTGACTGACACTAAGAAGATTATGTGTTAGGCCTTCCACATAGAGCACATCTTTAGTTTTGTTATTTCCATCTAAGCTTATAATTCCTTTACCACAAATCTTGATAGAATTGTTATCACCTATACTCATTGAACCTCATTTTCTCATTTCAAGTTAGATGAATTTCTTTTTATCTTCGGTCATGTGCTTGTGGTGCAGGAGCACCTTGGCTTAACTCCATTTTGGTTTGTCATAAGTTTTGGCTTGTACCTAATCTTAGCCAAATCAGGGTGTTAATGTGTTTGATTTGGACCTTAGAAGGTCTTGTTTGAGTATGGTGAGTTAATCATTAGGATTAATGTCATCTTAGTTATCTTTGTTGTTAACTGTTGTTTTTAGCTTGGGACAGCTTATGTTAGAATGTAAGTGTTAAATGTGTTCTAAACACATGGTCATTGTTAAAAGGATGCCAAGGGACAGTTAAGGGGTTGTTGGTTCGAAAACAAGGTGTTAGAGGTCCTAAGATCTAGGATCATGACATGATGGTAAGTTGCAAGAATATTGTAAAATTGCATGGCAACATTTTGAGTGATTGCATGCAACTTAGTGGGGTTGGATTCCCTGAAATTTAGGAACATGGGATCAATCCATATCCCTTGAATGATGGAAAAGGCATCTATGAAAATGTATGGCTCGGAGAGAAGCAGTTGAGTTGTTTTTTTATCAAGTTTTGGATTTTGAATGAAAGAATAACTCCGTTTTTCTGGAAATCCCATGTGTTTTGTGGTGATAGTGATATCAAAGGCATCATATTTACTATTTTAGCATTGTATTTGTGTTCATAGGATAGTGTAGGATAATTCTCATCTTGTATTCAATTTTTTTAGTGTAGAATTGTTGTTTTGAGTTATTAGATTAGAGTGTAAAGGTTTGTAATTGCAATTTTGAGCAGTCAGCTTTCTCATGGCTCCCCCATAAGAACTAACCACGGGATCTCCCTGCAATTAGTTTGAAATGATAGGGGAGCCAGTCAATTGTAAATATGTAGTAGTAGGAAACCTTGAGAACCAAGCATTGATTTGTAAAATCAAACCCTAGGCGAGCTAGGACTGCCCGGTTAGGTGTTTGAGACTGAAAGTTGAAGAACTTAGGCAGGGGAAGAGACCACTGTACAGAATCCGCACAGCTTCAGGTAGGGTTAGACATTATCTTCACTTGACAAAAAGGTTGAAGCTTCAATCAGTCCTTTGGAAGGAGATTTGAAACAAAGAACAGTGAAACCCTAAGCATTAGGCCAATTAGCCCTAATAGTCCTTGATTATAGGAATGCACTGTACAGAAGGGGAAGAGGTCTGAAACCTAATGAAAGACTTAAAGCTCCAAAAAGGGTGTCTGAAAGTGACATTTTTTTGCTAGGTCATTTGGAGATTTGGGCAGGAAAATCCAAAAACTGACTGGTAAGGGCTAGTAGGGAATATGCCTCTCCAAGGCAAAAACCTGAGATCGGTAGGAGTGGAGATTGAAGAACCTCCAAGATGGCCTCAATTGGATGTGAAATCCATGGAATCAATGTTTCCAACTCCCCTGCAAGCAGTTCAAGCAAGATGGTGAAGAGGACACTTAGATCCTTCTAGGTGTTGAGAAGAAGTTTGCAAATACAAAAGGTGTTGGTCTTCCAAAGGTAAAGCACAGGTGGAGAACTCTTTGAGAAAAGTTGGAGCAAGACTAGGATAGTCTTCTAAGCTCAACAAGAACCCATTGGTAGCAGGTTCAAGGAAGGAGACAGTGCAAGCAACCTTTGGTTTCACTATTCACCATATTGGTATCAGAGCAACGTTTGATTCAAGGCTTGTGATTGATGTTGCAGCCCACTGAGTCAGTAGGAGAGAACAGACTAGAGGAAAGAACCATGGTGACTAATGCTGAGTTGGATAAAAGGGTAGAAGAGCAAGAGGAAGATAACCGGTTGCTAAGAGAGAGGTTATCTCAAGTGGAGAAGCTCTTGGATGAAGTCCATGAGACAATAGATAAAGTGAAGGACAAGATAGAGCAGAAGGAAGAGCAGGAAGCCAAGGAAAAAGAGGAGGATTTGGAGGAGGAAGCTCCAAAGCTTGACCCTGTTCTTGCTGAAGAACCCTTCCTAAAGGCATTGCAGGCCTTTTGTGGTAAAGCATTGGAAGGTGTGCCACTATTTAGTGGACAAATGGACCCTGATTCAGTTGTGGACTGGATTGAGAGCATTGAAAATCACTTTGAATGTGATGGTATAACAGAGGCCCAAAAGGTAAAAGTGGCCAAGTCAAGGTTGAGAGGAGCAACTCTCACATGGTGGAAGTTTGTACAATCTGAAACAGAGAAAGAAAGAAAAGATCCCATAGTTTCATGGAGAGGAATGGTAACTAAGATAAGACAGACCTATCTCCCTGATGATTATGAAGTTCAGTTGCATAGGAGAAGACACAATCTTAGGCAGAAAGATATGGATGTCCAAACATACACTGAGGAGTTTCAAAAATTGTGCCTAAGATCAAAGGTTGTTGAAGAGGAAAGCATCAAGCTAGCAAGGTACTTGAATGGGCTTAAGTGGTCTATCCAAGAAGATATGAGCTTAGTAAACTTCAAAACAGTCTGCCAATGCTATCAAATGGCTTTGAAGATAGAGGAGAAAGGAAAAAAGAAACAAGAGAAAAACCCCAAAAGCAGAAGTAAAGGGAAAGACAGTAGAGGACAAAGAGGAGGTTATAGTGGAAGAAGTTCAAAACCAAGAGCCCAAGGAGAAGTCAAATACTCTGAACAGCAAGAAGGAAGCTCTAGTAGAGGTGGTAGAGGAAGAGGTTTCAGCTCCAGAGGAAGAAGTGGTGGACAAGGGAGAGGCAACTACTTCACTAATATGAAATGTTACCACTGCAACCAATTGGGACACCTGGCCTATAGATGTCCAGAGAAGGGTAGTACTTCTCATGGAGGTGACAAGAGAACTAATTTGGTTCATGATGAGACTACTGTAGCAGATAAGCATCTTGAAGTTCCATTGAATTCAAAGGAAGGTGAGAACCTCATGATGAGGACTTTGATCAAGGAACCAGTGAAAGAAGAGCCAAGCCAAAGGAGGTCCTTGTTTAGGATAAAATGCAAGATGATGGGGAAAGTGTGTAAAGTCATCATTGAATTAGGTTCTACTGACAATATTGTGTCATAGGAGGCAGTCAGCAAGCTGAAGTTGACAAGGATACCCCACAACAACCCTTACAAGGTCACATGGCTCAATAAGTGTCAGCATGTCTTGGTGAATGAATAAGCATGGGTGGAGTTCTCAATTCGTAGGTACAAGGACAAAGTTTTGTGTGATGTGTTACCTATGGATGCATGTCACTTGATCCTAGGTAGACCATGGCAATTTGACTGCCAAGCTATGCATGATGGAGCAAAGAACTCCTATACTTTCAAGAAAGACAATGTAGCCTTCAAAATTCAGTCTTTGCTAGAAGATACAGAGGTGCAGACAACAGGTTCTAAGCTGCTCATGGTGGGTGAAAAAGAGTTCTTAAAAGCCTTGGAAGAAGGAGAAGGAGTTGGCTATGCAGTGATGATCAAGCCAAGAGAGGAGAGCAAAGAGAAAGTAGCTGAAAAGCAAGAGTTACCTGAGGAGATATAGAAATTGTTGCAGACCTATGAAGGTATTGTAAGTAGTGGTCAACCAGCAACATTACCTCCTAAAAGAGCCATAAGTCATAGGATAGACTTGATACCAGGAGCTACCCTTCCAAACAAAGCATCTTACAAGATGACACCTCAACAAAATGAGGAAATAGCCATGCAGATTCAAGAACTTCTTAACCAAGGTCTCATTAGGAAAAGCATTAGTCCATGTGCAGTACCCACTGTCTTAGCACCTAAAAAGGGAGGAGAATGGAGGCTTTGTACTGATTCTAGGGCAATAAAGAAGATAACCATCAGGTATAGGTTTCCTATCCCTAGGATTGAAGATCTCATGGATTATCTAGGTGAAGCTAGGTACTATACCAAGATAGATTTAAAGAGTGGTTATCACCAAATTAGAATACATGAGGGAGATGAGTGGAAAACAACTTTCAAAACCAATGAGGGTCTCTATGAGTGGCTAGTTATGCCATTTGGCTTGTCTAATGCCCCCTCCACATTCATGAGACTCATGAATGAAATCCTCAAAGACTACATTGGCAAGTTTGTAGTAGTGTATCTTGATGATATACTAATCTATAGAAGAACAAGAGAAGAGCACCTCCAACAAATAGAGTTGATTTTCAAGAGGCTACAGGAGGAGAAGCTAATGATCAATCTGGAAAAGTGTGAGTTCATCAAAACAGAGCTGGTGTACCTTGGATTTGTGCTATCACATGGCAACTTGAAGATGGATAGCAAAAAAGTGGAAGCAATCCTCAATTGGCCTACTCCAAAGATAGTAACAGAGGTAAGAAGCTTCCATGGTCTTGCTCAATACTATAGGAAATTCATAAGACAGTTTAGTGCTATTTGTGCTCCTATGTTGGATACCATAAAAAGGAGGAATGAAAACCAAGTTTGTATGGAATGAGCAAGCTAACAAGAGTTTTGAGTTGCTGAAGGAGAAGATAGCTACCCAACCTGTTTTAGTGTTACCAATCTTTGAGAAGCTATTCACCATTGAATGTGATGCAAGCAATGTAGCTATTGGAGCTGTTCTCAGTCAAGAGGGCAGACCGGTGGCTTTTCATTCAGAGAATTTAAGTGAGGCAAAGAAGAAGTATTCTTCATATGACCTTGAGATGTATGCATTGGTCCAAGCTCTAAGGAAGTGGAGGCACTACTTGCTTCCCAAGGAATTCATAGTGTATTCAGACAACTAAGCACTCAGTTTCCTGAATTCACAAGAGAAGTTGAGTCACATACACATTAAATGGGTGGAGTACTTGCAAGCTTACACCTTCAATATCAAGAACAAGAAAGGAGCTCTCAACAAGGTGGCAGATGCCTTGAGTAGAAGAGTCCTCACAATTCAGGAAATTCAGTTGAAGAGCATGGGAATAGATCATTTCAAGGATCTATATGCAGATGATGAAGACTTTGCAGATATTTATAAGGTATGTGCTGAATACAAGAATCATTTCCATCGCAAATATGCTGAGTATACTTTGCAAAGTGATCTTTTGTTTAAAGGAAATCAACTATGTGTTCCTAGAGGCTCCATTAGGGAGAATTTGATACAAGAAAAGCATAATGGTGCATTGAGTGGTCATTTTGGGATCACCAAAACTCAGGAACTGGTTCAAAGATTTTACTTTTGTCCAAGAATGAACTTAGATGTCAGAAGGTATGTGGAAAGTTGTGTGGTGTGTCAAAAGGCCAAAGGAACTTCCTCAAATGCAGGCCTATATCAGCCACTGCCCATTCCTACTAGGCCATGGGAATGTTTGAGTATGGACTTTGTAGTTGGGTTACCCAAGACAAGGCAAGGCATGGGCAGTGTTTATGTGGTTGTAGATAGATTCAACAAGATGGTTCACTTTGTGCCATGCAAAACAACCAATGATGCCAGTCAAATAGCCTCTCTTTTCTTCAAAGAGATAGTAAGGATTCATGGCTTACCAATCAACATTGTATCAAACAGAGATACTAAGTTTATGAGTCATTTTTGGAAGACTCTTTGGCAAAGAATGGGCACCAATTTATCCTTTGGATCTGCATACCATCCCCAAACTGATGGTCAGACCGAAGTGGTAAATAGGACGCTTGGAAATCTCTTAAGATGCTTGACCAAGGAGTATGGTCAACAATGGGATCAATTGATTGGGCAAGCTGAATATGCCTATAATGATACTGTCAACAGATCAACAGGGAAGAGTCCCTTTGAAATTGTTTATGGTCTACATCCTAGAGTTGTTTATGAGTTGAGAGAGTTGAAGGATGGAGTCAAGGGAAGTGGATATGCTGATGACTTTTCCTATGCAATGTAGGAAATTCATGACACAGTCAGAAAAACATTGGCAGGAAATACCATGAAACATAAGACCAAGGTGGATGAGCATAGGAAAGAAGTTCAATTTAATGTTGGTGACTTAGTAATGGTGCATTTGAACAAATCTAGACTGCAAAAAGGAGTTCCTCATAAGTTGCAAATGAAAAGGATAGGTCCATGTCCTATCTTGGAGAAGTATGGAAGTAATGCTTTCAAGGTACAATTACCAGATGACAGTGGCCTGTCCCCTATTTTTAATGTTGCAGATCTTGTACACTACAAAGGACCACCATTAAACATGGATCAGACCATCCATGAAGTCATCCAAGATGTGGAAGAACTCAAACTGCCCTCCACTGTAGTCAAATAGGCTAACAAGATATTGGATACCAGGGTTTACAAGAAAACTAGAACCAAGGAGTACAAAGAACATCTAATTAAGAGGCATGATCAACCTAATGTAGATGTAGTGTGGATCAAGGAGGCAGAGTTCAAGAAGTTGGGCATTGATCCTAACTTGCTCAATCCAAGGGTGGATTGAATTTTTTTGTTTTGGGGAGGATGGTGCAGGAGCACCTTGGCTTAACTCCATTTTGGTTTGTCATAATTTTTGGCTTGTACCTGATCTTAGCCAAATCAGGGTGTTAATGTGTTTGATTTGGACCTTAGAAGGTCTTGTTTGAGTATGGTGAGTTAATCATTAGGATTAATGTCATCTTAGTTATCTTTGTTGTTAAATGTTGTTTTTAGCTTGGGACAACTTATGTTAGAATGTAAGTGCTAAATGTGTTCTAAACACATGGTCATTGTTAAAAAGATTCCAAGGGAAAGTTAAGGGGTTGTTGGTTCAAAAACAAGGTGTTAGAGGTCCTAAGATCTAGGATCATGACATGATGGTAATTTGCAAGAATATTGTAAAATTGCATGGCAACATTTTGAGTGATTGCATGCAACTTAGTAGGGTTGGATTCCCTGAAATTTAGGAACATGGGATCAATCCATATCCCTTGAATGATGGAAAAGGCATCTATGAAAATGTATGGCTCAGATAGAAGCAGTTGAAGTTGTTGTTTTTTTTTATCAAGTTTTGGCTTTTGAATGAAAGAATAACTCTGTTTTTCTGGAAATCCCGTGTGTTTTGTGGTGACAGTGATATCAAAGGCATCATATTTACTGTTTTAGCATTGTATTTGTGTTCATAGGATAGTGTAGGATAATTCTCATCTTGTATTCAGTTTGTTTAGTGTAGAATTGTTGTTTTGAGTTATTAGATTAGAGTGTAAAGGTTTGTAATTACAGTTTTGAGCAGTCAGCTTTCTCATGGCTCCCCCATAAGAACTAACCATGGGATCTCCCTACAATTAGTTTGAAATGATAGGGGAGCCAGTCAATTGTAAATATGTAGTAGTAGGAAACCTTGAGAGCCAAGCATTGATTTGTAAAATCAAACCCTAGGCGAGCTAGGACTGCCCGGTTAGGTGTTTGAGAC
The DNA here is from genome assembly GCA_007258455.2 of Sequoia sempervirens. NCBI lineage: Eukaryota > Viridiplantae > Streptophyta > Pinopsida > Cupressales > Cupressaceae > Sequoia > Sequoia sempervirens. The sequence goes on from VDFB02105785.1 coordinate 422,622,983, forward strand.
AGAAAGTTGAAGAACTTAGGTAAGGGAAGAGACCACTGTACGGAATCTGTACAGCTCTAGGTAGGGTTAGACATTATCTTCACTTGACAAAAAGGTTGAAGCTTCAATCAGTCCTTTGGAAGGAGATTTGAAACAAAGAACAGTGAAACCCTAAGCATTAGGCCAATTAGCCCTAATAGTCCTTGATTATAGGAATGCACTATACAGAAGGGGTAGAGGTCTGAAACCTAATGAAAGATTTAAAGCTCCAAAAAGGATGTCTGAAAGTGACATTTTTTTGCTAGGTCATTTGGAGGGTTTGGGCAGGAAAAGCCAAAAATTGACTGGTAAGGGCTAGTAGGGAATAGGCCTCTCCAAGGAAAAAACCTGAGATCAGTAGGAGTGGAGATTGAAGAACCTCCAAGATGGCCTCAATTGGATGTGAAATCCATGGAATCAGTGTTTCCAACTCCCCTGCAAGTAGTTCAAGCAAGATGGTGAAGAGGACACTTAGATCCTTTTAGGTGTTGAGAAGAAGTTTGCAAATACAAAAGGTGTTGGTCTTCCAAAGGCAAATCACAGGTGGAGAACTCTTTGAGAAGAGTTGGAGCAAGACTAGGATATTCTTCTAAGCTCAACAAGAACCCATTGGTAGCAGGTTCAAGGAAGGAGACAGTGAAAAGTCTTCTAGGAGACAGTGCAAGCAACCTTTGGTTTCATCATACACCAGCTTGGAGCAACCATTATCAATTACCCACAAGTCTTGTTCTTTTGCATGCAAGGCACTTTGAGCAATCATTGACTGAGTAGGAATATGATTTTTCTCATTCCATACCTTCTTAGGTTTATTTTCAACCTTTTCTTCCTCTTCATTAATGACCTCAGTTTTCTTTTCAACTTTAGAAGATATAGTTTTCTTCTTCTCAAACTAAGTATTTTGTATTCTAAAGTTTGTTCTGAAATCTTTAGCTATGTTACCAAAATTATTGCAATTGAAACATACTACATCCATATCAATTAAAGGAGCAAATGGATTTTTACTCATGAAATTTATATTTCTCCTTGGATTAACTTTGCATTCTCTAGCCCTATGACCAAAATTGTTACAAGTATAGCAATACCCATTAAAATATGATGAGTACCTAGTCATGGTGTATCTTTTGTCCAAATTAGGATATCTTCTTTGTTTAGGTCTCCTTGGATAGTGTACTCTTGTTAAACCATCATTGCTAGTTATCTTAGGATTCTTCTTCTTCTTTTGTTGATCTAGATTTTTCCATTTAACCTTCTCGTCTTCACCTTGTTCTTTCTCTTTAACAACTTTCTCAACTGCAATTAACTTGTTTTCATCTCCGAAAGGATCTTCTTTGTTAGATTTTTCATCCCAAGAAACTAATTTTTCTTCTACTTTAAATCATTCATAAAGCTTTGCAGAAGCATAAACAAATGAACTCATTCCCTTTTCAAGTCCCAAATGGGATTTTTCTTTACTAATTGGCTTTTTTTTACTTAGCAATTCATCCATAATGTTAGTACCATGTTTCAACTTAAGACTTTTATTGACTTGCTCATTATCCTTCTCCAACTCTTTTCTTAGGGCAACTATTCCTGCCTCTAGTTTTGAGCATCTCTCCATCTCTTTTTGCAACTCAAACATCATAACATCTTCAACTCTTTTGATTTCTTCTATCCGAACTTTCATACCAACTATCACCTTATTAGATTCTTCAAATTCTTGAGTTGCTCTATCAGTCTCCTTTTGAACATTCTTTTTTAGTTTCTTGTTTTCCATTTTGAGATTATCATATTTACCTCTTAATTCCTCAAGGTCTTCAAGGGAACTAATTAATTCTCCTTCAAGATCAACAACCGCTTCAACTTTCTCCTCATGTAAGTCCTCAATTGATATATCTTTATGGTCCTTAGTTTCCTTAGCCATAAATAGAAATTCTTTCTTGTTTTCTCTCATAACAAGGGAACAGTCATGATCCTCTTATAAACTATCACTAGCATTAGAAACTCCACTTTCTTAATTGATAGACAAGCTCTTCTTCTTCTTTCAAAAATTATTCCTTTTTGGATAAGCCATTCTTTTCATTTTGCTACCTTCTTCTTGCTTGGCACTATCCTCTTTACTATATGGACACTTTGAGGAAAAATTCCCTATTCTCCCATAATTGAAACATTTAAATGGGAGCTTACCTTTGTACTTACTAGACCTTCTTAGTCTTCTCATGACGTTAGCTTCTTCTTCATTAGTTTCATCATGATCAGATGCAATAACAACTTTCTCTTTCTTATCAACTTAAACTTTCTCTTTCTAGACCACCTTAAATTCAGCTTCTCTATGAGATGATTTAGCATTAGGAATTCTCATCTCATATGCAGTAACTATGCCATGCACTTCATCAAGAGTGACTTTATCAATTTCTCTACCTTCTTCTATAGCAGAAATCTTGGCATCATATTTAGTTGTCATAGACCTGAGAACTTTCAACACAACATCTTCTTCTTTTAGATCTACATCATATCCTTTAATGGAATTTACGACATCATCAACTCTTTGAAGATAGTCTACAATCTTCTCTTCTTTGGTCATTGTCAAGACTTCAAATTTTCCCTCAGCACTTGTAACTTTTCTAACTTTACTTTGGTGTCACCTTCATAGATCTTTTTCAATTTTTCCCAGAAATCATAAGTAGTTTTACAATGCCTAACTTTGTTGTGTATAGAGTTAGACAAATTGTTCATAATAATGAACCAAACTTTCTTATTGTCTTCATGAAGTTTCTTTATTGTCAAATCAGTAGGAGTTGTAGTAGGAATAGTCTATTGGGTCTCTACAATTTCCCAAACTTCAGTTCCATCAATGAGCTCCATTTAGCATAGTTTGTTCCATCAAACCTAGGTGGCTTGATTGAGCTTTATTGGAGTGCCATTGTGTTCACCTATCCAAGATTAACCCAAGCTAGTTAAGCTTCTCCTAGGGAACCTCAAGCTCTGATACCAGTTTTTAGAACACAATGATCTACTAAGAGGGGGGTGAATTAGTAGATTGCAAATTTTTAAACCTAGAGTGACCTTTAGCAGAATTAAAATTAACAACTCAAAAGAGAAATTGAAAGAATAAACAACTAAAGAAGTCACAATGAAGAGAGAGACAAGCACATAACACCAAATGTATGTGGAAAACCTAGTATGGGAAACAACAAGATGAGAAATGTTGCTAGGATCTACCATCCTAATCTAGCCTCACAAGCATCGAAGTTTTGTTACAAGTTTTATGCACTACAACCCTAAGGAAGCTTCGATTCCCTATTTTAGAAGCATCAAATTAAAGGATGTTGCAACACCCTGGACTCAGATACAACTCAATATTAATAGAGGCTACAACTTCTTACAATTATTTTCAATCAACTATGTATAACATAGTTCTACTCAACATATGATGCATCGATTCAACACATTATATTTCTCTCTCTATTCACTTTTCACACTACTATAATCAGATTCTTGTATTTTTATGATTCTTATTCTCTATTATAGTTCTCTCTCTTACTAGTTCATCCTAGCACACACACTCTCTAAATTTTCTTCTAACTCATTCCTATGTATATTTCATACAAGTCAAACCCTCTGTTAGGGTTTTTCACTTGCAATCAACATCAACAAGTGTCAGATCATCGAGCTGATTGCATACTATTCTATCCATTAATTATGTTATCTAATCAAAGTTTCCATATCTCATATTGGGCTACACACCAATCAACCTCGTTATCAAGAATTTACCAAATTTAGCTCTCTTTTTGACCTAAAAATCCACTATGCATTTAATTTCCTCTTTTTTTCATTTGATCATATTTGATCTTGATTGAGCATGTCACCTTTTTGGTGTCATCTTCAGTAAATTCTCACATGTCAGTTAGTTAGGAAATCTGATTTTATTCACATGTTGGTCACCCACTTGAAACCCCTATTCACATGTACCAGATCGTCTAGTGTGAACACTTGCTAATGATCATCTTACAGACTAATCAAAAGTTAGAAATATAATTAGGAGACATCCAAAAGCTCATTACAATCTCAACACAAGCTCTAACAACATTATCTAGGGTTTATCAAACCAGAGCACTTTAAACACCACTGTCATAATGAAGAGATCACTTCCAGACTACCAAATCAAGAATCGTTTGAGTTGAGGGAACTTAACAATATTACAAACGTAATTCCAAAACCACAAATCAAAAGATGTAAATGTGAAGGAATACAGAGCAAAATACATTCTCTAACACCAACAAATATACAGATAAATTAGTTTTCACTCTGGTGAACATAACTCATTCAACACTTCATACTAGATGCTCCTACTTGGAACATACCATCCTCAAAAATGCCTCTAAATAACTCCAAATCCACATACAAAGATATTCAATATGCAAGAAATGTGGGGCAAGCTACTGGACCATTCTTACCAAGGGCTCAAACTTGGAACATAAAATACTAGAGGCACACTCAAATCTTCATACCAGATCACCAAACCATGAGCACTCTTGATGGAACACATATAACCTCATTATAGACCTTATTCCAGATCCACAAGACCTAAAAAAAATCAGCTGAGGATTGCAGAGAAAATATAGTTCTCCTAGTCCACAGATAACCAACTCTACAAAATCAGTTCAAAAACCAGTGAACTCAACTTTCACTCTTCATCAAATTGTCAGCTGTAATCTAGGATATATCACCCATGGATATCCTTGAATAACACTTCAGATCCACATATGAATAGGATCAACATAGTAGAAATGCAAATCACAAATTAGAGTACATATAAACACATACCAGAGCATATTTTGAACCTGCAACAACCTATACTATGTTGACATTAATGAAAACACTAGTTAGACACATATTTGCAACAAAAAATATGTTTGTTTGAGGCAAGTGTGAACCCTTGATTAAAATCCCATCATCCATTCTCATCCATTGATGAGAATCCATGATCCATGTCTCTTATCTCAATCATCTTGGACCATTGATTAATCTTTTTGATCTCAATCCTTCATTCCTCATTTTCTCTCCTATAAATAGGTCACTATTCGGAGAAAAATGGATCCATATTTTTCAAAGAAAACTTATGTTGTTGAATTCATACATCCATCTATCAATTGCAAAGTCATGCTATTGAATTCAATTGCATCCATACTCTCATAATTACTCACTTTTTATCTTATCTTAGTTAAATTTTAATTGCATCATAGCTTAGAGCATCCATTAATGGCTTCCATGTACCCATCTTAGTTTGTATATAAGTTAGGGTTTTCATCTTTTAGCTTAGAATTAGCTTAGATTAGCTTAGAAATAGCATAATCAATGCATTTTTAGCATAAAATAATGGTAACTTAGCTTGCATCATGTTCATTTTTAGCATAAACTAGGTTTTCATACATCAATCACAATGGTTTCATTGATTATCTTCCATAGAATCAACTGAAATAGGCTCACTAATGACAAGATTGGGAAAGGGTCGTCATTTCACATATACACAACACCAATTCCAAAACAGGATAAGTTTCAAATGGATTAGATTAGGAATTTAACTATTTTTGGTGTAGTTTGTAGCTTTTATTTTCAAGTAAATTCTTATTTTAATTTTCCAGTTTGAATGATCTTGTTTGTAGATGTGGGTTTGTTTGGAAAATTTATGCTTTGATTCATCATGAGTCAAGCATAATCGACCCTCACCGATATTTCCTCATCTCACAACACTAAGTGGGGGCAAGGGGTTAGGTAGCCTTCTCCTCATATGTCACTTGTTGTCTCTTTTGGCTAGTTGACTACCTTTCATGGATATATAAGAGAAAGCTTGGGATGTGGACGACATGCCTTAAGTTGGCTCGCATGTGACATACTTATTCATGATGTAGCTTATTAGAAACATTTGACTTGGCATAGGGCTTTCCAAATAAGATCTCATGTATTCTTCTACTTTAAATCACTTGTTCAGAGCAATGGTGTTAGAAACCACTTTAAAGTTGGGGCATACATCGACACTCATGTTTCACCATGTGGTTTTCTTTATTCTTGTGATGTATCCAAGTTTCTTGGTGTTATCATTAGGCTAGATATCCTCCAAGAGTGTGATATTTCTTTGAATTGTCCTCTCTTGGAGACATTAGGAACAATTTTCCCTAAGAAGAGATCTTGCATGAACTAAGAAAAATCCCTTTGAACATACCTTACACTATTTTGCATTTACAACAACTGTTATATGTCCACCTTGCATAACACACTTTGCATGCCTATGGAGCCATCTTATTTGTTCATTATTTTCAAGCATACAAAGCTTTACTTGTCACATGAATCTTGAAGTTCATTGTTGTGTGGCACCTTGTCAAAGTTATCAGGAAGTATAACTTTGGTATGGTTTGACATGAAGCTGATTTGAGGCATGATTTTCCCATATCCACTTGCATGTGTGCTTGAGCGTATATTGGTTGTGTGTGTATGTGTCTCCCCCCTTTGGATACTCACCTAGTGGATAGCTTGAAGTTTCATTGCCTCATAGTGAGGGTGCATTTTTAGAAAAACAACTTGGATCTAATCCACATCACATTGGATAAGGGTATGTGTAGGATCATGATGGGCCAAAAAGTGGCAATATGATGGGTATGTGGCTGACGAATTTTCTTTACCCAAAATTGATGAAAGGAAAAGGGTTTTTGAAGGAGATTCTCAGCTTTCCACCAATATAAATTATGATGTACTTTAAATTTAATAAATAATTATTATTCATTTTCTATTTGAATTACGACTAAAGTCCTGATTGATAGGCTTATTGAAAAACATCTATAGCTTTCAAATGGTATCACATTTTTTGAATCCAAAAAATGCATCACATTGTATGCTTCACATACTATAGGATTAAAAAAAATGAATTTCATGAAGTTTTGACCAAGTTAAGGTGGTTAGACATACGAGTTTTATATTTTTTAAAAGTTGTAATAAAAAATTCATAATTAATTATTTACTTGGAAAAAAATGACAAAAAAAATATGCATCACATCGGACATGAGTTCTCTACTATATCTAAAAATATTATAAAAAAATATTATCATTTTATTGTGGTTAGGGTGGTCGGACAAACACCTACTTCTTATTTTTCCTTGAAATTTAAGTACTACTATATTGAAATTTCAAATTTTCACCAAAGGACTTAAAAAAACCTAGTAGTTTAGAAACTACATTCAATTTACTACAGATTCTATTCTTACATATTTTTGAAATAATATAGATAACTTATTCAAATTTTTACATCAAGTTGCCTAACTCTGATTTTTCTGAATTTTTTGCCACTTAAGGGCCTATTTTTTCCATGATGATCTTGCACATAACCATAAATGGTTGGGGCCTGATCCACTTCTTGTTACTTTTGTTCATTTTTGTTTTCCTTTGTTAGTCATTGGTATTGTATGTTTGTGTATCTTGTTTTGCTGCAAATCATACATCTTGTGTGTCCTTTTGTGCTTATTTTGGTTTGATGTAGGATCCTGGATCTTGGGGGCTTGACCACTCCCTTGATATTTTTTGTCCTATACCATCTACATTGGTACAATTGGAACCATCTTGAACGTATACTTTAGTATGAGTTTGAAGCAAGTTCCTCCTCTCACTAAAGTGGGGACTAAATGTAGTGTCAAAAAATGTCATCACACACATTTTCACACTTAATCTAGAAATGATTAATGATAAAATGGACTTCATGTCACCTTGATCTAGTGTTGTGATGTGTTTTACACATCCATATTAAGTCTTGGGCCCTTTTGAAGCTAAATAAACCTAACTTTGCCTTGATTTAATGTTGTAAAGCATATTCACTTATACCTTCACATTAAATTTAGAGCTGTTGGACTTGATGGTGTCTCAATCTAGTGTTGTAATGTGTTTTACACTTTCACATTAGGTTTAAGACCATTTTTAAGCTAAGAAGACCTATTTTTCCTTAATTTGATTTTGTAAAGTATATTTATATAGACTTTCACATTGATTTTTGGGCTCTCTTGCATTTATGATCTTTATATCATCATTAATAGGCCCCTAAAACCCTATATTGTGCATCCCAAGGCATATTTCAACCAAAATCCTGACAATATCATCAAATAAACTTAATTTCTTAACACCCCAATACTTTTTCCACCTAAAAAGGCCTTGTGGAACCCATACACCACCTTGGGAATATCATTCCCACCCAAGTGGGACCCATACACTAGGTATGGCATATGAGTCCCATTTGGCCCCTTTTCAGGGTTTTGAGTAGGAAAATTTGGGTTTTAAGTTCAAATTTCATGAATGTTGGCCTGTGTGATCTAATAAACATGATATTAGATGGATTTACTATATAAATGAGGTCTCAAATCATTATTTCAATAAGCCATCATGATATCAAGTTGAGCACTCAAGAGTTAAGCATTCCAAGACTTTACAAGATCATTAAGAGAGCATTCAAGGTCAATTTTAAGGTATTCAAGGGCAGAATTATTCACCAATTCTTGTAGAAATTCAAGATCCATCATCATGTCAAGTATATAAACCATCGAGCATGTTATTGAGATGGTGTTGTGATGTTGCATTCAAGATCAAAGATCAAGTATTGTTTTGCACTAATCTCAAGATCTAGATCTACATCCTTCATGGCCATTTCATGTTAGATTGTCGATTTACAAGACATCATTCAAGGTATCATTGTTCATGTTTCATTTTCCATGTTTCATGTCCTTATTTCATTATCTCATCATTTCGTTTAATTACCTAAAAGGGGGGTTTGACCAAGGTAAACCCCTATTCACTAACAATCAATAAGTTTTTCTCTTCTTTACATGTGTGATTGTAGGTCTAGGTTTCTTGGAACATGAAAGATATTTGAAGATTTGGTTAAAATATTGAAGGAAGTTGTTGGAGTTGTCTCATCACTTG